>CM059287.1:9803995-9816495 GCA_030347295.1 Setipinna tenuifilis | reverse complement strand
ATTTCTTAACCCATCCTCTGATCTATCATTCCTGTCCCCTGATTTCACAGAATGTTACTGGCCTCCAAGTGTGTGTGTGTGTGTGTGTGTGTGTGTGTGTGTGTGTGTATTTGTGTGTGTATTTGTGTGTGTATGTGTGTGTATGTGTGTGTGCACGCGTGTGTGTATGTGTGTGTGTGTGAAAACAAAAAAGAAGTTCACAAAAGTAAAGTGAATCTGAACTGAAAAGAAGAGCGATAAAGAAGGAAGGAAGGAAGGAAGGAAGAAATTGTGCTCTGTTGACCTTGAAGAAATAACGAAGAGAAGAGCCCTTCAGTGCTGGTAAACACAAGGGCCAGTCTTCTCTTTGCCGCCTCGGCCAGCCGTGGCGGTGGGTTCACTGATTCACCGATGTCTGTCTGGGAGAGATCGGCCCTGGCACTGAGCATGCAGACACACACGCACACACACACACACAAACACACACACACACACACTCTGTTCCTTGTTGTGGAGTGTGTGAAGCCCCCCCCTCCGGACCCCAGCACTTATGAGCGTGCTCAGATAAGACAAGAGCCACGAGGCATCTACCCTTAACTCAAGTCCTTGCTCGCCAGTTCAGCTGACCTCCGAAGATTGAATTTATGCGTCCTCATAAGGGCTTCAGGCTCTCCGTGGCTAGTTACTCACCAGATTCTTCATCTTTTGTGTGAGTGTGTGTGTGTGTGTGTGTGTGTGTGTGTGTGTCTGTGTGCGTGTGTGCGTGTGCGTGTGTGTCTGTGTGCGTGTGTGCGTGTGCGTGTGTGTCTGTTTCTGTGTGTGTGTGTGTGTGTGTGTGTGTGTGTGTTCCTGTGTGTGCGTGTGTGTGCGCGTATGTGCATGTGCATGTGTGGGCGATTTTCATTACTCAAGAGCTCATTAAGTCACCTGTCTATCAAGTACTTAAAAATGCTTTAAACATGAATAGAGGACCAGTTCAAAGCAGAGAACAGTTAGGGATAAGTATGATAAGATGCATCTTGTGTTTGTAAATGAAATAGTACTCAAACGTTTGGCTATGTCAGTGCAAATGTGTAATAGTAAAATGCAGTAACCTTAGTTTACATAATATAATAACCCCATTGTCTTGGCTCTAATATATTTTGTGCAGCCGTCATGCAAACAGTATTTGCGATGTTTTTATAATGTGTTTCCTGAAATTAAGGGGGGGGGGGGGGGACACTGTGTGTTTGACGTCTGTACCTTTGTTGTGTTAAGGCCTCGCACACGTCAGAGCAGTGGTGGTGTGCTCTGAGTTAAAACAACAAATGCCCCCAACACCCCATGTCAGTGAGAATAAACTCAGCTTATCACAGTCATAAACACACACTCCCACAACAGCCCAGAGGGGTGTCCTGAAAATTGGCCTCCATGTTACCTAATGTCTGGACATTTGTTTTTTTTGTGCCAGCTTTTTCTGCTACATAATGGATTTCTCTGAAAAGGGCCACTGTGGGAGGGGATACCAGTGTGGGATATATAGATATTCTCTTCCGAGACTGCTTCTCTTCCTAACAACAGTAACAAAACGAACAACCACTAAACCAACTCTATCCCTAGGTGCCTCATGCTTGTATAATTCTCCCTGTTTCGGAAGTAAAGTATGTGTGTCTGTAGTGTCCCTGCTCTGGGAATCTTACTTAGGCCCATGCATCTCCTTGTATCTTTGTAGGTAGTCTGCTTACTCTGTGTTCTTCCACACCTCTGTTAGCTTATGTCCTCCTTTTTTGTAAATCGTTTTGGACAAACGCGTCTGCTAAGTGTAATGTAATGTAATGAAACGCTCTGTAAGCCTTCCGCTGTTCTTCCGTTTCTCCCGCTGTGTAGAGAGGGGGGTCATTCATGAGATGCGGAAACGTTGAGCTGCTGGGTACAGGTGCGTTACGCTGTCTGGCCCGGGAGGATCCGCTTTGAGGTGTGGAGCATTCCAGAATGTTCCGCCACTGTGCTATGCTTCTTTAATATTCTCCAAGATGCTTCACATTAGAACTGGGCAATATGGTAAAAAAAAGAGTACAATCCATTTTTGATTTAGTCTGATATTAATTTTCATCATTTTTCACCCTGATACTGAAAAAAAACCTGAAACCTGTCTTTGAAGGCACTGGCATATCTCACATACTTGCTTTATTTGCTCAAATGTCACTTTGGCCATAACCAAACCACTGCCAACATCACTTTCTCCCAGGCCTACATCATATTCAGTTAATAATAAAGACATAAAAAGAAGTCTGTTTAAAATAATAGGATTTCATTACCAAAGCATGACCAGTGTGTCTTTTGTCATTCATTTTTACACTAAAGCACTCCAAGTACTTCAATTCTGCCAGCCACCCACAGCCATGCCATCCAGGGTCAACATAGTACACACTGTATACACATCTCTCCCCCCCAAAAACAAATAACTTTTCCCCCTCCAGTCTAACCTTATCTCACCCCAAGATGGGTGGCCCTACTCTGTTTCTTCAGCCATGTACTGTACCTGCCAACTGCGCACTAATATTTAAAACCACAACCTCTTACTTATGCAGATACACAGATTAGTATTATTAGTAACCCAGGCATGCTTTGCTACTTCTGTCACATGACTGTGTAAGTGTTTTGACATTGAGCTCGAGTGTTATGATCAGTAACACACCCCCCCCCAACACACACACACACACACACACACACACACACACACTCACACACTCGCGCTCGCGCTCGCGCACGCACACGCACACGCACACACTCACACTCACACTCACACACACACACACTCACACACACTCACACACACACACACACACACACACACACACATTTTCATATTGTTATATATAATTGAAATTCTTATGTTTCATATAATGGAAATATGCTGCAGGTTTGAACAAATGTGAGCAAACATGAAATGTTTCTTTCAATTTGTCACTCCACTATGGATATCAGTCCACTATGGGTAAATAAGACATCTTCGTCTCCAAACGGATAAACTACCTATTATAGCAGAGACTGAGCAGTACTTAACAAGTCTCTTCACACTTGGTTTGCATAACACCACTGCCCCACATCACACACACACACACACACACACACACACACACACACACACACACACACACACACACACACCACACACACACACACACACACACACTGGGAAATGACAGTGGTGATGGAAGATGGAGGACCACTTGAGCAGTGTCACTGCCCCACATCACACACACACACACCACACACCACACACCACACACACACACACACACACACACACACACACACACACACACACACACAAACACACACACACTTGAGCAGTGTCAGAGCCAACAGTGTCACCAGTTGTTTGGCTGTGGTGCCAGCGAGAAGCGAGAGTCCTCCGGCACTAATGACAAGTGGCACTGTGGAGATGTGACCTGGGGTCTGGCTCAAGGACGCTACTTTGGCTGGGTGACACTTCTGACAGCAGTGGCATCACTTAATGCTCTGCATGGGCTACGCTTCTGTGCTGCCCCCCCTCAGCACACACACACACACACACACACACACACACACACACATCCGTGTCCATCAAGTGGCACACTAATGGGAAGAGGAAATGATAGCATTAGACGGTACAATTTTCTGTGCTGCAGGCTAACACAGTGCACACACACACACACACACACACACACACACACACACACACATACACACACACACACACACACACACACACACATTGAGACACTTATACAGGCCCACACAGACACTGAAATGTTTATGCAGATGCATGCACACACATATGCACACGCATACACACAAACACACACTAATGCATGCCCACAAACACCACATGAATATAACAACTGCGGGCGGGTATATCTCAAAAACTACCATTTATTTTGTCAAATTATTGTTAAAATTTCTGTTAAAACTTTGCCTGTCCATGGTAGCATGATAATGACTTGTTTTTGTTTATCTATTTATTTCTTTTTTTGTTCTTTCTTTCTTTTCCTCCACACTCTCTTTCTCTGCTCTTTCTGTTTTCCTTTCCATTATTTACCCATCATTTACCCAGTAGCTCTTTCTCTCTTTCTCTCTCTCTCTCTATCTCTCTCTCTCTCTCTCCCTCTCTCTCACACTCCACCACTGTTCATTCTATGCTTCTATGGCCATAGTTGGTATTTTCTGCTGTATTATATTCTAGGAAGCTTCCAGTATTCAGGATTCATTGCTGTATTGATCTGGCGTATATCTGTATTGCTCAAAACTGCATGCGTAGTGTTGATAGGGTAAACTTTCTGTTCACTATCTGAGATGAAAAAAGAACAAGGAACAACAACATTGTGTAGAATTAAATTTAACATTTATTAAGAAAAATACTTCTGAGGTGATATATAATAAAATGATTCTAATGTATGTAATGATAAAAATTTAATATAAAACATATATTGTTAAATCTAATCTATTGTTTGTTATGCTAAAACCACTGGAGGTCCCCTGACTGCAGGTTGACTGAGTGCCCTAACTGAGTCACTGTGGCAGGATGTTGTCATGCTCCTCCTGGCTGCCATTGTCAGAGCAGCCCTCTGCAGCCTGTGTGACTGCTGCAGGCAGGGGAGTCAGGCCTCTCCTCAGAAACCAGCCCAGCAGCTGCAGCCTCCTCTCCCACTCCACGACATCCTTTTCTTGCGGGGTGAGACGCTGCCGTCGCCCACCCTGGTGGACTCTCGGCTGGAATTTCTCAGGGTCCAACTTTAGGCGGATCACGGGGCGTCCATGCTCTCCATCAGTGATCAAGTGAGATGGGCTCCTCCCGCCCTCTTCGACCAGCTGAGGTCTTCCATTGTCCAGGAAAGTGCAGCTCTCTGCAGCCTGTGTGGCTACTGCTCTCCAGGCAGTCAGGCCTCTCCTCAGAAACCAGGCCAGCAGCTGCAGCCTCCTCTCCTCCTCCATGTTGTCCAGGGAAGACTGCTGGTCTATTGAGAGAGATGACACAATAAAAATTAGTCAGCAATCAGTTTGGACAGTATTACACCAGACCCATATCTAAAGTGTAAGACTACAGGGAATTCTCTACTGGAGATAAGGAGAGTTTGATGTTTGATAAAGGGGCAGTGCTGATGGTTAGATACTTACATGACCAGTTAGGATACACAGACTCAGGTTTGGTGACACTGGGTACAGCGACAGCCTTCTTTTTTGCTGCCTCCCTGCGGTCAAACCAGCCCAGCAGTCTCTCCCTCCTCTCCTCCTCTGATGTTGGGTGAGACACCAACTGAGCCCATTTCTTCTCAGCACTAGCACAGTCATTAGCATTAGCCAAACTAGCCACAGCCACTGGATTCACATCTTGGCTATCTTGGCTAGCGTGAACCATGGCCCGGTGGATAATGGTGTGGCCATTTTCAAGGCTCTCCACTCTCTCTCTGGCTCTCACCTTCCCCTCGGCTAGAGGTATGTCCTTCAGGGATACTCCCTGATCCTCAGAGACAGCCATCTCCACCTCCTTCCTTCTCCTGTCTGCCATCTCTTTCTTAAGGCGTTTAGCCTCTTTCCTCAGCTTTTTCCTGCTGGGAATGGCTCTTTCACCTTTTTTTTTTTCCCTGTTGTTGTCCACCTTGATTCTTGATGATGCCACATCATCATCGTAGCCCTTTCCGGGCCTTGGCAGGCAGCAGCAGAAAAAATCGCACAGTCTCATGGTAAATCAGCTGTCCTCTTTAAAGTCTCAAATTAGACTGAGCAAGATCTTTGCAAGTTACTGAAAGTTCTAGTTTGAACATTCTACTTTTAAAGTTCTGTAAGTAAACATTCCATGGAATGTTGCCATGGCAGTAAGTGATCTTTCAAATCTGAACCAGGAACAAAGGGTTAGAATGTTCATTCTGTGCTGCCCAGCTCATTAATTTGTAGCAGTCTGCATCAATAGCAAGAAGTGCTGACTCTTTCAGTGAAGTAAAGTATGAAAAATAAGTGGCTCTGTACACCAAACATTAAACATTTAACATATTAAGGTGAAAGAGGAAATAAAAACAATATCTGTGTTTATTTTAAAAAGCAGATCTGAAACTTAATAGAATATTATATTATAAAGTTATAAAACTTGAATATTAAATCTTTCATTTTTAAAATTGACCCTCAAAAAACACACCTTTTCAGATTGGCCTACATCATATGACCTTACTGTTAGGTTCCTGTGTTCCAATAATGCAGCTGTAGCTTGACGCTCATCAAACTCCCTCGTCCCAAAAAACACTTAAAAATAATCCACCAGTCCACTTCTGTATGTTCGAACTTTTACTATAAAAATCATTCAATCAACATTACAAAAAATATATAATCCAAAAATTACAAAGTATCGTCGAAAGTGAGAAACAATGAGAGTGACAGAGAGAGCGAGAGGTCAAAAACTATTTTGCTACAATCTTTCAAATCTTTGTGTTGCCTAGCAACCTGACTCCATGGATACAAATTAAAGTAGCAAGTAACATGTATCACATTAAAAGTCCTATGCAAATCAAATCATGAAATTCTAAATTATATAATATCATTAATGAACTTGTGTGTTTTTAAATGTAAATTAAGTTTAACTTAATTTTAACAACTTAAACAAACTGCATTTAGGCTCCTACATTACCGGCCCCTAATTGTTATCAAAGCTACTGAAACAATTACTCAAAACATACAACTTTAGGAGCCTAATGATACACTTACTTACATTGTCATAGATATCTTACTTTTAGTTTCACTTAGTCAAAACTCAACAACACTAACTTCAGTGGATAACTATATTACTCTAGGGATATGTGACAGTCTATTAGTCCTTCTCAGTCTCTTGTAACAGGCACAGCTTGGTTACTGGACGCAAGAGTTCACTGGTCTGGGTCTTGACCTTCACCTGCCGGACGAAACCTCTACTGTCAGGAAAAGTCTCTGTGATCCTTCCGAGCGGCCAGGAGTTTCTGGGAGATGTGTCGTCCACAATCAGCACCACGTCACCGACACTGAAGTTTCTTTGAGGTGTTGACCAGCGTTGCCGTTCTTGGAGTTGTGTGAGGTACTCCCTGCACCAGCGCTTCCAGAATATGTCTGTGAGATACTGAACTTGTCTCCATCTTCGGTTTGCATACTGGTCATCTTTCTTGAACACTCCTGGAGGCAGCTCAGGTTTGACTTTGAGTAACAGAAGGTGATTAGGGGTTAAGGCCTCTAAATCATTAATGTCAGAAGATGTTCTTGTTATGGGCCTGCTGTTTATGATGGCCTCAGCTTCACACAAGAGGGTGTGGAGGTTGTCTTCATCCATTATCTGTTCCTTCACTGTGACATTCAGAATCTTTCTCACAGAGCGGATGAGCCGCTCCCAGGTTCCTCCGTGGTGAGAACCTGTCGGGGGGTTGAAGTGCCACTGTACACCATTCTGTTGCAAGTGTCTTTCAATCTTGCTGGTGTTCCACTCACTTATCATTTTCCTCATCTCGCTGTCAGCTGCTCTGAAGTTTGTTCCATTGTCTGAATACATCTCTCTGACCTGTCCTCTTCTGGCTAGGAATCTCCTAATCGCATTCAGGCATGCGTCAGTGTCAAGTGAGGACGCAACTTCCAAGTGCACTGCTCGAACAGCAAGACAAGTAAAAATGACACCGTATCTTTTTAGATGTCCTCTTCCTCTTTTAACCAGGAATGGGCCGAAGTAGTCAACGCCAACTCTCGTAAATGGAGGATCGTCAGGCAGAACCCTGCATTTTGGTAAATCTGCCATTAGTTGCTTTCCAGCTGTGCCATGCAACTTCTTACAGACAATACACTTAGACAACATTCTCCTAATGGCTCCATTTGCTCCAGGGATCCAGAATCTCTGCCGCAATTGAGCCAGCATGTGATTCCTTCCTGCATGGGCTGTTGCATCATGAATGTGTCTAAGAATGAGCGTGGTAACGGGTGAGGCCTTTGGCAAGATGACTTGCTGCTTGCTGTCGTTTGGCATTGCTGCACGGCTCAACCTACCTCCTACTCTTATCAGTCCATCTAGTAGCACTGGGCTCAGCTTATAAAGTGAACTACTTTTCTTTACCCTTTGTTGCTCTTTTAGCATTTTCAGATCTTCTTGAAATCTTTGCTTTTGTGCGTGTTTCACAATTTCTGTCTCTGCTTTGATCAAATCTTCACAGGTAAGTCTTGTTCCTTTATAATCTTTCTTAAATCTATCCATTCTTTCCCTGCTTGATAAGATTGGTTCAGTCTTTTTGTTTGCTTTCAGTTCTTTCAGCAGATCTTTCCATTTTAAGTACCAAGCTACTGCACGCTTCAGCTTCGTCCAGGATGAGTAATACATCATCAGCTGGTTCAACGGATCCTGGAAGTCCTGCACCTGTATGGCATGTGATTGAACCACTCTTTTGACCTCTGGGTCATCCACCTTTATCATTCCAGGATCTGGATTCTTTGGCCACTGGTCTTCATCACCGTGCAAGAATTCTGGTCCTGAAAGCCAGCTTTCACATTTCAAGAATGCTTCGACAGACTGACCTCGGGACACATGATCCGCTGGATTCAAACTGGTATTGACATACCTCCACTGTGAAGTTTGACAATGCTGCAGAATTGCTGACACCCTATTGGCAACAAATGTCTTGAATCTAGAACTTTCACTATTCAAGTACTTAAGCACGGCTGTGCTATCTGTCCAATACACTGAGTCATGAAGTTCCAACTCAAGCTCCTTCTTTAGCAGCTTGTCCATCTTGACTGCAACTGAGGCTGCAGTTAATTCCATTCTCGGTATGGTTGGAGCTTTCAAGGGTGCTACCCGCGCCTTCGCCATTATCAGAGTAGATTGAATGTCACCAGTTGAAGAGCGTAGTACAAGGTAGCTTGTTGTTCCATAAGCGTCTTCACTTGCGTCAGAAAAGTGGTGTAGCTGAGCGAAGACGGGTGTACCAAATGCCTCTGTCTTGATGCATCGATCAACACCAAACTCCTTCAGCTGTTGCAAGTCTGAAGTCCACTTTGACCATTTTTTAATGACATCATCTGGTAAGCTTTCATCCCAGCTGTACTTCTGCCGGCATAAATCTTGCAGAATTCTTTTGGCGGGCAGTACCACTGGAGCTATGAACCCCAGAGGGTCAAAGATGGAGCAGAGAAAGGAAAGCATTCCTCTCCTGGTGTGTGGACGCTCTTTCAGATTGATCTTGACCTTGAACTGATCCGTCTCAGCACACCACTGGATTCCAAGTGCTCGCTCCATTGGTAAACTGTCCTGGCTCAAGTCAAGGTCTTGAAATCCTTGTGCTCTTTCAACTTCAGGAATTGAGTTAAGCAACTTCCTGCTATTGCTTGACCACTTGGTTAGCCGAAAACCACCTCTTGCTAACATGCCTCTTAAGTTGGTGCACAGATTGACTGCTGTGTCCTCATCAGCTACTGACTTGAGGCAGTCATCCACATAAAAATTCTTCTTTACTGTGGTGGCGGCTTCTTGCCCGAATTCACCCTCGAAATCAGCTGCACACTTCCGCAAGGCGTAAGTTGCGACACTTGGTGATGAGGTTGCACCAAAGATGTGCACCAGCATCTTGAATTCGGCGAGCTCTTTCTCGTGATTCCCTCCTGGCCACCAGAGAAATCTGAGTAGATTTGAGTCTTCTTTTTTAACTGCAACTTGGTAAAACATGGCCTCTACATCAGCCATAATGGCTATGCTTTCTTGCCTGAACCTTGTGAGAACCCCAATTAGCGAACTTGTCAGGTCTGGTCCCTGTAAAAGCTGCTGATTCAGTGATGTTCCTGCGAAGCTTGCTGCGCAATCGAAGACAACGCGCAGCTTGCGCTTGACTGGATGTCTGACTCCATGATGGGGCAGATACCATGTTCTTCCCTCAGTCGGTTCACATTCAGCACAGTCTATTTTAACAGCATAACCTTTCTTGACAATGTCTTCCATAAATGCTACATATTCTGCGCGATACTCTGCATCTTTAGAAAATCTCTTTCTTAAGTTAAGTGCACGTTGTTCAGCCACTGATCTGTTGTTTGGCATACACAATAATTTGTTTCTGAGTGGAAGGCAAATACTGTAATGACCATCTTTCAGTTGTGATGACTGGGATACCATGTTAAGAAACTGGTGGTCCTCCTTTGACATTTCAATTTCTTCATTCTGCCCTTCATCAGGAAAGTCCAGCTTGAATTGTTGATGCCAAAGGTCTTCTAGCCTAGCTACAGAGATTCGGTTTGCTGTAACTGCTGCCGATCTATTCATCCTCAGTCCATCATTGCCTCCTTTAAGAGGTCCATTAACTGTCCAGCCTAATGCTGTTCTCACGGCGTGTGGCCCGTCATTCATACTACTCACCACTTGAAGTGGTTCCATTGCTTTGGGAACATTAGCTCCTATTAGTAATCCAACATCTGCTTTAACAACAGGAAGTTTCACATCTTTTAGGTGAGGCCAACAACTGACATCCTCTTGGCGTGGGATATTATCCTTTGTCACAGGAATGGCCTTCTGGGAGAACACTTCTGAAAGTTCAATAAACTGGTCACCTTCCAGACTACTGATCTCCAGTCCTTTCACGATGCATGTGTTCACCACAGACTCATTCCCCATTGTTCTCAAAGAGATGCTTGTGTGCCATCCATTCATGTTCAGCTCATTTATGAGTGACTCTGTAGCAAAGGTAGCAGTGCTCCCTGGATCCAAAAACGCGTACGTAGTCACTATTTTGGTTCCTTTTTGTGCCTTGACTTGTACCGGAACGATGGCAAGAAAACAATCTTCTTTACCGGCCCCCGTGACACCACATACTTCAGTTGCTTGAAAGAGCGCGTTGTTAACAGCTGACTGATCAGTACTTTCTTTCGCCGTTTCTTTCTTTGAGTCTTTAAATGTAATGTGCAGCAGGGTGGGATGCGGACGAGAACATTCTTGACATTGAGCCTTCTCTGTACAACTGCTACTCATATGGCCATGTTTCAAGCACGCAAAGCACAGTCCCTTACTCCTCAAAAACTCAAGTTTTTCCTTGTGTGGTATCTTCTTAAATCCTTTGCAGACTGTGAAGCTGTGATGTTCTCCACTGCAATAAAGACATGGTTTCCCATAGGCATCCACAGATTTTGTTTTGTCTGACGTTGAGCTTTCATTTTCCTTCTTATCTTTGATTTCTGCTGATGAGGCAATGGATGTTGTGAATACCTTTTTGGCTTTAGGTGTTTCCTTATTTTGTGCCTTTGGTTTCTGTCGAACTGCATCCTTTGTGTTGGTGGTGTTGTCTTTTATGTCTCCGTACAGAGGGTGCAATAAGTACTTCACTTGCTTGTTCACAAATTCAACAAAGTCATTGAATTTCACTCTTTTCTTTGTCCTTTCTTGCAGGTCGCAGGCAACCCTTCTCCAGGATTCCTTAAGCTTGTAGGGGAGCTTGCCAGCCAATGCCTTAATGCTGGCTGCATTGTCAAAATCTTCCATGTAGCTAACATCTGCCATTGTGTTGGAGCAACCAGTAAGGAACAATGAGAAAGACTGTAGTGCAGCGCCATCTTCTGGCTTGATTGTTTGCCAGTCCATGGCTTCCTTTATGTATGCCTCTGCAATCTTGTAGTCATCACCAAAATACTCTTGCAACATCTGCTTTGCTTTGGCATAGCCTGTTGAGGGTGGCATATAAATGCAGCTCTTCACCAACTCGTGTGGCTGCCCACTTGTGTACTGCAACAAAAACTGTAGACGATCACGGTCATCCTCAGTACGGCTTTCAATTCCATGTTCAATGGATCTGATAAAGGATTTATATTCCAGCGGTTCTCCCTTGAATGTTTTAATAGTGAGATCAGGAAGTAATGATGCCTTGTGATTCTTCACTAGGTACTCTGTGACATTGGCTTGTTGGGTTATGGCCTGGCACAAACTATCAAGTACCACTCCATCATTGCTTTTCCAATTTGCATTAATTAAATTTCCTTTTGGTGTAACAGGTAAATTGTGATTAAATGTATCAGATTGGGAATAATGCAGTGTCGGTGTGGCCTGGTGTAGCTGTGTCAAAAGGGTACTTTTCACTGCTCCTTTGTCATCTGGTGCATCAGATTCACAAATGCTCACATCATCCTGCTCATCCTCGTATTTTTGTAAAACTTCCAATTTTGCATCTGACTCGGCTATTGCTGTTTGAATGTCATGCATCTCTTTTTTAGCCCTGATTGCAGCTTCCTTTCTCCTTTGCTCTGCCTCAAGCTCTGCTTCCTCCTGTTCTATTGCCAACTTTTCCATTACAGCTGCTGCCTTAGCCTTTAATGACGCACGCTCCATCTCCGCTTTAATTTTCAGTGAGGACGCTGAAGTCATGCTTGAACGGGAACTAGACTGTTTAGAGCGTTTAGTGGAAGCTCTTGAGGTCACAGACTTATTATCATTTTGTACTGTATCACTTTCGTGTTTCCTTGCTTGTTCAACGCGCTTCATGACGTCTTTCATCCAGTTCTCACATTTCCAAAAGAAATCATTCATTGATGCT
>CM059287.1:9793995-9798995 GCA_030347295.1 Setipinna tenuifilis | reverse complement strand
AGCACAGCGAGCACGGTGAATAGGCTTCATGCCGCAGCAGAAGTCATGCAGTAGTGAATAGGCGATAAGGGGATAGCGATATATGCTACTGTCATTGACACAGGGTGGCATGCAATCAAGCAGAAATGAGTTGTGCAATTAGTGGCATTGGCAATCAACTAATTCTTTATCAGCCAGCCACAATGATTAGATGGGATTTCACCACCATAGGGGAATGAAGGCTGTGGAAAGGCATGTCTGTACACAGAGCATCATTTTTGCATCATTTTGTTTTTTTATGGTGATGCTCTGAAAGCAACCACTACTGAGAGCTAATTCTTGTCAATTTTTTGTCATTTTGAGCTTTGACTCTGTGTTATTTCTTTCAAGTATATTTTCTGGTCTTAAATGCCTTTATTTGATAGAACAGTGAAGTTTGAGACATGACGTAAGTGGATGAGAGAGAGAGATGGTGTAGGGTTGGGAAAGGACCACAGGCCGGATTCTAACTTGGGTCGCCATGGGCACTTGTTTTTTTTTTTAATATATAGTTCCAATTTTTATTAAACACACTCAGTAACAGCTTTCGGTGGTATATTGCTTAAAAGTACAGAAAGGCCAGCATTACAAGGACACATTTTCACCCCATGGGCACTTGTTTATTCATGGTGCTCTAACCACTCTGCCATAGCAGCCCCAGCCTCTATGGTTTTTCAAGTAGGACACGAATGACTGAATGTTGACTCATGTAGTGCAGAGCTGTAACAATATCAAAGTGATTCCCATTTGTCGCTGTGAGCACGCAGCACACCGTGCATGCAACAAAGTTCAGTTCAGTCTCTGCATTTAACCCATCACATACTGTATGTGAGCAGGGGGCCAGCCAGACAGACGTCCTGGGGAGTAGTGTGTGGGGAGAGTACGATGCTCAGGGCATGTCAGTCACAGGGGAAGATGGATTCATTCATTTCCCTAACCCACTAGTCGATTTGGGGAAATCGAACTTGTGACACTTTGACCACAAGTCCTGACAACACCTTAGCTGCTAGCCATGACTCGGCATTGGGGGAGGGTTGGGAAGTGACCCAGGCTGAAGTCGAACCCAGGTCCCCATGGGCTCTTGCTAATTCACGGTACGGACGCGCTAACCACTCTGCTACAGCACGGCAAATGTGGTGTAGTGTGTTGTGTTGCTTCTGTTCTCTCACCTTTGCAGATTTGATTGTGTGTACATTTAAGGGTTATGAACACCTGATGTGGGTTAACTGTAACAACAGCCTTAGAGCCTTGCATTTCAGGAGTAGCCTGCTGTGCATTGGATGGTATGTGATTTTGTGTGCATGCATGTGTGTTCTTGTGTGTGTGTGTGTGTGTGTGTGTGTGTGTGTGTGTGTGTGTGTGTGTGTGTGTGTGTGTGTGTGTGTGTGTGTGTGTGTGTATGCGTGTGTGTATTTATAAGTGCATATGTGTTTGTTTATGTATGCATATGCAGTGAACATGTCTGTGTATATGTGTGTCTATGTGGAAACGTGTATGTGTACGTATGTATGCGAGTGTGTGGTCTCACTACAAGTCTAAACATGATGGAACAAGTAATCATCCTCTGACTGCATCATTTTTATAACCGTGTGAGGCCCCTCTCCACCCGTCCTCCATTCATCTCCATTGAGTAGGCCCCCTTCACCTCCCCCTTCTCTCTTTTAAATGAAATATTCAGCATGGGCATTTGCCATCGGGCTAAGGCAGCAGCATACTAAATTTGCCTCAGAAGGTCTTAATAACTGTCATTAATTGGGGCCCTTTGTACGCACTGTCGGGCAAATATCTCACGAACAGAAGGCTACTGCTGGAGCCTTTTTTTTAGGACCATTTAGCTGTCACATTAATCCCCATAACTCTGGAGTACTGTGCTGCGTTTTTTATCTTTTGAAGTAATTTATATATTTATGCTATTTGTTTGCGAGTCGCCTCATGATTTGGCAGGGGAGTGAGCGACGAGAGTAGAGTTTTTTGTGGTGCTTTCATCGTTTTTCTGTGGGATTGATGGGGGAGCTTAGAAAAGGGGCTTAAAAGCCTTGTCCCACAGCACAGCTTCAATGTAGGCGTAATGACACTGATTAGTTTGTGTGTGTGTGTGTGTGTGTGTGCGTTTGTGTGTGTGGTGTGTGTGTGTGTGTGTGTGTGTGTGTGTGTGTGTGTGTGTGTGTGTGTGTCTCAGGTGGGTGCGGGGGGAGGTCTCATGTATTATTTATCCAGTTGTTTAATGCTAGATTTTGATTGATCCATTAAGCCAATAAATGGCCTGCAATTATCTCCAACCATTGTCTCGCTCTATTCTCTCTCTCTTTCTTTCTCTCTCTCTCTCTCTCTCTTTTTCTCTCGGATTCACTTCTTTTTAACCTCTCTAATTCTTTCTCTTTCAATAATGTTCCCAGTCTCTCTTTTTCTCTTGCTCTTTCTTTCTCTCTCCCCTTTTCTCTTTCTCTCAGATTTACTCCTTTTTGACCTCTCTATTTATTTTTTTCTCTTTCAATAATGTTCCCTGTCTCTCTTTTTTCTGTCTCTCCTTCTTTCTCTCTTTCTTTCTCTCTCTCTCTCTGTCTCTCTCTCTCTCTCTCACACACACACACACACACACACACACACACACACACACACACACACAGACCTCTACATGTGTTTTGTGTTCAGTGGTGGTCATGGGTGCTTTAGGCCCCCATCTGATGACACAGGAAGTGCTCAGCTGTGTCCAGACCGGCTTCATCTTCATCTGGGGGTGTCTGTAAACGAAGCCGCCCCATCGCCGCTAGATTTGTTATTTTGGCCCGGCGTCTCAAATCAAGTCAAGTCACCATGACTGTTCCTTCTCTGTTTGTCTTCAATCAATGTGCACAAGTGCTTTCTCTCAGACACACACACACACACACAAAAAAAAAAACGGAATTAAAAAAAAAAAGCAATCAACCGCCTGAGTAATTTTTGTTTGCTTTACAGAGCATTTCAAAGGTGTGACATTTGGACATGCAGGAATACAAATGAAAGAGGCGAGACTGGCGCTGATGCCTACAGATTAAGCCAGTCTGTAAGACTGATATTTGATAAGCTTTTTGATCAGCTTTTTTCTCCACTTTCAGTTGAAGGTTGCTGTATTTGCTTGCCGTTCGGAAAAAAGGTGTTACAAAGCACAAAGTAACCCTAAAAATGTAAAAGTGATGAATTGTTGTTGCCAAAAGCTTCTTCTTATGTCTTTAACACCACGGTCTCCAGTGTATAAACCTTTGGTGGGTGCAAACCCAACAATGTACATAAAAAAACAATTAAATCCGTTTATTGAAGTAACTTCAGTGGTAAGGAAAACAAACGTTTCAACCTTACAGCCTTCCTCTGTGTCCTTTTCCCCAAAGCATAATTAAATCATAAAACAAGACAGCTGTCATCTTTGACCATCAACCACCGTGACGATCAGATAGGGAGGCTCAGAAGGATTTGCATACGGCTGACAGTTCCTCAACTCCCACAGCCTGTGGCAGGAAGTGAGGTCAGAGGCTCCTTTGCACAGGGAAAGCACATGGCAACCGTCCAAACCCCCCCCTCAAAAAAAAAAACAAAACCATAAAAGACGTGGCGAGTGAGGACAGCTCACGTACTGTATCACCATCGGAAGAAGCACTCGGTTGATGTTTAGCTTAGATGTTGCGCATGGTCAAGTGTGTGAGGGTGAAGATGAAGCTGAAGCCAGGCTCTCTGCTTGCTCTCCTCCAGCCAATGGCTGTTGTGTTTGAAAACAGGATGTGGGTTATGTAAACATGAGTCAATGTCTCACATGGGCCCAAATAAATGGCTTATGGGAAAACAGCCATACGGCGATGCTCTCACGTCTGAGAATCAGCTTCAAGTGGGGTTACTGTCAGGACGCCGCCTCTTTGAGCACACACACATTAAGATAAAAAAAAAATATGTGACATTGGAGCAGAACCCACCGAATGAATAAGCTTGCCCTTGAATAGACACACATATTAATATTAAAAAATGTGCATGTCTATATGTCTGATATGGTCGCTGTTTTGAAAGTGTGAAAAAGAAATGTGTCCTCGGAGTCGAAACAGACTTTTTTTTTAATTTGCTGTCAGCCCTTGCTTTATTAGCCATGTGTTAGTAGCCAATGTATTCTGTCCATTATTATTATTACAGTTTTTCACAATTGCTAAAACTCAATTTTTGAAACCTTGCCCCATTTTCTCAAAACTGTAAACACAAACTCCAATTGCTCACATGCATGTCCCAAAACTCCTGACTCTTGTTGCAAAAGCTACTACAACCCTCAAAACAGTTTTACGTGTGCTCAAAACCAAACTCTGTCCTCAAAACATTGACACAATTGTCAAAATGAAATTACAATGAAGCAGTTAGTAAACACTACACCAAAAAATGAAAAGCACAATGTTCAGATGTGTATAATAGCATAAGTTGTTTTTTAGAGGCCTGAAAATGCATTTCCAACTGAAAAATAGCACAATTCGGATGTATATGTATTGTACATAGACTAAAATTAAGTGGTAATATTAGATTACTTGCTAAAATACTTCAAACAAAAATATATTTTGGGAATGCCGTACAAATGAAAACTACAAGTGCTGTATACAGTGCTGCAAACAAGAGATCACTGGGCTTTACTATATCATGCCTTTGGGTTTGGTCAGGCCACAGCACCTCATCCACATTACAAGCAATGATGTCCCTTGCCAGGTAACAGGGAAAGAATGCCCTGACATGTCATATCTATCCTGGACACTGTTCCTGGCCTATGGCACAGGCCAATTCCATGGCCTCTAAAAAATTTCATAGATCGCCATCAACCCATGGACGAGAATGTGATCTATAATGGTGACTCTAATTTGGTTAGCAGAAAAAAAATCACTCTTCCTCTTGTTCTTCCTCTACCTCCTCTTCCTCGCTCTGTCCCTCCCTCTCTTGTCTCTGATTGGCAGCCATTTTCAAGCTGCAACCTTCTTGTGGCTCTC
>CM059287.1:9783995-9786495 GCA_030347295.1 Setipinna tenuifilis | reverse complement strand
GGCCTTTTTGTAGTAGTAGTTTTGCCCAATTTCTTTAAATGATATTTACTATTATACAATCTCAACTCATTCAATCTTTACCCAACCCATTTACTTGTTATTTCCATGCATGTGTTATCTTTACATCGTGTGTCAGTCAGAGACTACCAGGTGTTTTCCCTGGGCTAACAGCTATGGTGTTTAGACTGAGTGCTTGAGTCAGTGTTGATGGCTAAGCAGGTGTGCAGTAAACAGCTAACAGCTGGTAGTATCCAGGCACGTCACCAGTCCTCACCAGCTGTCCATCCGATATCCATCCAGGTGAAACAAGGACAAAAATCTCAGTTATGTATTGTAACAGCACTGTTCCTGTTACTTCCTGTTATCGGGCATGCTGGGAGTACAGTGTTTCCTACAGTTAGTTGCATGTAAATGTGTTTTAGATTACAGATTGTTTCCAATAAT
The DNA here is from genome assembly GCA_030347295.1 of Setipinna tenuifilis. NCBI lineage: Eukaryota > Metazoa > Chordata > Actinopteri > Clupeiformes > Engraulidae > Setipinna > Setipinna tenuifilis. The sequence goes on along the minus strand of CM059287.1, from coordinate 9,786,051 downwards.
AAATCTACAGTATGTGCGTGTTACCATTGTGTTCAATGTAGGCAGGTGGAAGTTGCACTCACCATTGTGTTTCAAGTGGGTCTTTGTTTGAGTCCTTTCATGTGCTGCAAACAGGCATTCTTGTGTTAAATCTAAAAAAGCCTAAAAGCAGAGATAATACAAACCTGTGAGATCTGCACCTTTTTCATCAATCTGATATTGTCACTGTATCCTTATACTGTAAGGCAGAGTGAAGCAGGAGATGTTAGAACTTGATGTTATAAATCCAATAAGTGATAGGTAGCAAACTGCTGTTTTAACAGTTCAATAGTATATCTTTTATTATTATTGTGAATCCTAACTGACAACTTGTCAAATGTTAGCTAACAGACTTAAGTACCCATAGCTTTAAAATTGTGTCAGTGTCCAACTTTTCCTCAGAGCTAGCCACAAACCTTAGCATTTGTTGGATAGTATGATTAAAAATATAGACCAATATATAGCATCTGACAGTCAGTTTTTTTGTCATTTCAAAACCCCCTGTCAGCTCTAGGCAGTGCTGCTCTGTGTGAATGTGGTTTCAGACCTTGTGTCACCTGCTGGACACATTTCTATTGTCCCTTTGTGGTATTTTTGTTTCTAAGGTCTCCATAGACTCACCTTCCTCCGCTGTTCCCCCATCTAACCCTCAGTGCCCCAGCCTGTTCAAGTAACAAGATGTGACTTTTAATTTGGTGCATTATCCCACTCCGCCCCCATTGTCGTGGCGTCGAGCGCCGATTGAATTTTCAACCTGTCAGGCTTGCTTTCGTGACCAGTGCTTCAAAAGTAATATAAAGCCCAAACGTGAGGAGGAGGAGAAGTAGAAAGAGAGATGGGGGGGAAATAAAAACGAATGAAACGAGTGAAAGTGAAACGGCGATGTTTTGTGATTGGTTGCAGATGGAAAGGTGGAGGTGACGAAGGAGGAGGTGAAGCTGTGCACCATGGGACCGGGGAAGGTGTTTGGAGAACTGGCCATCCTCTACAACTGCACCCGCACAGCCACCGTCAAGAGTAAGACAGCACACGCCCTACACCTGTCTGTCTGTCTGTCTGTCTGTCTGTCTGTCTATCTGTCTGTCTGTCTGTCTGTCTGACAATCTGTCTATCAAGAGTAAGACAGCACACACCCTACACCTGTCTGTCTGTCTGTCTGTCTGTCTGTCTGTTTGTCCGTCTATCTATCTGTCTGTCTGACATTCTGTCTATCAAGAGTAAGAACAGCAAACACTCTACACATATCTGTATTTCTGTCTGTCTGTCTGTCTATCTATCTATCTATCTATCTATCTATCTGTCTGTCTGTCTGTCTGTTTGTCTGACTATATCTCTATTTGTCTGGCTGTCTGTCTGTCTATCAAAAATGAGACGAGAACACACTCTTCACCTACACACTCTTCACCTGCCTGTCTCTCTGTCAAGAATATGGTCCACTCACACTGTTTACCTCTCTGTCTGTCTGTCTGTCTGTCTGTCAAGAGTAAGACCTGCTCACATTGATCAACTGTCAGTCTGAGTGCCAATCAGACATCAGCTTCAGCAGTGACAGCAGCTTACACTGCGTGTGCCGTCTGACAGTCTGTCAAGTCTGACACCAGCTCACTCTGTTGGACTGAGTGACTGACTTTCTTTACTGTACATCTCTCAAAAGTCAAAGTTGCTTACTAGCTATGTTTACATGAACCATTTTTTATTATTATTATTATTATTATTGGAATAGATCTAATCCAATTGTCTGATCTGATGTAGCATTTACATGACAGTTAGAAAAATGATACAATACGTTCGAATAGCCGCTATTGCGTGCATTTAGCAGGTTAAGGATGGACGTCTTTGCTAGTTGGACCTGAATTCATCATAGAACTCTGCCAGAAACAAACGGAATAAGTGTATACACGACGGCTGTAACAGACTGCACCACCCCTTCCAATCCAATAAAAATTGTAATCAGATCAGAGAGTTTTATTCCGATTAAGGTGTTTATATGTGAATTTCTGTTCCAATTTAGTAGTTATTCCATTTCTAATTGGACTTA
>CM059287.1:9766495-9778995 GCA_030347295.1 Setipinna tenuifilis | reverse complement strand
TTTGATAGATCATCTCTATTATATAAGTGTGGCGCACCACTTTAATGGGAAGTGGTGTTTGTGACAGTCAGTTAGTTAGTCAGGCAGCTGGTAAACATGTCATTAAGTCTCTGTGTGTCGCTTTGTGGGGTGTACACACAGCACAAACTTCTTGCGAACATGACCCAGGGCCAAGGCAGAGGCAGGAGAGAAGTGAGCAGATTAATGGTGATGCTGTCTCACAGACACACAACATAAAGTGAGTGAGCCAGGAGCGAAGAATAGAAAGCGATAAAAGAGACAGAGAGAGAAAACATGTGAGAAAGAATGAGAGACAGAGGGAGGGGTGAGGTTGGAGACAGAGAAAGTGAAAGATAGATAGGTGTAGCTAACAACACAGATGAAGAAAGTGAGAGAGGTGTGTGGGAGACATGTAAAAAAAGAAAAAAGTTTGGAGTGAGACAATGGAGTGAGAAAGGGGAAGTGTCATGAAAGGATGTTATATATCGAATGTATAGAGCGGCATACCTAGCCAGAAAGACAGAGCAGGTGAGATAAAAAGAGAAAGAAGTGCTATTATTGCACTTGTTCCTGACAGTTCCAGCCATCAGTAAGCTACACATTCAACGTCTGTACCGTGTGCAGTCTCATTCTCATTCTGTAGTGTCTATCAATGCTAGATAACCCATAGAGTTTCTGTGTGAGCAGGGTAGGTTGCTGTAACACAGAAGGGTTTGTGGTTCAAAGTGGCAAAGGTTACTGGATTCCTTTCACTGAATTGTGTGTCAGTCTGCCCCCCTTGATGTGCTGCCAAGCACTGTGTATGGAGGGAGACAGTAGGACGATTGTGAACACAAAGGGTGTCCATTACAGACACGAGGACACAAAAACGATGAGTCACAAAAAGTGGATCATTATGTGTTTATTTATTTGTCTATTTATTGCTCCGTGACATGTGGTGATATCCTTGTTCAGTGTAGACACAATGGCAATATTATTTTTGTTATTGTTAGTCGCTGAGGCGGCCACTGCCAGAAGCATCTCTCATGAGGTAGATATAATGGTAGCAGGTGTCGGAGACAGTAGCATTTTCAGAGGATTCAGAGGCAGCCATGTTGTGTGTAAGAGGTGTGATGTTGCAATGATAGAATAAGTAGTGTGCTGCAACCAAACTTTCTTTCTTTCTTCCTTATGTTCCTTTTTTCACTCTTTTTTATTTCTTTATGTTTCTCACTCATGCAGTACATGGTGAATGCTTTGTTGTAGTCCATAAGCTGAGATGCACTCAATAATTGCTTTTATTACCAACCCTACCCTAAATCAAATTTTAATGAGCTCGGGACCAGTAGAGTATTCCTTAAAGACTTCAAAACCTTAAGACCTTATTGTCATTGGAAGAGTTGCCTGTACAACAAAATTAGACAGCAAGGCCACAAAGGTGCAAGGTAAAAGTGTCAAAGTGTCAAGCGAGGAAGCATTGTAGAAACAAAAGAAAATGAGGGAGTATATACAAGGGCATAACAAATAATAAATAGTAAAAGGTAAAAGGGCTGTAAATGTAGAAGAATGTATAGAGGCTGTGAATAATATCGCACTATGAGGTAGGTATTGCACATTATGCTGTAGGTGTTGCACAGTGAGAGATAGTGGGGGGAAAACCCCTTTTCAACATAAGCAACAGCAGCAGTGAGGTGACAGAACCAAATTTGACATCAGCCAACATTAGTCAGCAGCAACGGGTGAAGTAACAACATGACGTAACGGTGAAGTAACAATAACAGTATCACTTTTCTGGTGTGTTTAAAGTTTTGACTGCCCATGGGAAGAAGCTGTTCTTTCGCTCGTGATGCATCTAAACCTCCTCTCAGAGTGCAGCGTGTTAAACAAGTGATGGTTAGCAAGAAGGTCTTTTATGATCACCCTGGCTCTGGTGAGGCACCTAGAGCTGGTGATGGCGTCCAGGGAAGGGAGTGGACAACCAATTATCTTCTCTGCAGTTCTGGTTATCTCCTCCTATTGGCCACTGTACAGCCAGTGTACCACACAGAGATGGCGTGTACCAGCATGCTCCTGATTGTGGCCTGATAGAAGGAGGTCGGTCCTGTAGAAGGAGGCCTGTTCCAACTCAGGACCCTCAGGAAGGAACGGAGGTGCTGCTGGGCTTTCATCTATTATTTAGCCCAATAGTTCCTTTGTAGCTTGTAATAGTAACGCCAACGTATTGCTCAAGATATTCTAAGAGAGTGTAAAGAGAGTGGATCGAAGTGTGATAGCATTTGCAGAGAGAGATAAAGAGGGGAGGTAGAGAAAGGGAGGGGGTGGGCAGAGAGAGAGAGAAAAAAAGAGATAAGGCATAAATAAGGCGGTGTAGGGATGTAGGGATGGCAGTGGAATAACGTTTGCAGAGACAGAGAGAGAGAGAGAGAGAGGGAGACAGAGAGAGAAAAATAAAAAAGAGAGAGAGGCATAAAGAAGGCGGTGTAGGGATGTAGGGATGGAAGTGGGATAACATTTGCAGAGACATAGTGAGAGAGAGAGAAAGTGAGAGAGACAGAGAGAGAGAGAAAGAGAGAGAGAGAGAGGGAGAGAGAGAAGGATAGCAGTATGTGGCAGGTGGAGGTGGTGGGGATACTCAGATGGTGGCAGGTGAGAGTGTAGCATGAGCTGACACCGAGCTGCTAAAGTTCTGCGGCACGTAGCGCTCCTGACACACTTCACACTTGTTCTCACTAACACCTACACACACACACACACACAACACATGTGAGCACACACATACATGCAGATACCCATACACACACACATACATGCACAGACACACGCACACACATACACACACACATACATGCACAGACACACGCACACACACACACACACACACACACACACACACAAAACACACATGAGCACACACGCACACATGCAGATACCCATACACACACACTTACATGCACAGACACACACCACACACACACACACACACACACACACACTCACGTGCACAAGCAGACAGACAGAAAAAAACATGCACGCACACACACACACACACACACAAACACACACACACACACACATACACACACACACAGGCAAACACACACGCACAGACACATAAACACACACACACACAGGCAAACACACACGCACACACACACACACACTTGCACAGTGAGTCATCCTGTACTCTCTCTTTCATCAGAGTGAATTCTCCTAGATGACATCCACCAGCAGATTGGGTAGTTTCTGGTCACCCCAGGCTAACACTTACTCTCTCGCTATCTGATTCTCCGCTTTGCTCTCACTCTGCACACACATTTCTCTTTATATTATTACTTTGCTCTCTCACTCTCAAGGCTATAATAATTCCCCTTCCTACATTGAATAAAATGTATCCATTTGCAGGACATGTTTTGAGGGTGTATTTATGAGTTGTAGGGCAGTGCAAAGTAAATTGACTTAGGATTGAAGCTCCGTTTTTATCTCAAACTTTTAATCTCTGTCTGTGTATTCTCTGCCTGGGTCTAGCGCGTAGTGAGATCCCTACACTCCATTACGTTTCCTATGGCTGTTATCACACTATAAGCTTCTACTTTCCTCACCCACCCTCCTCCTCTCCTCTTTTTTCCTCTCTTCCCATTTTCTCTTTTTATCCCCTCTCCTCTTGTCTCTTCTTTTCAGCCCCATTTTTCTCCTTTCCTTCACGCTCTTTTCCTCCCCTCTTCTCTCCTCCCCTCCACCACTCTTTTCACTCCTTTCCTCACCCACCATCCTCCTCTCCTCTCGTTTCCTCTCTTCTCATTTTCTCCTTTAATCACATCTTCTCCCGTCTCTTCTCTTCAGCCCCATTTTTTCCTTTACTACCCTCTTCTCTTCTCGTCTCTCCTCCCCCCCACCCTTCTTTTCTCCTCTCCCCCCATTTCCTCTTTTCTTCCCGCTCTATTCCCCTCTTGTCCTCTCCTCTCCTAATCTCCATCTTTTCTCGTTTCCCTCCACTCTGGTCTTCTGTTCTTCCCTTTCCTTTCCTCTCCTGTCCTCCCCTCATGTCACTCTTTTTCTCCTGTCCTCTCCTCCTCTCATGTCATCCCCTCCCTGTTTCTTCTCTCTTCTTCTCTCCTCCTCTCATGTCACCTCCTCCTTGTTTTAACTCTCCTCTCCTCCCCTGTCCTATCCTCTCCTCTCCTCTCCCCTCCTCTCCTCTCCTGCCCCCTCCTCTCCTCTCCTCTCCCCTCCTCTCCCCTCCTCTCCTCTCCACCCCCCCCCATCCTCTCTGCTTTGGTTCGCCCCACTCTCAGACTCATTAGTTACATTCCGACTCCTCTGATTTATTACCCATCAGCCACTTCCTCTCAGGTGCTCCGGTTGTCATAGAGACCCTCCCTGTCTTCCTCCGAGACCAATTTCCAATTCTGAATGATGGGGTGCAGGGTGGCAGTGATGGTTGGCTGCTTGTGGGGTGGTGGGGGGTGAAGGGGGTGAAGGGGTTGCCAATGCGGGTTTTGCCCCTCATATTTCCTATATGCCCTCCAGGAAGAGGAGTCCAAGTATGGGAAAGGACTATATTAAAGTTCCTGTTTTGGGGGCATGGGACTTACCGACATTTCTGTGGCAATTTTAGCAAGGAGCGGAGAGATTCAAACCTCTGTAGCTGTCTCTGTCTCCCTTGTCCCTGTGTGTGTGTGTGTGTGTGTGTGTCAGTGTGTGAGTGTGTGTGTGTGTGTGTGTGTGTGTGTGTGTGTGTGTGTGTGTGTGTGTGTGTGTGTGTGTGTGTGAGTATGTGTGTGTGTGTGTGTGTGTGTGTGTGTGTGTGTGTGTGTGTGTGAGTGTGTGTGTGTGTGTGTCCCTCTCTCGCTGTCTCTTGCCCTGTCTCTCTCTGACAGGTTCTATCCTCTAGGAGATGTCACTAACTTTGTGATGAAACTCATTGGGATGCATGCTTGCCTTGCTCTGTCCCACCCCAAGACTCCTCTAGATTGAAGGCAATTTACTGAGGAATAAGGAATACGTTAAGCCATTCTCATCAACTCTCTCTTTTATCTCTGTCTCTCTCCAATTCGAAGTCAGCTTCATTGGTATGAGGGACACCTGGAATAAACTCAAGTATCTGTAGTAGACATGCATACATTTGGTATGCTGTATATCACAGAAGTTAAAAAATGTTACTCTCTCTCTCCCCCCCTCTCTTTCCCTCTTTCTCCTTCTCTCTCTCTCCCTCTCTCTGTCTCTCTCTCTTTCTTTCTCTCTCTTTCTCTCTCACTCTCTCTCTCTCCCTCTCTCCCTCCCTCTCTCTCTCTCTCTCTCTCTCTCTCTCTCTCTCTGTCTGTCACTTTTCTGTCTTTTTCTCTTTCTCTTTCCAGTCTTTTTGGTGTCAGACTAACCCTGTCTCTGATGGGGCCTTTCATGTCTTCTCTCCAATGGAGTTGGAAGTCAAGATGCTTTTTCTCCTTTCAGTGTTGCTTGCCCGTCTCCTCTCTCCAACTTCCTCTTTCATCTTTTGTCACTCACTTATTTCCTTTCCTGCCCACCCCCCTGCCAATCTTTCTCTCTCTAAAAGGTCAAACAAATCCTCCATCTTTGGGGTGCATCTTGTCCTAGGTCCCACTTACCTAATAACCCTACTCTCATCCACTGTCTGAGCTATGTTTGCCCTACCAAGGCAAAAAGACTTTTACTCACCAGAGTGTGAAACTAAGAAAAATTACTTTAAAAATCTTCCACTTCCATGTGTTTTCAACATTTTGGCCAAGATATAATCTTATTTTTTCCCCAAACAACAACAAATTGACTCTAAGTAGTTGGTCACATGATCAAATTGATGTTTATTGTTTCAGTAATAACTATATAATAACAATAACTATTTTTCGCCCAAAATTAAAGTTACGGCCTTTTGCCTTTGAAGGTCAGTACTGGTCTGTATAGAGTGAAGGGGTAGATGGGAGGCCTTGGTGTCCACTACACTTAAGTGGTGCTTGGAAGATAGATACACATATTTGCATATTTATATAGTATACATATAGTACATATATTAGAACCAAGGTCTTACTTCTTTGTACAGGTTTTATAAATGGTTAATAATATTCAGTTGTTAACGCTTTATAAACCATTATGAAGCTGGCAGTGGGCACCAACTTGTTACTTGCCAAGTAGCATACCATCCAGGCTTATTTTGCCAGAACAGAAGGGCACAGACACATGATTTTACTTTTGGCATTTCGTTTGTGATTTGGTGCCTTTGGGAGTCTTTGATGTGCTCCTTTTTATGTCCAGGGAAAACAAAATCATCCCAAAAGCAAACGTTTTGGCCTGGTTGGGAAAAAAAGATAATTACTCAGCCAAATGACAGCTGCGTATCAGCAACTCCCATCAGAGGAGGCCTCTTGGCAGGGCTGGGGATGTACAATGGGTGTGTGATTGGCTTTTAACCATGGAGTGTGTGTGTGTGTGTGTGTGTGTGTGTGTGTGTGTGTGTGTGTGTGTGTGTGTGTGTTTGTGTTTTAGAGAGAGAGAGAAAGATGGAGAGAGAGAAAGCTCATTATTGAGCTTTGTTGATAACAAAATTGTAGTAAGTTGTGGGTGTATATGGGTGTGTGTGTATGTGTATATGTGAGTGCTGGTGGTGGTTGGGGAGACGGACTGTCTGGGTGTGTGTGTGTGTGTGTGTGTGTGTGTGTGTGTGCAGGCGCATATTGGCATAGGGGTGAACTGTCATTTAAAATTTCATACCAACCCTGCAGAAGGACACACTGTGGACTTGTTGACACTGATGTTGGTGTGTGTGTGTGTGTGTGTGTGTGTGTGTGTGTGCGTGTGTGTGTGTGTCTTGATTTCTCTATAGATTTTTAAGCTTTCAGCATGGTGGTGTACTTTTTCCTCTTCTCGCATGTTGGAGCGGACACTGGGTTCCGCAGAAGCTTTTTCTGAGTTTCCCGTAACACCACAAATTTGGCCCAGTCACAACATTTCTGACAGTGATGGGTCAGAGCACTCTAGGAGTGTTCGTTTTTCTGCCACATCTCTGATTAGTGATTGCAACTTGCATCCCATTCCAGCTTGGACAGAGGCCTAATGGATGAATTCTTTCTTTGTCCTCCTACGTGAAGAATCATGATGCAAAAACAACTTTTGTTTTTTCTTTGTATTCTTTGTATCTTCGTATCAATATAACTACAGTTGGGCTTTTTAAAATGTGTTTATATTTTCTTTTTACCTGATCAGAACAACCCAACAGCTTACTGATATTGTAATATCACCTGCAGTAAACAACTTCAAAATATGATTTATTAATATTTGTAAAAATGGACTGGGTGGTTTTGGCATCTGAGACATTCACACACCCAGGTTGTGGCTTTGTTCATGACTTTATTGACTGATTTATTCATATGTTTACTTTTTCCACATTTTGATTAATTTAGTCATTTGTGCATTGGCCCTTCTGCACCCAGCCTGAGGATTTTTTTTTTTTTTTTGCTTGACCTACTCTCAATAAATGTAGGTTAAAAACGTCCCCCAGCCCATACAATCTACGCTGTGCGTGTTTACTTACTGCTAATTACAGTTGGCAGCCGATCGGTCCTGCACTCAGAAGTACCTGTCAGCCCCACCGCTGCAATTCAAATAATGTTTTCAAAATGTCGTGTTATTTCTGGGATTCCTCCAGGCTTCTGCTGAGCCTCGGTGGAGGTGTTTTTTTTTTTTCTCTCCTCAGCCTCCTTTTTTTTTCACGTTTCCTGTCAGTCAAGGTATGATAATAAGTCAGCTCTTAAAATGCCAGTGCAGATGTGCTTCCTGTATTTTTGACATCTTGTTTGTTTGGTGGAGCTGCCTTTGGGTATGGAAGCGCTTGCCTTGCCTATACAAACATTGCTTTACCTTTCTCTCCCGTGGCCAAATGGAGGTTCATGGTTCATTCCAGGGTAATGACAGCAAATTGCTGTATATCCTACTTATTCGAGCCCTTTAGTGCATCTACTAGAAATCTGTATCCACGGTTACAAGATGAAAACAGCAGTGATGGGTGCGTGTGCCATAATGGTTTCCCTTGGATACGCCCCGTATGCTTTTTGCTCTGTGGTGCACACACACAAAAAAAAGCTGTTGAGTGTTCTTTGAATGAGACTACAGTTGTGTAGAGGAAGTGCTTGTCACAGGGGTAAGCCCTGTAATCAACACAAAATCCAGAGATGCCCTCTCCGTTCCTTACTCTCTCTCTTTCTCTCTCTATGTCTTGCTCTCTCTCTTTCTCTCTTTTGCCCACTCTATCTATTTCTATTTCTTTATTTTCTCTCTCTATTTGTTTCTCTCTCTCTCTATTACTATTTCTCTCTTTTTCTCTCTCTATTTTTATTTCTCTCTCTCTCTCTCTCTCTCTCTCTCTCTCTCTCTCTCTCTGTTGCACACACACTCCTGTTGAGCAGTAAGCCAGCAGTGAGGTCTGTGAGCACTGCAGCTGGATTCATCAGTAACTGGTTCCTGTGAACGGAAACCTCCGGAGTGGAGGCCATGTTGACTGCTCGCACCTTTCAGCAGCAGTTTTAACAGTAACAGTCCATTTCAACACAAAAGAATTTCCCAACAAAGAAAATTCAAAGCAGAGATTTACTCTGAGGTTACTAAGCTATGGCAGGGTCATACTCATAGAAGCATAGAAGTACTGTATTCACTGACAGTTTTGTGGGTGTATGGGGAGGTTTTAAGGTAGCATCATGGTCCCCATGAAAGTGCTGGGGAAAATCCAAGGGCTTCTGCAACATGATTGGGTTAGAAGTGTCAAAAGCTTTTAGGGAAGTTAAAAAAGTACTTCTGCCCTGTGGAGGCATCTGCTCTGTGGAGTGTGTAGCATCCCAGTCCCACTAAGTGAATATAATGTTTCTTAGAGCATAACGGAAGAGCTGTAAATGTAGAGTTTGGGTCCTTGACTTCTTGGTGTGTGGGCAATGGGGAGAATTTGGTTGGGCTCCCCTAGAGCCTTAGACAGGTACCTCTGCCTTTTCAGTCCCTGGACCATTACTCACAGTCCCCCATCAGAATCTATGATAGGTTACACCTTATAGGAGGAAGGTGTGTGGGTGAAAGGGAGAAGGAGAGGAGAAAGAGAGAGAGAGAGAGAATGAGAGAACGGAAGGCTGGATGACAATTTCTTCAGTTGATGTGTATATTATCAAATGCCTTTACCTTCTGGAAGATATGTGTGAGAGAAAGTCACAGTGGGTACATTGTTTTGTTCCCATCTATCCCAAGAATTGGATTAGAGGTTATGAGAGTGACAGGAAGTCAGTAAGTGACAAAGGGGAAGCAGTAAGCTGGAAATGACCCCAGCTGCACCACCTCCTCCTGAAGGAACTGTACCTTCTGAATGATATTCAGATGTGTGGTCTGCTCTTACTGACATGGGTCCCTTTTCTCTAGCCTGGGTAGGAGGTCATTTTCCAGATATCTGCACAGTATCTTTGTCCCTGCAAGTTCTTTCCAACCAACATAAACCTAACAGCAACAGTTTCAATAGGCCTCTATTTCCTGTTTAAGGGCCCTACTGTAGTAGACTGCCTAAAGCCTGCCTACGCAGTTCCAGTCGATGACATCATCTGCCTACAGTGGTAGTCTGACTTTGCTTCCATTGGCGGCAGCATCTTGTCAGACCAATCAGTGAACAGAGGGAGTGTTCATGGGCAACGATGTTGACTTTGTGTGCTACATTTGAGTTATAGTGCGTAGGCAGGCTTATAGCCAGGTTAATTGCATAGGTCATGACCAGTAAAGGGTACATGCAGATCTAATTGTTTTAAACTAAAACTCCAGGAAGAAAGAGAGAACGAGGTCATTAGTGAGCTTTGTTGATAGCAAAATTGTGGTAAATTGTGAATGTGTGTGTGTGTGTGTGTGTGGGTGGTGGTGGTGGTTTAGGAGAGTGGGTCTCTGTGTGGGTGTGTGCAGGCACATATTGGCGTAGGGGTGGACAGTCACTTAAAATGTCAAACCAACCTTTAAGAGGAATAGGCTGTGTTGATAGTCTCAGGAGAGGGCATTCCTCTTTGGTCTAAACACAAACAATCCACTACTCTGTACCCCATAATGCCATGCTGTCCCACCCCTGCCGGCCCTTTCAACAACACCTGACTGATTTTTTTTGGTGTTTATCATCTCTTGTATTGGTTTTCTTTAAGAAAATGTACATAGATACATGCAGATACCTCCTGCCTCTAGTAATGTGTTCTATGAGCCTGTATGTGCTCTAAAAACAACCCCAGGTCAAGCCTTTCCTGTTGTGGCTTTGCCTTTTCAAAATATCAACAAAGCTTATTTGAATTTGAGCATCCAGCACAAGCCCATTATAACTTTCTCTAAGTAGGTTTCTGTAGCCGATTTATTTATCTCAAAATAAAGGGACACAGAGGGGGACGCAAGCCACAGGAAACTGGAACGGCCTCTGATATTGTGATACCTTAGGGAGTAGCATCTTACACAGCAGAGATCACTGCAAGGGGAGAGTGCATCCCCTCTCCTCCATATTTAAAATGGCACAAGTGGGCAACTCCATTAAAATGGCTGCAGTTATACTGTAGCACATCAGGATATAAATGAACCCATTAGGCAGATGTCTCGCCATGATAGCCCTCCCTTCGTCTATTTGGTGCTTTATGAAGATGAAGCATACAAAGGATACTCAACACCACAACAACAACAACAATAATGACAACAACAAAAGCATCAGCGCTCTCTTCTCCGACGAAGACTCCGTCGTCTCCGCTTTTGCCTGGAGTTGAGAATGAGGGCAGTCTACTTCTCCTGATATTTTCTCCCCTTAAAAAAAAGGGAGCGATGAATAGAATCTGCAGGCAATTTTCTCTGCTATTTGCTCTGATGACCTAGAAACCCTCCCCCCTTTAGCGGCTCGCTCCATGTGATGCAGATGGATCGGGCAAATGGAAATAGAGAGCAGGGATTATCGACGAAGGTCTTCAAGATCATGTCCATTTTGGATTGAAGCCCATCAGCAGTTAGATCCATAATGAACTTCTTGTTGAAATGTTTTAACTTCTCACAAAGTTCATATCTAAAGTGTGGACTTTTTTTTCCAGAAGTCAACATAATGGCAAAAACCAAGACTGTGTGAATGGTACTTATTCAAAGTTTCACAAGCCAGTATACAGGCACTGGCTGTTGCAAAAAGTCTGTGTTTGTACAAGCTAAAGGGTGTCAGTGGAAAACAAAACACAGAAGAGTAGCTCAGTGGGTGCATTCAGGAACTCATGAACTCAATTATTTTAAGGAAGACAGTTTTTAGGCATCTATTTCTAAAGCCTGGGGAGCAGTAGATGAATACTGGGCCAATGCTTCTTTGTCAGAGAGATGGATGGGACAATTAAGCACAACCTGTTGAACTATCAGTGAACTGGTTGCCTTTTGTTGATAATGAATTAGGTCTTGTTTTTTTACATCTACCATACAATAGGGACTCAGTTAAGTCCCTGATGGCAGTTTATTGAACAGAGAGTCAAGAAGACATTCTACACAATTCTAGAATTCTAGAATTCTAGAATGCCTAATAAGCCCCTATTGATGCCCTAATAAAAACAAGAAGGATATCTTTGCCTTGAACCAAATACTGTTTAATATCTGTGCCCTATTTATACACCCAAATGTGACTCCATATAGGCTGCAGATACTTTTGTAGAGTTTTATTTACAGCTATATCACAATGCTTCGTGACAGTAAACCTGTCTATTCAGGAATAGGTACGTAAAGGTGGGTCAGATGACGGTAGTAGCAATGATGCATTATGCATTTAAATATGCATAAATGTACATGATTATAAATGGGTTTATGTATACTTGCAGAGATATTGGGTTTAAGGTCTTACCGACACAGGCAAGCATTTCAAAATAGTTATCTAAATGTCACTGACAGGAAATCTGTACAGCTGGTCAACTGAGAAATTACTGTAAAGACATGTTGTGATAAAATTGCAAAAGATGCCAACTCTGTGTGTTGTGATTTCAGAGATTTTTCTAGACTCTGATGAACAGGGTGAGCCCCTATAGATATACTGTTGCTATGGTTGCTCACCCCTATACAATATGACTAAGAGCAGATCGATCAGACACCCCAAGCCTCTGATACCTTGAGCAGGTCTAAGTGTGTGTGTGTGTGTGTGTGTGTGTGTGTGTGTGTGTGTGTGTGTGTGTGTGTGTGTATGCATGTGTATATGACAAAGAGAAGCTGTGTATGTATGTGTGTGTGTGTGTGTGTGTCTGTGGGTCTGTGTGCATCTGTTTGTGTGTGTCTGTATGTGTGTGCATGCATTTTCATTTGGTAAATATAAATATGTGTGTGTGTGTGTGTCTGTTTGTGTGTCTGTGTGTGTGTGTGCCCATGTGTACATGCATGTTCAATTGGTAGATATATGTATGTGTGTGTGTGTGTGTGTTGTGTGGTGTGTGTGTGTGTGTGTGTCTGTGTGTGTGTGCACACGTGTGTGCATGTGTGTGTGCGGTGTGTGTGTGTGTGTGTGTGTGTTTGATAAATGT
>CM059287.1:9753995-9761495 GCA_030347295.1 Setipinna tenuifilis | reverse complement strand
CTCAGACTTAGTCACACTTAGTGCTGTTACAGACAAGGTCACCTTGACCCTAATGATGACTGGCAGCCAAAAAATGTTAAAATAAAACACATTATACAGTAATCATTTCATATTAGGTATAACCACAAATTACTGACCCCGCCATCATCAGATTTTTACACCCACTTTTCCCAGTGTTCCGGGGCCTAAAAATGGTAAATACCTCCTATCAGACCACCAAGGAGGCCTTGGGGGATTAAGGCCAGACTCACGGTTGATGTCATTGCCCTGGGATTACTGGTACCCGGGCCTGGCTATCAGGAGTGGCTTTAGCCCTGGAGACTCTTGGACTTTTATGGAGTGAAGAGCGAGATAAATGTGGTGGTGTGTGCTCTGTGTTATATTTATGGCATTGGTGGTTTTGGGAGGATTTCTTCCCTGTCTGACATGTCTTGAAACACAGTCTATTGTTCTGGATTAGGCAATTCTGAAGTGCTTAGCTCATGTGTTTTTTTTCCTCTGTATTTGTTTTAATTTTTGGTTTGTTTAATTTTGCAGTTTCTTTTCACCAGAAGGCAACAAGCCAAACAAAACCTGCTGCTTCTGCCTTATGCCAAAGCTCCAGGTGCTGTTAAGCAGAACAAACAGGAATGTGAAAAAAGAGCGGTTCTGATCAATCATTCTGGGCAAACATTACCCGAAGAACTATGAAACATTTAGGATGTGTGATACGTCTTTCCAAGTTGCTTTCAGTAACTTGCTGTATAAAAACCAGCTAATGATAATTGCAGTGTATGCAGTGCATGAGTTTGTTGGACAAAACCATCTAATTTTGGTTTATTATTGACAGCAGTAAACTTGCTACATGGAAAATGCACAACACCAGAGGGATTGCTTATGATGCAAGAAATACACGATAAAGGAAATAATCTTCATGGAATGCTTCATGGAATGTTCAAAGATGCTTCATAGAATGCATTAAATGGATGCCATATTCATTTGCCTAACAATGTAGTGTGATAAGACAGTTTTAAAAGGAAACTATTTGAGAGAGTGCCTTTTTGTTGCATTAATTACTGTATGATTGAAATTAAGCAACTGTAATCAACTCCGACACAAATGTATTCCAACTGTGTGAGAGTAAAACAAAATTGATTTAGCTCAGTTGTAGTAGCGAAATATCTTGATTGCATTCTTTGTATGAATTCCTTATTTATTGGAGTAGGTGCATTGTGTGGATCGATGAGAAACAGAGAGATGTTTTTTTTTGTGAATCTGATTTAGTGTATTTGATTTGTAATAACATGTTTGCCTTCAGCTCAGCAGATATTGGATTGTCTGGGCTTGTGGCACCAAAATATGGGGTGCCGTTTAAATCGCCGTGGTAGTGGAAGACAGTAATTTGAGCAAACAAAAAAGACAAAATACAGCCAGCTTCAACAAATATGCTCGGTGTTTGTAGCTGTCATATAAATATTTTATTTAGATTTTAGGTGTTGTAGCCCTGATGTTCTGATGTTAGTATTCATTTATTTGTATGGTTATGGTGTATGATGGTGGACGGGGAGAGGGGGGGCGAAAATATTCGTAGGTCCATAAGGGGGGCCCCAGCAGAAAAGTTTGGGAACCACTACCCTAGGGTGAGCTTTAGGCATAGTTAGGGGTCATGGATATGATACTGGTAGTCTAAACGTTGTAAAAAAAAACAAAAACACTTATAGCTGACAGATATCACCTAGATCTCAGGTAATAGTTGAATTTGTCAAACAAAAAAGAAGAAAAATCCGCACACTGTTGCTGCTCCCGGTTGGTTTATTGTACACAACGTTTCGACCTTTATGGTCTTCGTCAGGTGTATAGACCGAGCAGCAACAGTGTGCGGAATTTTCTTCTTTTTTGTTTGATCACACTTTATCCAGCACCTGTTTTATTTGGATGTGCACGCACCCCAAACGCTACTAATAGTTGAATTTGTCCAATTTCTGTAGCAGATATGCAAGGCAGAGTGTGAGTCAGATGGGTGAAAAGATCAAGGTGTACAGAGATGAGTCATTATAGAGTTGCCTGGACACATGGTATGAGTACAAACTGGTGCATCAAGGGCCGCACAGTTCAAACAGCAAATTAAATTATACTGTCACTTCCTACCTCTGTCTAACCATCATACAATGACTATGATACTGTGCATTCTGCTGCAGACATGAAGATGTCATTAGCTGGTAGGTTTCTATGATATATTATAAACACCACATACACCTTCAAAATCCTTGTATAACAATATGTTATAACAATGATTCAGAAATGAAGGTCAAAATCCAGTAAGGGATAACAGCCTCCAAAGGTGTGCATTCAACGGAATTAATCAACGCTGGCGGACCAGAGTTGTATAAAGTAGAAGTAGAAGTACTGTTTTGGATGTAATTACAACACAAGTAGTACGGTACTACGCAGTTGCATCTGCATAATACCATACTACCAGTGTTGTAATTACATCCAAAACAGTACTTCTACTTCTACTTTATACAACTCTGTGGCGGACTTCCTAACGCCAAGTTGAGTAATTCCATCGAATGCGCGCTGTTATCCTGCTTATGGCCCGGTTACCACACTCGAGAATTTAGCAAACATTTAAAATGTTATTTAAAATATTTCATTTATTTTATCTTTTTTTTTTTACAATTAAGAATTATTGTCTGCAACCTGTCGTTAAAAATGAGAACAGAAAAACAGCCGTTAAATTATCCTGTATGGTTGTTATAGTTACTGTTCTGTGGGGTATTGATATGGAACAGTGCATAAACTTTATGCCAGAAATTTAGAACTACTTTCCATAGTTAAATGATTCGATGCATTAATGCATTAAGTTGTGGTTTGTAGCTTGTGAAAACTAGTGAAGTTTTTGTGCTATTCAATTTAGGTCACACCGACCAGTTCTCCACATTTGCAATCAGTTTTGTTTACTAGCCATAGCATTCTTATGAGATCTGTTATCTGTGTAAGTGCATCAGATATTACCAAGTAATAACTTCTGCTAGCAGGTTGCTTTGCCCCTGTGAGTACTGGCTGTTCCTTTTGATCATGATATACCGTATTACAGTGTATTGTTATGGTTGGAAACTACTGGAAGTCAACCCACTTAATCTACATGTGTGATGTTTCATTTTGGCACCCTGCTGTTAGGATTATGCTCAGGTGTTATATCTAATTTTTAACATCTGCCTTAATTTCCTTGACATGATTTTTTTTGACATTTCAGAATTCACACTTCTCTAAAGAGGTCAGAAACTTACTAAAACCAGCTCAGTGCTAGTTTATGAATAGCAGGAAGTCTCACTATTTAGCATTTAGCTAGCATTTGGCTTGGCTCTAGTGTTGATCTGGAGTGGATTGCTAAGTCCTTAGTCGTGTTGATTTTATGAGGCAGGGTTGCATTTAAAGTGTACCCAAGCATATATGTAGTTACTGGAATTAACCTTAAACATTTTGGTCTGGTTTCGTTGTTTTAACTCAATACTTTGCTACTTGACAATATTTTACGTGTGTTTGAAGTTGCAACCATCTGCACAAGCTCCAAGTGAGTTTATACATTGATGTAGTATCATATTTAAATACAAAATTACCTTAGTATATATAACACATATCATTCAATGCTTAATCTGGGTCTGTTGACTAGTAAAAGAAGCTCGTTCTTTAGTTTAATAGCATCAAGAAGACCATTAACTTCCATCCAATCTCCTTTATGCACACATGCTTTTAGTGTTCTCTGACACCGAGAGCCAAGGCTGAGCTTCAGTCTCGCTCCCAGATGGCAAACGCTACAATGACTCTGACATCTGCAGCTTTGGCAAAGCCATGCCACTCCTGCTCTTGCACCAACTAATCTGGTGGGGGGTTCAATTCCTAGAAGCATCTAATGGAACAGACTCTACATCTCTCTCTCTTCTTCTTGCTTGCTTTCTCCTCTCTCTCTATCTCTGTCTGTCTCTCTTTTTCTCTCTCTTTCCCCCTCTATCTGTTAGTCTCTCTCTCTCCATCTCCATCTTGGCTTCCTCGCTGATCATATAAAATGAGTTAAGTGGGCAAGGGGGTGTTTATGCAAAAAGGCAAAGGCCTGTTATGAAATATGGTAAATAGTAATGAATAGGCATTTTTAGTGTGACGTCAGTGGGGAAATGAGTACTTTTTCATTTTGCACACCGATGCTGCATAACTGAGGGTTTTCTCTTGTGGTCTACTGTGTCAAGTTGAATCTTTTCAAACTCATATTGGCAGATGGCCTTGACTGATGCTTGGGTGTTTCAATCACCATTTTTTCCCGTCTTCCTCTTCTATACAACATTTTTCTTTCTCTCTCTTTCTCTCTCTCTCTCTCTCTCAAATTCTGTCTTCCTCTTCCATTTCTTTTGCTTTGACAGCTTCCGAAAGGATTTAGAGACTCTTGGGAGGAAAGTCTGTAGAGTCTCTGATTGCTGAGGTCCCTGCGGATTGCCTGGTGCTGTATCTCCTTGGCAAATCAGGCAGCTAGCAGGACTGGGCCAAGGGGGGAGAAAAACACAAAATAGGCACTCATACTCATAGGAGTCAGTTTCTCCTCCTTTTTTCCACCTCTACTTCACTGTAGAAGTTCCGGGAACACTCTCCAGTTTGAACACGGTTTGACTACCGCCCCCGACTCATCTGCCGTCTCTTAAAGCCTTATTTATAAGCCCACTGTCAGTGCACTTACATAGACACAAAGCATCAGAGCGCTATGTAGCCAACAAGATAGCTTCCCTGATATTCAGGTTCCTGTAAACTCGTACACTGTAAACCCGGATAAGTCAATACAACTCAAAACTTTTGATGTAACTGGTTACGTCAATAGTTTTGAGTACATTAACTATACATTTTAATTAAAGTTAACTTTAAAAGTTTAATTACATGAACTTGTACTTAAACTTTTAAAGTTAACTTTAATTAAAATATATAGTTAATGTATTCAAAACTATTGAGGTAATCAGTTACATCAAAAGTTTTGAGTTGTATTGACAATCTGGTTTTACAGTGTATGAAAGGGGCATAACAAGAAGAGCAGAAAGCCTAGTGCTCGAACTTTACCTGTGGTGCATTATATCTAGTGTACAATAGATGAGTTCCTGTGTCCTTCACTTATCTCTCTCTCTCTCTCTCTCTCTCTCTCTCTCTCTCATTGTCTCTCTCTCTCTTTCTTTCTCTCTCTCTCTCTGTGCTAACATTCTCTGCTTCATAATACTAGACTGAATCAAGACTGTGACACTTAGGACCAGATGTACGTACGTACATTTGCGAATGCAACATATTTTGCACTGTCTTCAATTTGCAGAAACCGAACGTTGTGTGCCTTGGTGCCTTTGCATGGTATGCATCATGTCTGAAACTTATCACGTCATTAGCGCTTTACCCTGCCTTGTAGCCAGGTAAATAAAAAGGTGCAATTAAGTGACTGTTTGTGTGGTCATCATAGCACCACAAAGAAGACAAACATTCAGCAACACAGAAATCGAGCTTCTTGTACACATGGTCACCTTACATGTAAACAGGTATACATTCATTCCACACAGACTGACATATCTTTAAGTGTTTATTTCTTTAATATTGATGATTTTAACTGACAACTAATGTTACAACTAATGACTAACCTAAAATTGAGTATCTCAGAAAATTAAAATATTGTGGAAAGGTTCAATATTGAAGACACCCGGTGCCACACTCTAATCAGCTAATTCAAAAGTCAAAACACCTGCAAAGGCTTTTAAATTGTCTCTTAGTCTAGTTCTGTAGGCTACACAATAATGGGGAAGACTGCTGACCTGCGAGTTGTCCAAAAGATGGCCATTGACACCTTGCACAAGGACAGCAAGACACAAAAGGTCATTGCTAAAGAGGCTGGCTGTTCACAGAGCTTTGTGTCCAAGCACATTAATAGAGAGGCGAAGGGAAGGAACAGATGTGATAGAAAAAAGTGTACAAGCAATGGGGATAACCTCACCCTGGACAGGATTGTGAAAAGCCTATTTAAAAATGTGGGGGAGATTCACAAAGAGTGGACTGCAGCTGGAGTCAGTGCTTCAAGAACCACGACGCACAGACGTATGCAAGACATGGGTTTCAGCTGTCACATTCCTTGTGTCAAGCCACTCAAGAGACAGTGTCAGAAGTGTGCACACAGTGCCAAAGCTACCAGTACCTGGTTTAAGGACCATGGTATGCCTGTACTTAATTGACCAGCAAACTTACCTGACCTTAACCCCATAGTATATCTATGGGGTATTGTGAAGAGGAAGATGTGATGTGCCAGTGTGAGATGGTGAACTTCTCAGTCTCCCCCTCTCACCGGTTTTAACCGTTTAAACATCTGGACACACGAACTTCACGGTACACCTGCGCACACACCCACACGCACATTTACAATCAAACCCGTCACAATAACAATAGAACTGTTAAAGCCATTTTATTTTTAGCATCATCGGCATGTAGTGTGGAGGCCTACACACTCATGCCCCATTTACAAAGTTCTCTGTTTAAATCCATGGTTCATACACTTCGCTATACTTACACACCGTCTCACCTCCTGGACACTCGGCCATACTACGGGAGCGTGCCTCGCTATGGCAGTGTTTTCACTAGTTGGGATTTGGGATCGGTGATGTGGTGGAGGGGGTGTTGGTGTTCAATTGGGCTTGTTTGTGTATTGTTATTAATTCGTTAAATTTCTTGTATGGTGTGTGTGTGTGTGTGTATATATATATATATACGAGTGTAGTTATTGTTGGGTGTACAAATGTATGTCTCTAGTTGTGTTCATGTATGTTTAGCGTCATGAGGTGGTATGGTCCAATCATCTCATGATTGGGCCAATTTACGTTAATTGAGTTGTATATTTAAAAGGGCTTCAGTTTAACCAAGAGACCGACACGGACAGAGAACGAAGAACACGAGAGACGTTACGAACGAGCAAACGAAAGAACAATCGCTGAGTAGCAGGGCTGCTGTAAACCTGAGAAGACAGTGAGCCTAAAGGCGTTGTTTGATTTCTCTTTGCTTTGGTTTTGTACACGTTTAGTTTTGATTTAAGTGTTGTGTTATTTACTTTTGTTTTATTTTTGCACGGGATTTTTGTTTGAAAATAAAAAGCACAATATTTTTCTATATACGTTCGTGGATTTTTGGAGGTTTTTTGCACCACTTCACCCCCACTTCCAGTCAGCTCGCATCCTACATGGAGAAGCCTCGCTGGCTTTTTCACAGCCAGCCACAACATAGCAGAAGAGCTGAAGGCCACTATCAGAGCAACCTGGTTGACTGATTGACCCCATGCCACGCCATCTTATCTGTCAGTCATTCCTGTGATGTGTGAGGCAAGAACGACAGAATTGTCTCAGCACCCTGCCATTATTGTAGCACCCTGCTTCGTCTCAGCGCTCTGCCCCAACAGCCAGCCCTGAGAATGAATGTGGAAGAAATTGCTGAAAATCTCTTCAATGACCAAAGTGGCCAAGCAAG
>CM059287.1:9726495-9743995 GCA_030347295.1 Setipinna tenuifilis | reverse complement strand
TCGTGAATAACTTTTATAAAAGTGAATTACTTAATCAATTACTTGTACCTAAAAAACAATGTAAAGACTGATTTTATTTTTGTACTTTATGTGCGAGTGATGTTTATTTGTAACAATGAGCCTTCTGTTCCTGATTGTACACACAGACTTTAATTAAAAGTTAATCAATGATAAAGAGAACATATGTTGGAACTAGAGTGTGTATCTTTCCTGAGAATGCCTTACAGGTGGCTGAACTCAGTTGCTTTTGGTGGAAGAGTGAGAGGGACAGTAAGGATGAGAAAGGCTGATGAAATGATTGTACCAGGTGATCTGTACCACGAGTCCCTGGAGTTTAGACGTGACTTTTCTTGGTATCAGAGAAGGCATCATAGCTTCATGCCACCTATGTTTTGGTGTGTGAGAAACACCTTAGCCAACAGATGGGTGCACTCTCAGAAAAGACAGTACATAATTATACTTTTACTTGTCACACCGGCAGTACCCTCAAAGCCACATAATTGTACCTTTTAACCACCTTCTCCAAAGCTGAATAGGTACAGTACACATCAATACTTTAAGGTCCAAATATTAGGCTTTGGGGGTGATGGTGATTGTACCTTAAGATACAGATTTGCCCTTATGTACCTGTGAAAAAGCCGGTCAGGCTTCTCACTGTTAGGATGTCGGCGACTGGAAGTTGGGGTGAAGTGGTGCAATAAGACCTCCAAAAATATCCACGAACGTAGTAGAAAAGTATATTCCTTTTATTTACAAAAAACAAAACTCGTGCACAAACCAAACATAAAGTAAATAATATTAACACGACACTTAAATCCGAAAATAAATTTCTAGTAAACATAGAGAACTTAAACAAAGCCTTTAGGCTCACTGCTACCCCCAGGTATTTCGCAGCGCCTTACTACTCAGCTTTTGTTTCGTTCGTCTCTGTTCGGTTCTGCTGTGTCGGTGTCGTTCTGTTCGTGTTCCTCTGTCGCTCTCGGTTTCCTTCCTGTTCGTTCGTCTCGGTCTCTCTCTCTTCTTGGTGGAAACGAGGTTTTTAAACACAGTCCTTAATTGGACCAATCAATGGCTGATTGGCCCAAACCACCACATGACGCTTACACTTAAACAAACATACAAGCACACGATTTGAAGACACATTTGTACACCCGAAAATAACGCCCACATGTATAAACACAGTATATCCACACACATCACACAATACAAGAAATGTAACGAATTAATAAACACAATATACCAACAAACCCAATTGAACACCAACACCCCCTCCACCACATCACCGATCCCAACTAGTAAAAACACTGCCATAGCGAGGCGCGCTCTCGTAGTATGGCCGAGTGTCCAGGAGGTGAGACGGTGTGCAAGTATAGCGGAGTGTATGAACCATGGATTTAAACAGATCTTTGTAAATGGGGCATGAGTGTGTAGGCCTCCACACTACATGCCGATGTTGAGAATAAATGTGTTTAACAGTTCAATTTGGATTCTGGCTGGTTTGATGATTGCGGATGCGTGTGTGTGTGGGTGCGCAGGTGTACGAAGTTCGTGTTTGTAAACGGTTAAAACAGTGAAAGGGGGAGACGGAGAAGTTCGCCCTTTCACAGTACCCCTACACTCTCAGAAATAATGGGACAGTAGGGGTACAAATCTGTGCCTTTGAGGGCACTGCCGATGTGACAAGAAAAGTACAATTCTGTACCTTCATTTCTGAGAGTGTGGATAGGTGTGTCCAAGACACATAGTAAAATTGTCCTTGAACAACCCTGTTAGTCTTGTCGAGGTCCTGGCATCTGTTTTCAGTCCCATTTTGGTGTGCGAGTGTGAGCTGTATCTCCTTCTTTCTCTTTGTCTCTATCTTTCTCTCTTTCTATCTTTCTCATTCTATCTACTCTTTCTCTCGCTGTCTTTCTTTTCCTGGATTTGCCTTGCTTTTTCACACCCTCAAACAGTCCAACAATCCATTTTCTGCCATCTAAGAAGCTTTATTTTCTGGCCTAATGCATGCGAGGCACACCGAGGGGGAACCAATGGACACCTGTAATTGAATCTATCACAAAAAGCCAAAGAGAAATGGAGGGCTCTAATTGGCTCATAATGAACCATGATGTGGCTGGCTGGGTTTTTAAAAGTGCTTTTTCTTCCAGTCTCTTGCACCAGTCACCACCAGGAAGGTTTTATTTTTTGTCTGTGTCATTTTTTTTAATGGTGTGGGTTTGCTTTAGGGGATATTTTTGGGGATGGACAAGCTTATTTGAGAGCAGACATCCATTTAGTCTGGCTAACCTTAGCCCTGTCAGACCTAGTGCTTTTTTTGTTGTTGTTGCCATCCCATGCCATCCCATACTCCGTTAGGTGTGACTTAACTTGCTCAAGCTAAACAGTAGAGTCCACTGACTACAGTGTGAAGAAAAACATTTACATGTGTCGTTTTAGGAGTGGTTAAAGTATGTTGTGGGTTCTTCAGAGTTAGTCTGTCACTTGTGTCTAGCAGGTTTATATGATTCACAGAGGTTGTATTAGAAATTGGAGCTGAAGAAAATAAATAGCACGTATAGCTCTGTTTGACCCATTCTTTACTTCATCCTTTCCTTCTCTGTATTTCTCCCTCTCTCTCTCTGTCTGTCTGTCTATCTGTCCCCATTCCTCTGCACACCAACAAAAATCCATCAGTAAGCTGACTCACAGACAGCTGTCACGATGAACATGACATCAAGCTCACCCATCATCTCTCAGTAGGAACTCAGATAAGAGAGGATATTGCATTTGATCGAGATCAGATAGTACGTTTGATGGAAGATGATAGTGGTTTTCTGAAAAAGCCTCGACAGGCAATATGGTCAGCTGCCAGAAGACAGGCTAGTTATGGAAATGCAAATCTGAATGCAAATACACAATTGAATTTTTTATCCGTTTTGGCCGATGCTTTTCTCCAAACTTCACGGAGGGCGTAGACTTCATCAGCATAGTCCCAATCTACAGGCTGGGCTAGACAGTACACACAGTAGCTAGAGAGACAGAGGAAGGCAGAGATATCACGGTTTCACACTGTTGTGGATTCAAATTCGCTTTTCACCTCTATCTGGCCTTGAAATTTGACGTGTGTGTGTGTGTGTGTGTGTGTGTGTGTGTGTGTGTGTGTGTGTGTGTGTGTGTGTGTGTGTGTGTGTGTGGCTGTGTGTGTGTGTGTGTGTGTGTGTGTGTGTGGCTGTGTGTGTTTACCATATATGCGGGGACGCGTACACGATTTTGACCTGAGGTCAGTTCCCGATCCTCCCCTATCTCTCTGCCTCCCATTGACATCCTGTTTCTCAAAAGAACACTCTCTGTCTGAACATTCTCTGTCATCAGATCTGTCACAGAGTCACAGTGACCCAAAGTTCAAAATTGAGATTTTGGTCTGGGGTGAAAAGACAAGACGATGTCTGATGGGGTTGGAACAGCACTCTTTTTAACAGTGTCTGAGAGCCCATACATCATTCCTGAGAGGGGTTTCCCAGTGCGGTATTGGCTGTGAACAGGCAGTCTCCTCCTGTCCTCCTCTACCACCTCTGCATCCTGTGCTCTCGTTATCTCCCCCGCACTTGTGCCGTGGTGGGCCACCCTTAAGGCCCATTTCAGAGCTGCAGGAGCTGGTGTGGGAAGATAGTGTGTTTATGGCAGAGCCCAATCCCACAGGATCTCCATAGAATGACGGATCCAGGTTTTTTTTAAAGTCTGCTCTCAGATCTCCATGCTTTGGAACAATTATTGAACAAGACTTGTTTCTGAAATTCCTGGCTTTATTGTTTATAATACAAGTATATATGAAACTGTTAATTTCATGAAATGTAATAAATATACACTAATGAGGACATGATTAGGCAGACTTTTTTTATCCAGTCTTTAGCCTACAATGTCTCTACAATGCCTCTGTGATACAGAGAGAATCAATAGGCTACCTTTCGTTACCTTTTCTTAGAATCACCATAGTAGCCTTTGTTCCAGGAGAGCTAATTTTAAAATCCCCACTCATATCCTGGTATAATAGCATTAGGGCATGCTTCTATTCACCCAGCTGAAACTCTCTCTCTCCCGTCACAAACTGCTCAGCTAGAGTCTTCGCTCTTTCCCAGTCACAGTGGGAAAGAAAATCAATTTGACAGTGTCTGGGTGGAATAGTTCTCTTGGTTCACAGGTGAATAATTGCAACCCCATTGATGCGATTGTCCTTCGTGATTTGTTTAGTAAACTGTCTGACTGGTGGGAAGCATTTGTTTTATCGTAGAGGTATTTTGGAGGAGGTTTGACTGGCTGCCCTGCAGAGTCTTTTCATGTGCAGGGTCGGCCAAAAATACGAGACACACTTTAAATGCTTATATCTTGGAATCTAAAAATGATGGACAGTAACATATATATTCGTTGGAAGGCTGACATTTAGAAGTGTTTGATACATAGGTTAATTTCTCTGGACACCACACTGGAAGTGTAATAAAGATGTTTAAAATGAAAGGGTAGGTTTGAAAAAAAAACACTTTTTTTAAGGGAACACAGCCCAGAACATTTCAAATTATAGACCTGAATTAAAATATATGAAAAGGTTATGAAACATTGTCAATAGAAACATTTCAGTTTATTGTTCAGTGGCAGCAGAATGGAGTTGTGGAATAAGCACAAGCTCTGGACTATATTTGGGATTCACTCACAAAGCTGCATGCCACAAATTTCAATCACTGACAGACAATCATTGACAAATTTCAATCATTTCCTATATTTCACTCAGGTTGACTGGGAAATGTTTCTATTGACGATGTTTAATGACCCCTTCATAATTGTTAATCCAGGTCTGTAGTTTGACTTTTTCTTGGCTGTGTTTTTGTAAACCTAAACCTAGAGAAATTAGCATGTGTCAAAATTCCTGAATTCCAGCTTCTCAATGAATATATTTGTTACTCTCTATGATTGTTTAGATTCCAAGGTATAAGCATTTAAAATGTGTCCCGTATTTTCAGCCCACCCTGCAGAAGAAACACCTATGAGTGGGGCTGGTGGTTGACTTATATAGGCATTAAATAGGGTTGCAGCGCTGCACAGACCTCTGTGTGAGATGCCACATGTATTATGTATAACTATATATCTAAGAAGCAGAGTTGTATAAAGTAGAAGTACTTTTGTTTTGGATGTAATTACAACACAAGTATAACAGTACTACGCAGTTGCAACTGCATAATACCATACTACCAGTGTTGTAATTACATCCGAAACAGTACTTCTACTTCTACTTTTTACAACTCTGCTAAGAAGCCATTTTTGTCTACTTTAGTGACGTGTTTGTGTTCGTTTGTAAGTGGGTTCCCGAGTTAGCATTATGCCTAAGAACCTTGAAGGAATGGCATCATTAACATACCACTTCTCTCTCTCTCTCCCTCTCTCTCTCTCTCCCTCTCTCTCTCTCTCTCTCTCTCTCCCCCTTTCTTCATCCTCCTCTTGCTATCTGCAGCTCTGACCAATGTCAAGCTATGGGCCATCGACCGCCAGTGTTTCCAGACCATCATGATGAGGACCGGTCTTATCAAACACACCGAGTACATGGAGTTTCTCAAGAGGTGGGGCATCGCTGCTTTTCTTCACCAACCTTTTCTCTTTATCTCTCCTTTTCTCTCTTTTGCTCTCTGTCTCTGCTTACTCTGTCTTTCTTCTTCTTTCTTTCTTTCTTTCACTGAAATCTGTCTCTTTATTTCTTTACTACTCAAAAAGTATGTAGCAGAAAGAAGAACGTAACAAAGTCTGTCTGTCTATCTATCTAACTATCTATCTATCTATCTATCTATCTATCTATCTATCTATCTATCTATCTATCTATCTATCTATCTATCTATCTATCTATCTATTTATTTATCTATCTTCTCCTCTTTCTCCTCTCTCTGTCCCTCTCAGTCTCTCTCTTTCTTACTTATGCCTCTCCTTTCTGTCTCGCTTTCTCTCTCTCTCTCTGTCTCTCCCCCTCTCTCTCTCTCTTACTCATGCCTCCTTTTTGTGTCTCTGTCTTTGCATCTCTCCTTCAATTGCTCCTTTCTGTCTTTGTTCCACCTTTTCACTTCATCTTCCTGCCCTCATCCCCTGACCCCTTTTCGCTCTCCATCGCTCTCTTTGTGTGCCTCCGTCTTTCCCGACTTTATTTCTCTAATTTTGTCTTCCTTGTCCCTCATTTCTTATTTCCCCTGAGCCACAATCATTTCGGACAGTCTGACCTTTCCCTCCATTATCGGGTCGTCCCTCTTCATTGTCCCCTTTTCCTTCTTCTTTCTTTTTCCCATGTCTCTCATCTCTCTCTCTCATCCATCTCCCCCCCTTCTCCCTCACATAAAAATGCTCTTATTTCATTCAGGAAATCCCTGCTGTTGTCTGGTCATAACTGTGGTTTCTCTGACGGTTCTATTAGTCTCAAAGTACATGCCATTTTACGTAACATAACCCCCCCCCCCCCTCACACACACACACACACACAGAAGAAAACACACACACACAAATGTACACTTATATACAAATCATGTACATACACACGAACACATGCACAAACACAAACTCTCTCTCTCACTCTCCCTCTCTTCGTCTCTCTCTCTCTCTCTCTCTCTCTCTCTCTCTCTCTCTCTCACACACACACACACACACACAAAAACATTCCCCTTCTTGCATTCACCTCCTTATTCAAATTAATTGCCATACTGCACCCTGTTATTTTTCTATGCCATGAAACACTCACTTAAATCTGCTCGATGCCTGCAATGAGAAACATTTTCCCTTCTCATTTCTGGTAGGTTTTTCCACTTTTTTTTTTAAATGGCCAGCCATCACATTTAGTGGCCATTCAGCCATTCAAGATATTTAAATGGATTTCCCCCCCCCCACTGAAAGCATTACAAGCTAAGTATTTGCCCATATTGCCCAATAACCTCAAAGTAGGCCATGAGGCATGACTGATGGTTGAAAGTGCCTCATGGTACGGCACACCATGCATTTCATTCAAACTCTTAAAAAAACCTGTTTGTGGCTTGTCATTATGTCAGTCACTGGCTGCATATAAATCTGATCCTCCCCACACTCTGAGTAGATTGCCTGCCTTCTGTTGCTTTCCATAATTCGCCTGTCACACAGAACATTTTCCAAAAAAAAAAAAAGAGAGAAAAGAAAAGTCTTGCAATTTTGCGTGGATGTTCTCTCTCAAAGAGCACATTATCATTCAGTTCGCATACAATGCAATAGCTCTCACACTTTGTGGCTTTTCAAACTGCTCTTCCTAAGTTGCAGCTGTTGCTATGATTCATGTACTTTTTCATGGACTTTAGTGATGTTGTTGGAGGAGATAAAGGTTACTATAAGTTTACTTATCTCTCCTTTTGGTTTTGAAATGGAGGATTTACTGTGTAAGAAACAAAAGCTTTACACGTTCTTATGTTTTGCTTTTCTTCTGGTAAACTTGCCTTTAAAGTTAGTTAGTTGTGTTAGAGTTAGTTGTCTGGATTGTTTTAGGAAGCACAGTTGACACACGATTGTATTTTGTTTTACCACGTGCTCTATATTCACCTCAGGAGGTTATTTGTTTGTTGGTGTTGCTTTTTCTGTCTGTTACATTACATCACACAGAACAACTTAGAGTAAGTTAGGTACAAGTCCCACTGAAGCAATGTGGGATTGAGTGCCTTGGACACCTCAGCCATGGACGCAGGTGCAGAAAAGCACTAGTTATTCACCTTAACTTTCTAGTACAGGGTTTGAACCTGCAACCCACTGATCCATGGCCCTCTGAGCCCAATGGCTTAACCCAGTGGTTCCCAAACTTTTCTGCTGGGGCCCCCTTTATGGACCTAAGAATACTTTCGCGCCCCCCAACTCTCCCCGTCCACCGTCATACACCAAGTTTTTTCGTCTATTAATGTTGCCAAAATTTACTTTGAAATGCTTGTGAATGCTAACCAATAAAATGGTTATATTATATAAAAGCAAGTGTCTATGTGCAACAGCACTATTTTAACCATTTCAATTTCAACCGCCCCTCCCCTCCACGCCCCCCCTGCAATACGCCCCCCACTTTGGGAACCACTGGCTTAACCATTAGGCTACAGCTGCCCTAATGACTGTTAGTATGGATTGGAAATGGGCCAGTGAACAAATGATTAGCTTTTGGTGGTGATCCAGATCACCCCCTGGATACAGAAATATTGTAAAGGATTCTTTGTTATTTTGGAGATATGTTATTGATGTGTTATTATTGGGTGTGCCTTGGCGGAGGTCTTCGCTCTCCAAATGTCCAAGTTTTACTTAAGTTTTGTTTCCACCAAGCAGTACAGTACAGTTCGGTTCGGGACCTAATGGCTTGGTACAGAACGTTTTTGTGCGGTTCGGTACGGATTGTGTTTCCATTGCCAAAGGTAGAGTAGAGTCGTCACAGCAATGGGCGTGTCTCTAAACCGTACCACAAACTGGTACCCCAACACAAGGGTGCCAGAAAATGGTACGGTTCGGTACGGTTATTTAGGTACGCTTCAAAAATTCTGACCATGGAGACACAAACAATTGCGAACTGAACTGAACCGAACTGTACTGTACTGCTTGGTGGAAACGGGGCTTAACGTTGGCCCCAGCTCAGGTAGGATGGCACCAGCAGTCATCTCTATCACTTTCTCTACTCCCTCTTTCTATTGTATATCTCCTTTCCTCTCCTCTCTATTCTTTTTTTCTCTCTCTCTCTCAACTCTCTTCTCTATATTCATTCATCTATATTCTCTTATCGTGCTCTCCTTGCATCTTTATCACCTTTTTCTTCTGTCATCTGTAACTAAAACCTTTGTTTGTTCACACTGGAAGCCCTGCCATGTCAACACAGGAGAAGTGAGGAGTGATGAGGCTGGTCCCACTGCCAGGCTGTGTGAGCTCGTATCTCAATCAGGCATCACCAGTCCTCAGGGGGAAACTGTGTGTGTGTGTGTGTGTGTGTGTGTGTGTGTGTGTGTGTGTGTGATTACTGTATTATGAAAGCCTAAGATGCCAGTTTTTCCCGTGAATATTCATCACAGATGCCAAAGCTACAGGAGGTGTGTGTGTGTGTGTGTGTGTGTGTGTGTGTGTGTGTGCGTGTGTGTGTGTGTGTGTGTGTGTGTGTGTGTGTGTGTGTGCACGTGTTTGTGTGTTTATCATCTTGTCACCTGTACAAGTGTAAACACCTTCATTCATAGCAACAATGGTAGCTGTCATGTCTGTTCAGGTACATGTATACTGTATGTGTGTCTTACCAATGCCTGTCAGAGCTGGTAACTGTAGATGTGTGACGTGTGTGTGTGTGAGTGTGCGTGTGTGTTCATGTGTATGTAGCAGTGCCTTGGCCTTGGCAGAAGTTGTCACATATCCACAGCATCTCCACACAGAAAGAGCAGAATTTATCCAATCAGATCCCTCTAAGCTGAGCCCTGAGAGCTTGATACAACTGGCAGCTGCCCGCTTAATGAAACGTCAAGAAGAAGAAGGTGGATGCTGCTTGGAGCATCTTTTTTTTTGTCCTCCAGCTGCTGCCCCAGTCTCCCTCACCGGGGTTGTCTTTCTACTGTGAGATGACAGGAGAGGAGATGAGATGAGATAAGAAGACAGAAGAGAAGAATGGGGGAGAGGAGAGGAGAGCAGAGGAGAGAAGAGGAGAGGAGAAGAGAAGAGAGGAAACGAAGGTAGACGAGAAGAGGGGTGGAGGAGATGAGAGGAGAGAGAAGAGGAATGGAAGAGAAGAGAGGAGAAAAAATGAGATGAGAGGAGTGAGGAGAGGAGATGAGAGGAGAGAGGAGAGGAGAGGAGAGGAGAGGAGGAGAGGAGAGGAGAGGAGAGGAGAGGAGAGGAGAGGAGAGGAGGAGAGGGCAGATAAGACAGGAGGTGATGAGAGGAGAGAGAGCAGCTGGTGGAATTGTACTTAGTAGAGAAGGATTAAAGATGTTTTCCTCAACAGCACTTGTGAACTACAACTCCACAAGACATCTTGCTGTTTTCCAAACTATATTTGGGTGTTTTTCTCTGGTGATTATGATGGGGATTGGGTTTGCATGTATCCCCTCATCTTCTTTATTTATTTCTAAATATATTTTAGGGGTGGGGGGGGGATGGTTGTGTCTTGTGTAGCCTGCAGAGAGACAATTTAATGAAACCCACAAGCAGTCATCTAGTTAACAGTAGGGGAGCACTGGAGGGAAATGTTTTGATATGAGGAAATTGCGTAAGCAGATGTGAGATTGAAGCCGTCAGAGAAATGAGCAGCTTAAAGCATTCTTACAAACAATAGTGTGGTTATTGTGATATATACTGTTTTACACGCTCTCAAGTGTAACAAAGGGGGATAATGACATCTGACTGGATTTTATGTGTCTAATCTCTAATTTAGTCTCATTTTCTTTCTCTCTTCTTCTTTCCTCCCTCTCTTTTCTCTTCGTCTTCTTCTTCTCTTCAGCGTTCCAACATTTCAAGGCCTTCCAGAAGAGATTCTCAGCAAACTAGCTGATGTCCTTGAAGAGGTAAGATGTGTTTCCTGCAACAGCAATACAAAATAGTATTTTGGTATAAAATGGTATAAAATACTTCATTTCGACACAGTACTACACTAGGGCAACTGTACTAAGGCTTCAGCTTGCCTCAGACAAATTTAGTAACACATTATTTTACTGTTCCTACTACAGTGTATCTAAATGTAACAACATGTAATATTATGTACTTACACTCTACTAACCCTAATCCTAACCCTTACTGTAACCTTATAGTACCGTGTAAGTAAATCATGTTACATATAGTTACAAACTTTGTTACACTGGACTTTATGATCAAAAATACTCTGTAACAGGGACTGCAAAAAAAATGTAACCCTGTTTTTTTTTTATCAGTCATGAAAAACCATTAGTCAAGCAGGGCTAATGGTTTTAAAATTCAGACAAAGTATCCAGACAAAGAGAGTTGGTCCACCAGGCAAGAAGCCACCACTGCGTTTAGCTTTTTTTTTTGATGGTAGGCCCACTGTGAACAATTCCAAGTGACTGGCGAGTCATCCTTCCTCTGAAAACATCTGTGCAAAGCGAGCTTTATACATTCACCCCTGGGGCAGTATTCTTTTTCTCTTTTCTTTTTTGTTTTTTTTTTTGCTGGGAAACTCAATCAGTAACAACACATTCGCCGAAGCTCCAGGTGGCCTGTTGTCGCCGGCAGGGACGCTCGAAAAGGAGGCACGCGGTGGTGGTGGCGGCAACGGCGGTTTCCACTCCATTAGCGAGTGACTGTGAGCAATCGAGCCAATTTCCGAGCCGTCCGTCCGCTGTGATGAGCCACTTCATTAGCCTCGCCCTGCTTTACCTAAAACACACACACACGCGCACACACACACACACACAGACACGCACGCACACAAATAGATACATGCATGCCGCACACACACACGCACACACACACACACACACTCAAATAAATACACACATGCCGAACACACACACACACACACACACACACACACACACACATACACACACACAAATAGATACATGCATGCCGCACACACACACACACACACACACACACACACACACACTACATTAGCCTCGCCAGCCTTACGGGAAGGGTCTGCAGCTCCAACGGGTGATGTCCATCACTGTGTGTGTTTTAATGTGGTGTTTTAATATTTACTTTCCTGAGTGACGAAATACCAGAAAGTCCATTTTCCTGTACTTTTTGTCTGTATGAGTGTGAGATATGTGTGTGAGTGTGTGTGTGTGTGTGTGTGTGTGTGTGTGTGTGTGTGTGTGTGTGTGTGTGTGTGTGTGTGTTTCTATGTGTGTATATGTGTGCCTGTGTTTATGTGTCTGTTAGTGTTGCTTGGGTTGGGTTTTAAAAAAGATCCAAACCGCCTAACCCACAAAAATAGGTGCTGATAATGACCCAAATCCAACAGACCAAAAAAAACACCAGTAAGTCTGTATCACCATGGAACTTACCAATGAGGTAGAGAGAACTCATTTGTGACACTGTAACCCATGAATGACAAGAATTTTTACTAGATACAATTTCATTGAAGATTAATTCAGTACCAAACAACAACAAAGAAACCGAAAGATCAATTTCTATGTCGTGTTGTGGAAAATATTTTGACGCACTTCCAGCATGCGACCTGCTGAACTGAAAGAGTGCTTGCTCAATGCGCTCATTGCAGGAACCCAAAACACTGCTCTTAAGAGGAAACGGGAAATCGTGGCAGTGATCCCACCAAAAGCCAAGGACGCACCTTGCTTTTCATACATACTGCCATTAAGTATTGCTCTGAATGAGCTTGTGTGGAAGGATTGTTAGACTGTGGAGCCGACCGACAGTGTGAATGCCAAAGTAGGTTTGATGAACCTGATTTATGTCATCGTATTTCTACAGCCCCTCACAAACAATTTTACCAAACCTTGCTTTTTTCGCCCACTTTCTGCACAACATTTCAATCGCCCCTTTAAAACTTTTTCCTGATTAAGTTAGCCATGTCTTCATTGGAGGTCTCTGAGAGGTTTTGGCAGTGAAAACGAAAGATACGGATATCATATAGGGGAAAACAAGATGTAAACGACATCTACTCTATACTTAATGCAGACTGACAGACCAATAGTACACTTAGTGAAAAAGCCTATCTGTTCAGATTGCACACACACAAATTGTATAGTGTTTGTGTGTGTGTATGTGTGTGTGTGTGTGTGTGTGTGTGTGTGTGTGTGTGTGTGTGTCAGTGAATAGGGGAAGATAAAAAGTGATGTGTGGTTGTCTATGTGTCCATGTGTGTGTCTGCATGTGCTTGCGTATATAACTGACCTCAGTTGAAGTCTTGAGGTCTTCTATGCGTGAGCCAGACATACAGGTAATCCCCCTTGCTTTCCTGCTTTTCTGTTCTTTCGTTCTTTCTTCTCTTTTTTTCTATTTTTTTAACGCACGACAACAACATCTGGTGGGCCATCTGTGATGAGATGCTGAAATCTTATTGGTCATGTTCACCTGATGGACCAGTTAGGAATTAGATAACAGGAAGGGCTGCCAGGCAATCGTCTGCAGAGGAGGGGGAATGAAACTCATAACCCTCCTTGACATGAACCCTCTCGACAACATCGCCTGCCAAAGTGGCACCGATTGGAATGACATATATAACGTTTACCCTTTGCGTGTGACAGATGTGTAATGTAACCCTTCGTCAGACAGATTGGAAAGGGTTTTTTTTTATTTTAAAGTGGGGGGGGGGGGGGGGTTTGTTGGGGGGTTCGTTATCCGTAAGATATTTTTCTGCAGCCCCCTGCTGTGTGATTAAAGTCACAGGGTGTTTCACCTGAGGCAATCCCAGGTGCTTGCTGCTGTACCAGGCAATAAGACCAGCACGATACCCCTTAAGATGCCACTTTCTCTCTCTGCCAAGAACAGATATGGGCCCTGGTCACAACACAGCCTCCACACTGTGGAGGAAATGCTTTTTCATAAAACCCTCAATAAGGACCCCAGGGATTGTTAGGAGTCATGCGGGGCCATTTTATTTGAGACAGATATGGAATATTTGTTTCTTTCTGCGGGTTTGTTGTAGATATAATGAGGAGCTGCTGCACCTGGGGGAACATGTGTTTATCCCACTAGTGGAAATTAAGGTGCAGTCAGAGGTACTTGGGTATTGAAAAACATAAGACCAACAACACAACAAATCAGAAGTACAGAAGAAACAATAAAAAAAAGAGTAGACCAACTTTTAACTTCTGTGTACCCCCTAAGACACTATGTTCTACCAAGTACCCCCTGTATTACAAGAATTTATATTTTTGCATAATTATTGCTGCCTAAACAAAATATGATGTGCCGGTTCCTATTGGAGAGTCCATTGGATTGTAATGGGGGTAGATTAAATGTAAGATCCTTTTTCACTGATGTCTATACCTGAATGACAACCTCATGCTGGTGAGCACAAAGAGCTCCTTCACAGATTTATTTTGGAGGATTTATGTGTTTTGTAGGGGGATTTATTTTGTACCCCCTTAAATTGATCCAAGTACCCCCAGAGGTACTTGTATCCCAGTTTGACAACCACTGGAGCAGACGAATAACACAACATAATACATATACTATAGTAGAGTGGAAGATCACAGCATAGACAGGCCCAGGCAGGTGAGGATGTGTGTGCCTTCTTCTCATTATTTTTTCATCATCATCATCATCATCATCATCATCATCATCATCATCATCATCGTCATCATCATCATTATCATCCTCTTCTTCTTTTTCTTTTCCTTCTTCTACTTTTTTCTTTTGTACCCTCAATAGAAAACGCCCTGTTGAAGTAATTATGCAAATCTCTGCTAAAGTGCATCGCCACCATCGTTTGGTGCTTAGAGGATTGTTTGCAGACATCTTGAAAAGCGAGGCAGTGGCAGCGGTGGTGGTGGTGGTGGTGGTGGTACTCTTACCTCTTACCATGGGCATAGAGATAGAGGCCTCCTGCTCATTAGCGTTAATTGCAAGGCATAGCCAGCGAGCTCGACTGAGGACTTGTCGGCAGGGTGCTTTTGACCCATCAGGGGAAACGAAACGGAACAGAGTGCTTGAATGGTTACCTGTGTGTGTGTGTGTGTGTGTGTGTGTGTGTGTGTGTGTGTGTGTGTGTGTGTGCATGCGCGCATCTGTCATGTGTAATTATCCACTTCAGACTATTTTACATTGTTGATTAGATGACATACTACTATATACAGAGAGTAAACAAAACTAAAACATGGTCAGACATTTTAACCTTGACACAGATCTGCTTCTTCGTTGGCAATATTGTTTTAACACTGAAGTAAAAGTTATGGTCTGCAGTCTTTAGATGACACCTTGTTAGGGCCAACAAGGGGGATGCCTCTATCCCCAAGTTGCAGAGAGTCAAGAGAATAGAGTAGCGAGGAGGTTAGATGAGGTAAGACAAGATATTCCCTCAGTGTAGGAAGCATTCCCCTGTGCCACAAGAAATAGAATAGCATCAAATACACTGCTTCTGCTTCTGTTTCTCTCTTTCTTTCTATCTCTCTACTCTCTCTCTCTCTATCTCCTCATACCATCTCTTTCTCTTTCCCCCCTTTGTATTTCTTTTTCTATCTGTGTAGCCTGTCTTCCATTTACCTCTCTCTTGTCTCTATCACATACTCTGTCTTTTCCTTTTCTCTGTCTCTTTCTTCCCCTCTTTATCTCTCTCTCCCCTCTCTTTCTCTCTCTCTCTCTCTGTTTTACTCTCTTTCATTCTACTCACTGAAGATGAAAAATGAGGCTTTCCTAAAAGCCACAAAATCATGACCAAAAAAAGAAAAAAAGGCATATAATGATGGGAAAAATGGAAACCTATGTGGAACTGTCGTGGTATAACGGGCAAAGAGAAAATGATTAATGAGCTGTGGAGTGTATCTGTGTGTGTGTGTGTGTGTGTGTGTGTGTGTGTGTGTGTGTGTGTGTGTGTGTGTGTGTTAAAGGGAAAGAGGTGTGCCTGTCTGTGATAGAGAGGGAGAGAGCATGTGGTAAGTGTGTGAAGCACTGTAATTTGTTTTTCCCTGTCCGTGTGTTTGTGCATACTTGTCTGTGTGTTTGATTAAGAGAGAGAGAAAGGGAGAGAGAGAGGGAGAGAGAGAGACAGAGGGAGAGGGAGACAGAGAGGGAGAGGGAGAAAGAAAGTGTGTATGTGTGTGTGTGTGTTTGTGTGTGTAGTGTGGGTGTGTGTGTGGTGTGAGAGTGTTTGAGTGTGTTTGAGTGTGTATGTGTGTATGTGTTGTTGTTGTCACCTGGTTTGACTGTCCTGAAGTGAACTGTGACGGCGTAGAGTGACTCCCCCCCGGCGGTGCCTTTCGAACCCCCAAGACCCCCCCCCCCCCACACACACACACACACCCACACACCCACACACCCACACACACACACTGCTGTCTCTTCACCACCTCCCCCCACCCCCTTTATATGCTGGTAAATACCAAGGCCCTTCCCCACCCCCTCCCCCTCC
The DNA here is from genome assembly GCA_030347295.1 of Setipinna tenuifilis. Taxonomy (NCBI): domain Eukaryota; kingdom Metazoa; phylum Chordata; class Actinopteri; order Clupeiformes; family Engraulidae; genus Setipinna; species Setipinna tenuifilis. The sequence continues at coordinate 9,727,980 of CM059287.1, read as the reverse complement.
AACACACCCCACTGCCTTTGCCCTTTCCCCTGGCACTCATATGCCAGTTTCTGCTCGGAGCGAGTGGCGCCCTCTACTTTGCGTTCCCAACACAGCAGGCTTATAACAAGACACAGCCCCCCAGCGTCCCCCTATACCCCCACCCTGACCCACCCCCAAACACCTCTTTATAATGTACCCCAAAGCCCTTCTCTGTTTACTGCCTCATCTCCATTGGACTCAAATACTACTACTACTAGTACTACTACTACTAATAATAATAATAATTGGGATTATCATTTTTGATTTGCATGTTGTTTTTGCATGGTGTGTCTTAGCAACCTAGCTGCTGTGTAAAGTTGAGCTTGTAAAAGGCTTTGGCTGACTAGTTTAGCTCATTTGTTGTGCAGCGTAATGACATCTCCTGACAAGAGTTGCATGCGAGCAATCAAGGCCACAGCACCAGGGTTCCCACATGCTTGAGTTGTTTTCTCTCTCTCTCTTTCTCCCTCTCTCTCTCTCCCTCTCCCTCTCTCTCTCCTTCTCTTTCTCTGTTTGTCTATCCCTCCCTCTCTCTCACTCTCTCTATGTCTCTCTCTCTCCTCTGTTTTTCCATCTCCCTCTCCCTCTCCCTGTCTCTCTCTCTCCCACTGCGTTTCACAAATGATCCTCTCATCCTGACAGGCGAGCTGTTTTCTCTCTCGTGCACATGATCGGCTGCTCAAACACGTAGTAGCTGTGTGTGATCGATACGTCCGTAGCTCGCGGGCAGATAATTGTTCTACTATCGATACCCATACCCAAATGCCAACTTGGAGTTTTCTTCTTTTTTTTACGTAACAGCTCCTTTGTCCATCCCCACCCACGGACTGCCAATATAACTGGGAGGTCACTGATTGATGGAAAGTAAAAGAAGGCGGGAGTGTTTATTTTTAAGTTCAGTTACTGGATGGATTTGAGGCCTTTGCGTAGGTGACACACTACAGACAGGAAGTCTGAGACTGCAGCTGCTTTCAGTGTTTTTAGCTTGAACGCCTAATTTTTAAAGGCTCTTTGTTTTCTTTTTTTTAAGAGGTGTGATAATGTGAAACTTCTGGAACAGTTGTTCTCAACTTTTTTTTTTGCTGAGGTTTTGTAGCCAGAGCCTTAGTCAAAACAGCTTCAATTTCGCTAGTGGGCTCTATGTAAACAGGAAAAGGAAAACTCGTGGTTAGCTGGTGGATGCCCAGTTTTTTTTTCTTGTTTTAGTCTTGTGTGAAAACATGAAAACATGACCCATAGGTTGGACACACTTGCCGACTCCTTGGCACTACATGGTCGGAGATGTGGCTGCAGGTATTACAGCATCCTCCCCTTCACCCCTTAGTAACAGAATGGTCTGTCTCAATCAAGAAATTTGAAGTAGAACATCTGGATTAGTAGTGACTTGGTTTGCCTTCTGCACTGTAGTACACTAGTCTGACTAGTGCAGTCCTTCTTAACCTGGGTTCGATCGAACCCTAGGGG
>CM059287.1:9716495-9718995 GCA_030347295.1 Setipinna tenuifilis | reverse complement strand
GCTGTGACAGTGGCCAGTGTAGTGTTTGTTGCTCTGATTGGCTATGGCATACAGAGGCAGTTTGATAGACAATCCTTGATGCCGCTTCTTGGATTGCACCTGGCCTATCCATCGTGACCAGACTACACAGTTTAAAGTGGGCTGGTTTGTTGGGTTGAAGGCAGTTGGTTTGCTTGCTTGTTTTGTTTTGAAAGTAAGGTCTACTAATTGGAATTTACAGTGTGAAATGGAGGAGGACAGAGAGGGCAGGAAGGGGGGGGTGGAGAAGTAGGAGCAGTGACCCCCCCCTGAGTGATGTCACAGGAGGCCCCCTTACTCCTCCTGCTAACTCCCCGGAAGAACACGTTCTGTCAGCATGTTCTGACAAGATACTTTAATTGGCCACACACACACACACACACACACACACACACACACACACACACACCAACATTTGGGAGTGTGCTCCCTTTCTCAAGGTCATCACTGGCTCTTCCTACTGAGTACAGCATGCAGTACAGAAGCACACGCAGAAACACACACACAAACACACACACACACAGCACTCAAACACATATTCAGTCACAGAGAAGTGAGTGCAACGGATCACTTACTTACTACCAAAATAACTCCATCCGTAAAACAGGAGAGTGCTTTTATCGTGTGTGTGTGGGTGTGTGGTTCACCAGACAGACAGGAGTAAAGGCCTCACGAAAAACACTCCAGAGTAAAAAAAAAACAAAAATCCCAACAGCACATTCGGGAAACCTCGTATCATCACACTCGACCCCACACAAGTGCCCCCGTCAGCTGGGAACATCGGCTTGACCGTAGTGCAAAGGTCAGGGGTTTATTTTTGTGTAGCGTGTAATGCAGCATGGAGGTAAAGCTCACCGAGAGTGGTGTACCGTACTGGGTATCACAGGGGCCCTGGTTGGTAAATGCACGGAAAAGCTTTTAGCATTGTTTGGTATCCCATACCACCTCACTGTGTAATGTGCACTGCAGGGGGGATTCACACTGTTTTCAACCAGGCTGTATTTGTGGACATTTGCATTCACACAAACACATTCACGCACACACACACACACACTCACAGGCACGCAGACACTCACGCGCCCACACACACTCACAAATTCAAACATATACTCCCACCAACCCACACAAACAAGCACGTGCACACACACAAACAAGCATACAAACTCATGCTCACTCAAACTCACCCCCACTAACCCACACACATACACATAGCCCTCACACCCTGCTACACATAGATAAATATGCTGGAGATGTTGGAGCGAGAGAGCGAGAGACAGAGAGACAGAGAGAGAGACGGACAAACAGAGAGACAGAGAAAGACAAAGGAGGAGACAGTTAACTGTGTAATGCAGACAGTGTGTTCCTCAGGACTAATCCTGTCTGAGCTGTTCTGGGTTGGGACAACGCAGAGAAGAGGAGGGGCAGGGAGGGAGAGGACAAGAAGAAGACATAAATAAGGAAGGGGTAAAGGAGAGGCATGACTGGATGTCAGACAGGGGGTAAAGCTGTGGCAGCTGTGGCCTAGTGGTTAGGGAGTTGGTCTTTGGACTGGAGGGTTGTAGGTTCAAATCCCACCCTACCCATGGTTGAAATGCCCTTGAGCAAGGCATCTAACCCCACACTGCTCCAGGGACTGTAACTGAAACCCTGTAACTACCTGGAAGAAGCTCTGGATAAGAGCGTCAGCTAAGTGTAATGTAATGTAGAAAGTGATAAAGATAAGTTGAAAGGGAGGGAGAGGAAAAGAGAGAAGGAGATGAGAGGCAGAAGAGACAATAAAGAGGGGGATGTAGAAGGCAAAAAGTCAACGTAAACAGATTTCTTGTTGCCTCTCAAAATGCTGAGGGGGTAGGTCTGTCAGGACAGCGAGTCACCCTGAAGGTCGTTAGGAGGGGGTCTAGGTATATGTGTGTGTATGTGTGCAAGTGTGTGTATGTGTGTGTACACGCACATCCGCTAGAATATTTGAGACTTCATATGGAAGTATCTTTTCACATACCTGTAGTTATCTATGCTTGAGTGTGTGCATACTTCTGTGAAAGATATAATGAATATAACCCCACATATGATTGACAAATGTATAATGTGTTAAGGTTTAATTTAACCTGTCACCAACCTGCCAGTATTTCACAGACCATCACTTTCAGATAAATGACATTGGGAAAGCTCATCAGTTAGCTATAGGACAGACTTAAAAAGCCTCTGATTTTTTTTTTGCTTTGCTCAGTCCTTCTTCCCTCCAGCTACAGTGTCTTTGAGGTCCTTGTACAGACTGAGTTATGCATGCAGTATCACAGTCAAAAATCCTGCACGAACTTCTCACCCTTAAGATACATGAACCATAGGTGTTTCTGTTGAGCAGCATTCCTTTCTAGTTAACAATAAATAAATAAATAAGTCTTGGTAACAGGCGATTTATGGCCGATCAATGCCTATACAGTATTTCACACATACAAAAAGATTGTTTTGTTTTTTTTTGCTT
>CM059287.1:9648995-9698995 GCA_030347295.1 Setipinna tenuifilis | reverse complement strand
GTGGGGGGGGTGGGGATATGAGGGAGGCAGCAAGGGAGGGAGGGAGGCTATTAAACAGATGTTGCAGTGACAAAGACTGGCCTTTTGCAAACTAGATTACTACTGATGCAAAACACAAACAGTTCAGTGATAAATTGGTTATATGGGTATGAATTGATATTCTTATTGGAGGGCTGGCCAGTGAATAGAAGCCATTATTTCAATGATCAGAAAAGGTTTGCTCCTGCTTTTATTTCGCAGAAAGAAAAAACACAAAGACACAATATGCAGGGGGATTTTCTGCTAAAAGATTATAAAAAGAGTATAAAAGGCCTTTTTTATTGACTAAATCATTGAAAGCGCCAACTTTTTGTATTATTTTTGGACATTATCAGGCCCTTAAAAATCCCCATGCTTTTTAATAGATCTAAATTGTGTTTTTGAGACACCAGTTATGTTTTTAGCATTGTGACAGCATTTTAGTTTGATTTTAAGGCAGTCTTTCAATGCATCTCATTATTGCATCGTATCATATTATATCGTATCATATCGTATCATATCGTATCGTATCATATTGTATCGCATTAAGTTGCTCTCAAAAGACTGCCATTTAACAATCCATAATTATACAGGCATGTAGGCCAGAAGCAGTGTCAAATGTCATCATGATAACACAGGAGTGACCTGTGTGTTGTGTAACTGCATGGGACTGTCTGGTTTCTATATGCTATATATGGAGTCACTGTGAAGCTGATCCAAAGTGTAATTAAAATTATAGCCTGTTGAGTTGAGACGATGAGAGGGTGAGACACAGATACCTAAATAGATCACATCTTCTGGCTTTAACCTACTGAGGGTGAAAGCAATCTCCCCAGCAAGCATGACATGCGGTACACGAGTGTGTGTGTGTGTTCTAGAAACATCTCTCACATATGCAGAGCTGCCCCTCAGTTGCTGGAGAGAGTCTCAGTGCTCAGTGGATACACACACACACACACGTGTGTCTTTGTGTGTGTGTGTGTGTGTGTGTGTGTGTGTGTGTGTGTTTGTGTGTGTGCGTGTGTGTGCACATGCTTGTTAATGTGTGTGTGTGTATGTGTGTGTGTTCGCACGTGTGTGTGTGTGTGTGTGTGTGTGTGTATGTGTGTATGTGTGTGTGTGTTCGCACGTGTGTGTGTGTAATCTCAGTGGCACATTGTGCTCCACACGACCTTACATGTCCTTGCCCCTTATTTCTGATACACAAAAATGTATTAATAATAAATCAAACTATGAATCAATAAATAAGTCAATGCAGACTTGTTATTCATGGCAGATAAATATTGACACAGGGTATTAAAATTATACATCACATTGCAAGGGATTCACCATCTATACCCCGATGAACACAAACTTCAAACATTCCCCCAAACACACTCTCTTCACGTACTCGAGTTATAATCACAGCAATTTGGCAGCATGTTGTAATCCTTCCTCGGCTGTCACGCTGTGTTTGAACAGCCGCACTGGGATTTAATATTTCACAGCAATGACTTCTTTCACCCTAACTGTTCAGAGCCCAGTTTGGTTGCACACCCAAGGGTTAAAGGTCAACCACAGCAGTTCCACTGAGACAAATGTGTGTGTGTGTGTGTGTGTGTGTGTGTGTGTGTGTGTGTGTGTGTCTCTCTCTCTCTGTGCAATGTTGTGATGTGGGTCTATTTGGGAAACAGCAGCCTTTGTGACGTAAAACATGTTCTCGGCATTTCGTATAAAGTCACTTCCAGTCAATAACAGAGAGAGAGAGAGAGAGAGAGAGAGAGCAGGAGAAGGTGGTCTTCATAAGAGCTGTTATCAACAGTGATGTTATCGTTGGCCTCCTCCATCATATGAAGTATTTGTTTTGATTTATCATGTGTTCGATCAGTGTGCCTCACTCTGACACTGTGTTTGTCTTTGTGTCTCCTCCTGTTTTCATGGCTTTTCCCCGTCATGATGCAACTGTGACCTCAGCACTTCAGCCCTTACTGGAATCAGGCTGTTACACTGGGGTTTTACACTAAGAGGCACTCCCTGTGTGTGTGTGTGTGTGTGTGTGTGTGTGTGTGTGTGTGTGTGTAAGAGAGAGCGCAAGAGAGAGAGATGGAGAGAGAAAGAGAGATTTTATTTAGGCCACAAACCCCCTGACTGCTCAGGCATTCCCACATCATTGTTGTTGTGGATTCAGCTGAATGCTTGTGTTTGTCGCACTGTTGTCGGGGTCCGGGGTCGAGATAGAGAGAATGACAGAGAGAGAGAGAGAGAGAGAGAGAGAGAGAGAGAGAGAGAGAGAGAGAGAGAGAGAGAGAGAGAGAGAGAGAGAGAGAGAGAGAGAGAGAGAAGAGAATAGAGAGTGCAAACAGACAGACACATGTAGAAGCAGTCAGCAAGATCAAGCAAAGCACAGCATATGGGAGATAGCAGAAGATGATAAGAAAGAGAGAGAGAGAGAGAGAAAGATGTAGGAGGAGACAGAGAGACATACATGACATCAAACAGAGTCATACTGGCGGACAGATGAGGAAGCACAGACAGAGTAGAAGAAATCAGAGGTCCAGGGAAGACACATATGTCAACAGACCCACAGACGCAGGAAAAATAATCTCTTTTTCTGTGTGTGTGTGTATGTATGTGTGTGTGCACATGTGTGTGCGTGCGTGTGTGTGTGTGTGTGTGAGTGTGTATGTAAGAGCAGAGACACAGAGAGAAAGAAAGAGAGAGAGGCACATGGACTCACCCACACACACACACACACACACACACACCCACACACACACAAACACACACAAACACACACACACAAACACACACACACACATTACACACTGGTGGACACACACACACACACACAGACAGTGAGTCGGATAGGGGGTGTGTGTTCAGCATGCCTGTGCAGCCTGTAACCTTGACTTGCCCGACCCCAGCGACGCGAGGGCTCTTTAGCTGGAGCGAGTCCGTCTGCTCCACTTCCTGCCACCGCACACACACACACACACACACACACACACACACACACACACACACACACACACACTCGCACACACACACACACACACACACACACACACACGCTTCTGGGAGCTCTCATCAAGATTGATATCATACACCGATGGCCCAGCAATTCAATAATTGCCCACTGAAAAAAAAAAAAAAGCTCGATTTACTAAGCCATGGCCATTCGTCTGATATTGTACACCGTCTGATTTTTTTTAACATTTTTTTTTTTCGCTCAGGGGCAGATTAATAGCTATCTGCAAATGACCACAAAACAACAGTGCGCTGTTTTTTTTTCCTCCCTCCTCCCCGCCCTCAGTTTAATGCCCTATCATTAAAAGGAACCAGATGAGAGGAATAAAGTGGATTTAAGTCAGATATAAATATGTTTGGCTTTCATAAAGCTAGGGGTAATGATGTGAGATGTCCTTCTCTGATTATTACACTTAAGCTCCGTAAACATATCAGAAGCCATTATTTATGAGCATTTGTGGCTGATTGTGACTTTTAGCAGAGGTCTGGAATGAAGAAATATAATAAAAAAACTTTTGACTTATGAGTATTTCTAGCTGTTTTTAACTGAGAACAGATCTCCAGATTTTTTCAGCCTCACGATTCACGATTAGAATGCAACTGACTACTCCAGACCTACAGACAGGGTCACATGCGATTTGGAGTCGGTTGCTGGCACAAACACAAAAATTGGCTCAAAACAACATTTCGCATGTCCTAATTGCAACGGTAACAACCTAGAACAGTTCGATGCTAAGCATACCAAATATGTTTTGCTTTAGTTATGGATACAAGGATGGTTTATTGTCACATGCATAGACATACTGGGTAGAGTAGGACATGCAGTGAAATTGGTGATTTTTTTGTCTAAGTTTGCTTCAACAGTGGAAAATATCAATATTCAATATTAAAATCTATATTAAATATTTAATATTAATATTAAAATATATAAAATCTTTCTTTCGTACAAATGTGGCAGCTAGACTGCCTTTGACTGCCTATGAATGGCACAGATATTCTATACTATCAGACTACAGGTTAAAATCCGGGAGGTCTGTTGCTAGCTCTCAGATCTCAGATCAGCAGACTGACTGTAAGAGGACATGTCTTGTGTGAAGTGCTGCTGTCCTGAGGTCAGGGCTAGGAGTGCAGTTACTAATAAAACACTTATGTATTTTTATGCAGCTCTTTCAAACACCTGATCGGAGGTCTGGATGATGTCTCCAACAAGGGTTATGAAGACACGGGAGCCAAAGCAAAGTAAGTGTGTCTTTACTGTATACACATACACATGCATACATACGTGTGCACAAACATGCACAAACACACACACACACGCACACACACATACACATACACATACACATACACCCACACACATGCATGCACACTCACACACACTCTCACACTTTTTCAAACAGGCATGCGCATAGTTTCTTCTTTTACACTTCAGGGGATTTCCCTCTCAAACACACACACACACACACACACACACACACACACACACACACACACACACACACACACACACACACACACACCACATTCATGTTGTTTCCAACTTAATTGCACCCCCTTCCTTTCTATCTATATTCATTATAACACCTCTGAATTAGGCAAATGCTTCTATTTATTTGTCCCGTGCTTTGATTTGTGCATCAATTGCAATGGTAATGTAGTGTTCACACACACACACACACACACACACACACACACACACACACACACACACACCAAAGCAGAACAAACAAACAAATGTCATCAGCGCTGTTCACCATTTCCATTCTCACCTACTCCGACAGCCCATTATGAGGTGCACCTTGTTAGTGTGTTTGTTTGTTTGTGTGTGTGTGTGTATGTGTGTGTGTGTGTGTGTGTATCCGTCCCGCTGAGGGCCCAGGTCGACCCGTGTCTGAGTGGGTCTCTTTCTGGCACTCGTTACATTTGCATGTCTGATTGTGTCTCGCCCAACTTCGCCCGCTCACGGTTATAATGATCTCTTGCTCTCCCTTGTGTCTCTTTCTCTCCTTATCTCTTTTCTCTCTTTGTCTTTTTTCTCTTTCTTAGCCTCTCTCTTTCTTTGTCCATCTCTTCTTTTCTCTCTCTTTTTTTCTGTCTCTCCCTCCCTCTTTTTCTCTTTTTCTCTCTGTCTGTCTTTCTTTCTGTTTGTTTGTCTCTCTCTCCCTCTTTCTTTTTTTCTCTCTCTATGTCTCTCACTCACTTATGCTGATGTTCTTTTAGGAAATGTTGGTGACTCAAGCATGAACAAACTCTGTGGTCCTCAGGTTTCACTGTGCACGGAATGAACCATATTGCCTCATCAAATATCCCCATCTTTGTGGAAACCAAACACCTTTTGGGTAGAAGGGTAGAAGGGCTATCGGTTAGGGCATTCACGGAAAAAAAACATGTCATTTTCTCAAGCGTGCTATTTTTGTGTTTTGTGTTTTATTTTGTTGCATATCTATTTCATTTAAGCCCCAAACCCCCTGATTGCTCAGGCTTTTCCACATCGTTATTGTTGTGGATTCAGCTGAATGCTTGTGTTTGTCGCACTCTTGTCGGGGTCGAAATAGAGAGAATGAGCGGGGGGGGTGGGGGTGGGGGGTGGAGTGAGCGAGAGAGAGGAGAGAGACAAAGGGAGAGAGAGAGACAGAAGGAAAGAGAGGGAGAGAGAGAGAGAGAGAGAGAGAGAGAGAAGAATTCCACTTTCTATTATTTGTGCCCGAAGAGGATGTGGGCCGCATCCCTATAAGTGCTATTACATAATATTACACTGGCCCAAGGCTATCAACCATGGTTCCTGTCCTAAAGCACTGTGCATCCATGTGGAGAGGGAAAGATGTGGTGGTATTAGCAGTGATATGTTATGGTTTAAGTGAGAGCATGACAGAGAGCGAGATGTATTGGTAAATGTAATGGTACTGACAGTGAGAGGGTGATTGTGATATGTGATGGTTGAAGTGAAAGGGTAAAGGAAAGATGTGATTGGTCCAAGTGAGAGGGTGAGGAAGAGATATGGTTTGAGTGAGAGCGTGAGGGAGAGCAAGATGTATTGGTAAATGTAATGTTATTGACAGTGAGAGGGTGATTGTGATATGTGATGGTTGGAGTGAAAAGGTAAAGGAGAGATGTGATTGGTCCGAGTGAGAGGGTCGGATAGTGATTGGACAGTGAGAGGGTGAGGAAGAGATACAGTTAAAGGTGAGAGGGTCAGAAAGAGATGTGATGTCGCAGTAAGAGGGTGAATGAGAGATGTGTTTGTCCTCTGAGAGGAAAAGAAAGACATGATGGGGAGTTAGCAACAAGAGTGCCAGGGAGAGACGTGATTGAGTGAATATGAGGGTGAGAAAAAGATGTAACAGTGGCAATGACCCTACGGGGAAATATTATGGTGGTGCAGATAACATCACCAGGGGGCAATTTGTTCCAGCAGAGGAATACACACGCCAGCAATAAATACATGATTACAATCACAATTTAGATTTAGACATAAGAACATCCAAACATAAATACTGACAGGCACTTAAAATACTGGCAGGGACTTGAGAGAGAGAGAGAGAGAGAGAGAGAGAGACGCGGTGGAGGTGAAGATGAAGATGGAGAGATGAAGAGATATTGGAAGAGGAGTATGAGGGTGCTGAAGGAAGGAAGGTCCATTTGGACTCCACAAGGCCTGCTAATGTCTGTTGTAGACCAATGAAAGAGCACATTCACACTCTTACTCAGACACCAGCATTACATGTGTTGCTGAGGGTGACACAGCTTTTAGTGTATGTGTGTGTGTGTGTGTGTGTGTGTGTGTGTGTGTGTGTGTGTATTGAACACTGCTGTGAGTAGGAGTGCTGAATTAGAGCAGCCACTTTGCAGATGTTCCCTCTGTTTACAAATGTGTTATGTTTACATATTTTGGTGTGTGAATGTGTTTGCAATGGTGTTGATACATGTCGAAGTTCTTTGTGTAAGTCGAAAAAATTTGACTGCTCGAGGAGTCAGCTGGACAGCAGCTGTCCCTTTTGGCTGCTAGCTGAGTCTCCCACAGGTAGGTCATATAGCCCCCCCCCCGCCCCACCACCACCCCCCACCCCCCTTTCCGTTTGTTAACAGTGGCAGAGATGGTAATACTGCGCCCTCTGCTGGTGAAAATAAGTTAATGTCATTTCCTGCCTCTGCCACACGAATGCACTGTACTGAGTGAAACCCAGTCCTCAGCAGGGCTTGGAAGTGTGGGTGTTTGTTAATGAGATGGGCATAATATCATCCTATGTGATGGTATAGATTACTTACCGGTGCTGCTTATACTTGCAAGGGTAACGCTTAATTAAGATAGTTCACCCACCAATATGGAACAGGTGGTTTGTCAAATGTCAGGTTCATTTTGACTGTTATTGACAGACTTATCACCTTAGTCAAACCCAACCCTTAACCCTAACCCTAACTTTGGTTGTTGGTCTGTTGGTTTGTTAATAGTCTCAGTTTCTGCAGATAGTCTATACAACAATCTATTGCACTATCCAAAGTTACGGGTTACACTTTATTTTACGATGCCTGTTAATGTGTATCTACATTATGAGGTACAGTGTAACAAAAAGTGTAACAACATGTGATATCATGCACTTCCACTGTGCCAGGTTTAGGGTTAGTGTTAGGTATGTACAGTGTAAGTACATAATGATACATGTTGTTTCATGTAGATACAGTGTAAAAGGGACCATTAAAATGAAGTGTAACCCTTTTAATAATAGGAATATTACATTACATTACATTGCATTTGGCAGACGCTTTTGTCCAAAGCGACTTACAATCAAGGGGGACATAAGCAATAGAGGAGGACACAGAGTAGAGACACCACAGACATATGTACTTCTGCATAGGGATAGAGAGAGAGAGAGAGTTTAGATTAGTGTTTGTTAGTTATATTAGTTTTGTTAGGAAGGGAAGCAATCTCGGAAGAGAAGGGTTTTTACAAGCTTATATATATATATGATAGTTTTCCATTGGTGTCACTCTGCCTTGACATATAGAACTAAGAACAACACAGTTCTTTAAAAGTCTCTGTCATTTAGCTCCAGTTATGTCACACATCACAGCATCTGAGTTTTACAGGCCCACTACAAGCCACTCTCCTCCTCTCCCTCTCCCCCAGATCAAGAAATGGACAGTGACAGACACAGTATACACAGCTGACCTGGGAGTGTTATAAAACTCCCTCCACTAGCCTATTGGTGATGAGAAAGAGAGATTAAAAATAGACATGGTATTTCCTGCACAAAAGGGCTTTTATCAACAGCAGCGGCCATTTTCAACACAAGATACTATCTTTGGCCACGAAGGGCTTATTTGTGGCATGTGTCCTAGAAACTGCAGCGAGTCACGTGTTGCTTTTGTGGATGCTGTTCTGAGGCCTGTACATAACACACATACAATGCACACAGCTGCATTAAACACTGTAGGGAAGCTGTACCATTAACAGTTGTTTGCAATTAATATATGGTCATTTACAATTTATAGACATTTCTATGTATAGGGTGCTAGAGATTAAGTTATCCAGGTTTAAGTGACTGCACTCTGATTGTAACACGACACGACTACTGTCAGCTACTAGATAATACTAAAGTTAGGGTGTTTATGGTCTCTGTAGGTCACAACTCTATTATATTTAGGGTGTTAAAGTGCCAGCCAAGTCGAGTCCCTCGACTAAATTTAGGTTGTTTACAAAGATTATAATGCAAAGACATACAACATGCAACCCTTTTTAAAGTGCTTAGAGGTCATGTTTTAATGACCTTAACACATACTGAACTGCTCATTAAGGGGCTATATTCTGCAAGCTTGTAGCTGTAAGCATGTGTGTGGGGGGATATGTGTGCGAGTCTATTTGCATAAAAAAACACCCATTTTTTTCACAGCATGGGGACTCCATATGTTATCGTATGTGTATGCATGTGTGTGTGGGTGTGTGTGTGTGTGTGTGTGTGCGTGTGTGTGTATGTGTTTGTGTTAGTGTGTCTGTCTGTCTGTCTGTCTGTGTGTGTGTGTAAGAGTGTCTGTGTGCGTGCCCATATGTATGCATATATGAAGGTGCACAGGTGTGCTATATGTACATATAACTATGATTCATGAAGTGTTATTATCTACATTGTGTAGCATTGGTGCATGTAATAGCACATCTGGGGCGTTGTTCAAATTACTACCTATTTTACAGAGTCCTATAGAACACACGCACACACACACAAACTCACACAAGCACACACACACACACATACATGCACACACACATGTTTATGCATGCCCGGACTTGCATGCACACACACAAACACACACACATGCGCACACACACATGCACGCACGCGCGCACACACACACACACATACACACACTTACTCTTTCTCGCTCTCTCTATTTCTCTCTTTCTTGTCTCTTTTCCTCTTTTTCTCAGCCTATGACAACTTACCATACTAAGCAGTTACTAGGATACCACCACCCATCGTGGTGCACAGAAAGACGTGTGTGTGTGTGTGTGTGTGTGTGTGTGTGTGTGTGTGTGTGTGTATTGTGTGTGTGTAATGTATGTGTGCACAAACAGAGCATGGATAGCACTTTATATTAAATTCATTCGGGCTGTAGATCAGGGACATGGCTTTGATCTCTGTGCTCATCACAGACACACAGCCACATAAAAACATGATCATCATGTTGTTGCTGAATAGACAGGGATGGTAAGATGCTGCTTCTTCCTCTCCGCTCCTGAATAGCCAGGTTAATGTTTGACACCTTGTTTGTGTGCCTGTTCGCCTCATTTGGGTAACTGGTACTGGGAAAAAATTAGGCTATTCAGGCATAGTCTGACAACGTCTTCACATGGTCTATGTGTCCACGCCTGCTCATAGGGGAGTTCTGTGCGGTCTGCGTATATGTGTGTAGGTATACAGTACAGGCCAAAAGTTTGGACACACCTTCTCATTCAATGCATTTTTTTTATTTTCATGACTATTTACATTGTAGGTTCTCACTGAAGGCATTACATCTGTGAATGAACACATATGGAATTATGTACTTGTGTTAAGTCTTAGTCATTTATAGTTTTGATGCCTTCAGTCAGAATCTACAATGTAAATAGTCATGAAAGTAAAGAAAACACTTGAATGAGAAGGTGTGTCCAATCTTTTGGCCTGTACTGTAGGTATGTATAGGTGTACATAGCTATATTATGCACACTGGTACTACATGCGCACAAAGTACATAATATATGTGTTATTGATTAAGTATTTAGTTTTACATGTGGTAATTGACTATAAATGACTATATATTAAATGTGATATAACATAAAGATATATTATTGATGCCAACATCTGTGTTTGTAGCTGGGGCCATGGTGGAACTTCAGGTTCCAAAGCAAGGTGATTTCTGTGTGCCTGGTCACCTCATTTGGGTAGCTGTCCAAAACGAAAGAAAGAAAGTGGCTGGTTAGGCATGGTGTTCAGGAAGTTTTACATTACATCTACATTACATGTAGCTGATGCTCTTATCCAGACCTACTTACGGTGAATTAGGTAAGAGACAGTCCCCCTGCTGCAACGTGGGGTTAGATGCTTTGCTCAAGGGCACTTCAGCCATGGATAAGGGTGCAGGGAAATGCTGGTTATTCACACCCCCACCCACCCACATTTTTTTTCCTACTGGTGTGGGAACCAAATCTGCGACCTTGTGATCCCAAGACCAAACCACAGCTGCCATGGTTAAAATCACGGTTAAAGATGTGGTTGAAATCACAGCAGACCAGAGGAAGATGATGTTTGTGTGACTGTTCGGGTTTATTTCAGCAACTGTCCAGAGAAAGAGAGAAAAAAGGTTAGTAGCCAGGCCTAATCTTCCCCATGGATCCGGGTTAAAAAAGGCTTTATGTCTGTGGCCTGACCTTGATCATAGGAGAGGAGAGTCCTCTTACCGCTAGCCCTGTTTGGCTGGTTAAGTAGTTCAGCGTGTAATGGATAGGGTGCTGTTAAGCCCATGTGGGCCAGGGCTTTCGGGCCAGCCAGTGGGACTGAATGTCCCCGCAGACAGACAGACAGACAGACAGACAGACAGACAGACAGACAGGGATTCACCTCTGTGTCCGTGCCATAACCTTTCGGGTCCGTCCTTCGGTTCTAGAAGACACCAAAGCCCATAAAAAAGCGCTGTATAAATATACCAGATAGTGTATGTCACATATTATATTAGACTTTTTTTATATGCACATATGTACTAATAAATACTGTATAGAATTTCTTTTGAAGTCACCAAGACCATCTATCTGTAAGAAATACAGAATCTTTGATAATATGTTGCACTCCTGCATATTAATTATGTAATAAATATTGTGACAAAAATTAGACTGATGACAGTCTAATTGCAGATCTAACAGATATTTAGCTCTGCTTTTAGGCCTTTTTAGATTTAACACAAGAATGCTCGTTCACAGCACATGAACAAACACTTACAGCACAAGGGTTCCATCTGTCTATAACTGAACACAGTGGTAACATGCATATAGACTTCTTATTGGAAACATTCTAACTGCAGGAAACACTTTACTCCCAGCATGCCCATTAACAGGAAGTAACAGGAACAGTCCTGTTACAATATATTTGGTATTATAAAATTGACATATTATGTCAATTTTTATAATACAAGGCACTAGTGCTTAAAACATGCCCCAACATTATTGCCCACCCTATCTATTATATATTTTAGATATATTATTGATGTTGAGATCAAGTGGTGTGCACACCACACATCCATCGTCTTCAGTAAGTCAGAGCCAATGGTGGAACTCCCAGTTCAGGAGTACAAGAAAGGTGACGATGGATGATTCCCTCAGCACAGGTGCCAGCTGCTCTAAGCCCCTAACTTCCTCCATCCGGTCAGTCACTGGGGACGGGCCCTTGGCCAGGGCCCTTGGTACAGTATGGCCCCCCGCACTGCACCCAGGAAACTGCGTGAGACAGACTAGCTAGACTAGAGTATTTATCCAGGCCACACCACGCCACACTGCTCCGTTCTGCTCCACTCCACTCCGCTCCTGGGCTGCCGGTGGTTTGCTGAAGCCATCAACACGCCACCCCTGGACACCTGAGCCCTGAATCGTATCCGCTAGTAAAAACATAATTGGCATATCTGACACAGATCTATGCACGTTAGGACACTCTGTACTTTTGCTGTGTGTGTGTGTGTGTGTGTGTTTGTGTGTGTGTCTGTGTGTGTGTGTGTGTGTGTATGTGTGTGTGTGTGTGTGTGTGTGTGTGTGTGTGTGTGTGTGTGTGTGTGTGCATGGATCATGCAACGAAAAGGTGTGTGTGTGCCACTCCTGGGGCGACGACAGCATGGCTGACTTGGGACATCCCTACGGTGGCTGAACTGGGACACTAAGAATCAGCAACTTATAGGAGCACCTGAAGCCCCCAAGACACTTGTGCAATACCCCCCCCCCCCCCCCCCCCCCCCCACACACACACACACAGGCACACACACATTCAAACATGCACACACGTGCACAAATGCACAGACAGACAAATACCCACCCCCACCCCCCCCACACACACACACACACACAAACATACAAACACGAATAAACGCACACATGCACAAACACACACACACACACACACACAAACATACAAACACAAATAAACGCACACATGCACACACACACACACACACACACACACACACACACACACATACAGACATGCACACACAACCTACCTTAGTGTCCAGGCCTAGCCATCTTATCCTAGTGCTGCTATCTCCTCCATGTTTGTGTTTCTGCGAATGAGGGGTGGCACCAGTGGTGGGGGTGTGGTGGTGTTGGGGGGGAGCTGTTTGGAAATGCATCGCGGACATCTAAAGCCCCCAAGGCACTTGTCCAACACCCTAGACACACACACACACACACACACACACACACACAAACACACAATCACACACACACACATACACATTAACACACACACATACACATAAACACACATACACAAGTGCATGCACACAAACACACACACACACACACAAACGTACACACACACACACACACACACACACACACACACACACACCAGCTCCAACCTGAGTGTTATGTTTATGCCACTTCCTGGAATCAGTGGTCACAACAGTGGCTATATGTGGGCACGGGCGAGGCACCACTGCCCACACGCACCCTGCAACTGGGCACACACTCCAGTGAGAGCGCACCTCATCTTACACACACACACACACACACACACACACACACACACACACAAGAATGTGTGTAGAACACAACCACACACATACATACTAAAAAATGTACGGTACAAACACACACAAATGCATATACAGAAACACACACACACAAATACACACACTTATATACAGAAGTACACACACACATACTCAAAAAGCACACACATTAATCAGCTACCTATTTTTCAAGCATAGGACAGTATTATTAATCTAAAAACAACAACACAAGGCCCCATGCCACCTCAACAGCACTCAGGATGGGACAGTCACATAATAGTACATGCAGTACAACATATATAACAGTATGTTGTAATAATATTTATAGTTATGGCTGTACAAATTATGCAATAGCGGTAGAAGTGACCCTATTATCGATATAGTGCCTATTACCAGCCACTGCTGTTGCTTGTTGCTGGTAAATAAGAAATTATCCCTGGGAAAATAGACAAATTCAGATCCCGTAAACCTTTGGTTTGAGTAAGTGAACCTATAACGTTTTTTTTTTATTTATTAATTATTATTTTTTTCATGATTTTGCATCGGAAACATCTCTAACCTGATAATAGACTTATGTAAACCAGTAGTTGTACAGACATTCTGTGCTGGACCCAGATATGTAACACAGCATATTTTGAGCTGTGTGCCCCAGTCAGTAGCACTTCTGCAGACACACAGGCATCCCAGTGGAGCTAGTATTTTGCACTGCTAATTGCTGTGGGCTACATTTCATTTGGCGCTCAAAAACGCGTTGCGTAATCATTCATAAGACTATCGACAAAGCCCTCTTCCCTCCACGGCTTAGGTTAGGCTTTCAAAAGCCTCCTAATAATAAATGGACAGCAAAGCCCATCAGCTTATCCATTTCTGCACTTGTGTTAAATGCAAAACCCTGAACCCCCGAACCCCACGGCCAGATTGAACGCGCCAAATACCAGACTGTGACAGACTATTGTATTCAATATGTAGCTTCCGTCCTGGTTTCCCCCCCAATCAGCGGAAAAACACATCTTCAGGGACCCCTGGCTAAAGACCCACCCCCCCCTCCTCCCCTCCCCTCTCCTCTAAAGCTTGAGGCCTGTGGACGGAGGAAACCCAATCTGCAGCCACCCTTATGTAAGCCATTTATTTTGGTGCCTGGCCTTTGAGTAGCCAATGCAGTTTCAGTGAGGGTACACACACACACATATGCTTATACACACTAGCGAACAAACACACTTACATACACACACACACAACACACACACACACACACACACACCTGCATACAGCAGGCACAGCACACACACACACATGCATACACGCACACAGCACACACACAAGCTCACACACACACACACGCACACACACACACACACACATCTACTTCAAAATAAATTACACAAGGACACAAATTCAACAGTAGCTAGCCAGTAGCTAATGAGGAATGATCCAATTATACAGCTGACCTTAAACCAAAGTAGCAATTCATAGCCATCAGTCCATTGGAAATTATGGATACGCACAACACCTTCTTCTCCAAATATGGCGACTTTCGATGATATTGAAGAGTGATATTGAAGTGTATCTAGCTAGATATGTTGCCACCATTATTGCTGTGTTAAGGTTAGTCATGTGGGGGAAAAAAAACAACAACAACAAGAACGCCTCAGTGGTTACTATTTAAAAGTTGTTCTTTTGGTTGTGGAGAGATAAGGGGGAGTGTGTTGCAGGGGGGTTAGAGGTTGTGTGTGTGTGTGTGTGGTGTGTGTGTGTGTGTATGTGTGTGTCTGCGTGTGTGTGTGCGTGCGTAAGTGTGTGCGTAAGTGGATGTGAGTATGGACACGCCATACGTACAGGATGTCAGCAGTGGCTGGAAAAATATGTGTAATATGATCCGCTTTAGTCTTATGACTGGCTAGAGTGTGTGATGACCAAAAAGTCAGGCCTTGTCCTGTTACCCACCTACCATTATGTATAGAGTCTTAACCTGTATAATAGTTTGACCCAGCCTTAGTCCATCAAAGACTCCAAAATGCTTCTGTTTCATGTTAAAGCCATTGTCAAGGCTACAGGCTCGATTGTTGGTATATCTGCATTGATTGTGTGTGTGTGTGTGTGTGTGTGTGCGTGTGCGTGTGTGTATGTGCGTGTGTGCATGTGTGTTACTGAGTGTGTGAGTGATCATGTGAAGATTCTTCTTCATACCCATGTGACTACCTTTTTTTGGTTGGTCAGCAATGTTTTACACCATGTTGCAAATTTTTCCTCCACCTTCAGCTCTTGTTTGTCCTGAAAGGGATAATGTGCAGTGATGGGTCAATATCGTACAATATAATAATATAATAAACCCCATAGAGTGAGGCAGGAGCTTGACACAGTGCTGGTGATTTGGGGCATTGATGTTGGATATTTACTTGTATTACTTAGTTTACTAAATCTTCCTTTTTGTAGCCTTGCGGTACATATCCATCAAGGCCATAAGCGTTTCAGAAGATGATTCTTGAACAGGTCTTTTATTCCATATTTCATACGTCCAGCAATGACAGCCAAAAAACAAAACATTTCCTGTTTCTCAGAAGTGCAAGTGACTTCCAACATATTTTGCTATAATGAGCCACACATAGTACGTGTCAATGTGGAGGGCATAAGTCAGTCCATGGCACTGCCCTACCTGGCTCATTGCCAATAGGGGGTCACCGCTAACAATGGCCTACAGTGACCCTTCCAGAACTTTCTGGGAAAGGGGACACGTCGATCACACGGACCTGGTATTTGTAGCATGAGCTAAAGTATGGAGTTATGGCACAGGACTGAGATAGGTGGCCGGTCAGTGCCTGTTAAATATTAATAGGACCTTCCTCCCCCTTCCAAGAGTCACGGTCATGGGCATGCATCGAGTATTGCCCTTACATGGACACAACTTTAGCCCAAGTTCAGTAAAAAGTGAACAGGTCAGAACAATTACATTTTCTACACAACACACAGTAGTTTTGTTCATTTCAGCCAGTCCATTTAGCTGACAGAAAAAAAGAATCAATCAAATAATATGGGTTATAAAATGGATTGTAGCTGAAAGGGCATCTACTGCTGGTCAGTGGAGTGCAGTTGAAGATTAGCCAACTGGCAAACTAGCATATTTACATGTAAATCCATCAACTTGTCCAAATTAAACAAATAGTTACCAGTGTTCCAGAAAGCATCAGCACTATCTGACCATAATCAAATATTATATAGATTTAGTCTGTGACTGTGTCCAATGTTGATTGTGTAAGTGTGTACACAGGGATGGTCACACCATTATGCAGTGCACTGTCAGTAGTCGGATGATGCACTTATAAGGGTCAAAGGTCTCTCAGTGGTATCCAACAACCAGGTTTGCAACTGACGAAAAACGGTGCACATCACCTTACAAATGTCAGGTCCACACATGGTGTTTGTGTTTCTCCCAGGAGCTCTACACTGTTGATGGGTGTCAAATTGTGGTCAATTGTTATGTTTATAACTTCTGCAGAACCAGTGTGTTTAATGTGACAGCACTAACCATCACAAACACACACACACACACACACACACACACACACACACACACACACACACACACACACACACACACATGCACATGCACTCACACACCTAAACACACATACAGCCATACACACACAATCAAATTTTACAGACTGTGCATGTAAGTCCATACTACAGAGTATGTAGTACTGAAACAAAGTGTTCTGTTTAAAAGATTTCAAGGGAGTATTGTGAATCTTTACATTTATTATCTGTTTTCGAATCATCACAAAGACGAAAGTCAATTGCTTTCGACTGCTGGGTGATGATGTATGGCTGTAAGTCACGTAACACACGTTTGCATTAGAGAGGGTTCAAGGTATGTGCAGATCTCTCCCTGACCACCAAACGCAATGTGACAAGCCCTAAGCCCCGGCTCCTTTGAGGTCAAAAGATGACCCCCAGCTCTCCCCGACCCCCGCGCCCTGAATCAGGTGCCTGGGCCGCCCAGGGTATTGTGGTCAGACACCTGGTGGCACGTCCACTCACGCACCTCCAGGCCCCCTGGGCAGGAAGGCACAGAAGGTCAACCCCCTAGCCTGGCCCTCGTGGATGGAGGGGGGCTGGCCGCCATAGCGACTCAGTGACCCCGAAGGAGAGTGGCCGAAGTCGGGGCCGAAACGGGGCACACGAGGGCTTATTTTCACAGCTGTGGAAGGCTGCTGTGCTGGCGCTATTGGAGACAGTGGAACGGCCAAGGCCACGAGGAATGCGAGCCATTGTCTCAGGGATCGAGATGTTTTTCGACACCCCCTCACACCCCCTTACACCCCCCCCCACCCCCAACACACCTCTGGTTGTGGGCATATTGGGGCCAGTGGGGTAGATTTTGAGGGCAGCTGACAGCACAAGAAGTGCAATGCTAAACCAACACATTAGAAGTGAGGTAAGCTCTCAGCAGTGGGTTGGGGGGGGGGGATCAAGGCAGAGTTGTATAAAGTAGAAGTAGAAGTACTGTTTTGGATGTAATTACAACACAAGTAGTACGGTACTACGCAGTTGCAACTGCATAATACCATACTACCAGTGTTGTAATTACATCCAAAACAGTACTTCTACTTCTACTTTATACAACTCTGGATCAAGGCATGGCATGGAACGAATCTGTTAAGGAAATTCCATGAAAAATGCTTTGCCACATTGTATAACATTATAATTCTGGATTCTGCATTCACGGAATGTTACCTATAGAATGATAAGCATTCTGTCTCCATGGCTCCGAGTCAAAATACCCCTCCAGTTTACTTATTTTTAAAAACGAAAAATGATTTCACCTTGTGGCCACATAACTACCTCTTTGTGCACAATTTTCTGTGTCCATTGTCAGTGTGTCCTCTTTTTTTTTTAGTAAAAATTCAGTGTAGCTCACGGTCAGTGACACGGGTGAACAAACCCTCTCATGGCTCTCTAAACGGTTTTGAAGTTGAGTTCTGTTCCCATTACCCACAAAAAAATCTTCAGTTACATGAAAAATGTTCTCCAATTAGTAGCAGTCATGGACTACAGCCCTTCTCTCCCTCAGGGCCCAATCAGGAGTTGGAACTGAGTTATTGTTTATTGGCGTCCATAGCTGTGGGTTTAGTGGATGACCAAGACACGGCCGAGGCAGTGGAAGACTTCACATATAGGGTTTTGCAGTGCAGCGTTCAGCCCCAAGGTCTTCATGGTGGAAAATAACCATCGAGAGAAGAGGCCCACCTCTGAACATTTACACACACACACAAAGACACAGTATACACGATCCCCCACCACACACACACACATACACACAAACACCCATTACACACAACCCCCTAGCACACACAAACACACACACACAAACACACATTACACATGACCCCCCATGACACACACACACACAAACACACATTAAATATGTCCTCCCCACCACACACACACACACACATTACATATGACCCCCCACGACACACACACACAAACACGCATTAAATATGTCCTCCCCACCACACACACACACAAACACACATGACCCCCCACGACACACACACACAAACACGCATTAAACACGAACCCCCCACCACCACACACACACAGACACACACACACAAACCCACATTACACACGATCCCTCACCACACACACACACACCTTTGCATACCATACGCAAGAGTCTTAACCTTATATATCACCTTTCGGCAGCTCGCAAATCGTACCATGTGACATGTGTCTGTACGTCGGGCCTCCTCTCTCTCTTTTTCCCACTCTCTCTGTGCCCTGTTAAGGTCTAAAGCGAGAGATAGGCCACACGGATGGGGGTGGGGGGGGGGGGGGGGGGGGGGTAGGCAATCCGACACGTGTCAGGGGGCATCTTTGACAGCATTGGGGTTGGGTGTGGGGGTCAGTTGGGTTTGGGGGGGGAGTTTAGTTGTCATGACAACAAGGAAAACAAAGTTCACCGAGAGCGGAGCAGATGAGTCCACCGGTTGAATGTGTCAGTAGTTTGGGCCTGTCGTCCGGGGCCTGTGCAAACACTGGGACAGGTTTTTTGACTTTGAGTTACTGTCTGTGTTTACAGTGAGAACCTGTCTTGAAGTCAGGATTTATTTTCGCCTATTCTTTTTGATGTGGCACACGTCACATGGCTTTCTTTTTGGGCCTATAAGCATTAAGCAAGACTTTAAAACAGACACACACTCAAACATGGCAGGCAGACATACGAACACACCGACAGACAGACAGACACACACACACACACACACACCCACACACACACACACACACACGTGTTCTTTTCATATTTATTATGCCACAAAAGAATGACTAGCACAACCTAAGCCAATCTCCTATCCGAGTACAGAATAACCCTTTTGGTTAAGCTGCGTCCATAAACCTTTTGACCTGGCCCTCAGTGTGTACTGCTTTTATTCATGAGCAAATCTCTCTACACATGTGTGTAGATGTGTGTGTGTATCCGTGAGTGTGTGTGTGTGTGTGTGTGTGTGTGTGTGTCCGTGCATCTGTGTGTGTATTCGTGTGTGTGTGTGTGTGTCCTGGCATGTGCATGTGTATTCTTGTGTGTGTGTGTGTGTGTGTGTGTGTGTGTGTGTATGTGTGTGTGTCCGTGCATCTGTGTGTGTATTCGTGTGTGTGTGTGTGTCCTGGCATGTGCGTGTGTATTCTTGTGTGTGTGTGTGTGTGTGTGTGTGTGTGTATATTTATGTGTGTGTGGTGGTGGGCCTATGACTGTACCAGAGCCTCTTACACTGCACTGAATCCCCCCTAGAAACCTCCTGTGTTGTTCTCCTTGTGTCTGACTCAACTGAGGAACATATAAAGACCATCCTTGACACACACATGCACACACACACACACACACACACACATTACCTGAGGGGTCCTCCAGTTAGGGCATGTAGCTGGTTGAGCTGTACAGCTGAATGACAGGCATGCATATAGGCAAATGGCTCTGTGTGTGTGTGTGTGTGTGTGTGAGAGAGAGAGAGAGAGAGAGAGAGAGAGAGAGAGATCATGCAGCAGTACATGTCATAGAGTAAGCACTGATGTTATGTGTGTGTGTGTGTGTGTGTGTGTGTGTACCTGTGGGCTGGAGTGTTGTGTAATTATAGAGTATTTGGGGTTGACTCTGTGAGATGGGGAGGGGGGGGGTGTTGGTGTGTTGTGTGTAGGTCATATATGACGCCATTTCCAGTAAGGGCCTGTGATGCAGTGGTAACATAGGTAAACAGTGCGCAGGAGGCAAAGTGCATATTTCGTATGTGTGTGTGTGTGTGTGTCTGTGCATGTGGTGTTATTTATGTTGTCAAGCAACACTATATATTTGTGTGTGTGTGTGTGTGTATGGGTGTGTGTGTGTGTGTGTGTGTGTGTGTGTGTGTGTGTGTGTCTGCGTGCGCATGTGTGTGTTTGTCTGTGCATGTGGTGTTATTCATGTTGTGAAGCAACACTATATATTTGTGTGTGTGTGTGTGTGTGTGTGTGTGTGGTGTTATTTGTGTTGTCCAGCAATACTGTATGCATTTTTTCTGTGTGAGAGAGAGAGAGAAATAGAAAGAGAAAGAGTGAATGACTTCAAGCATCAAGATGTGTCTAGTGATTTCCAGTAATGGTTTGTAGTTGGCATGGCAGCATGGTAGCCCGTTTATTTGTTTGAGGTGTAAGGGCATGTGTGCGTAAGAGTGTGTGTGCATGTGTGTGTTCCTGAGTCACCTCTGTGGCCTGGCTGGAGCTTCTCCAGGGCATTAACAGTCAGGATTTCCCAGCTGTTGCTTTGAGCTTTCTGGGAGGGAGACGTGTGGCTCACCACCACTCTCATCTGGCTCTTTCCCTCTCTGTGTCTTTCTCTTTCTCTCTCTTACACACACACACACACACGCACACGCACGTACACACAAACCACTCTCTTAACCATAAACCTCAGGGCAAGGGGAGCCCACCCCTCTCTCTCTTTCACACACGCGCACACACACACACACACACACACACACACAGGCCACACACATGCACAAATCACAAAAGTTAGCATGTTAGCAAGAGTTTATTAATACTGACATAGCTAACATGTTAGCTATTATATCATTACTTAGTTAAAACATGAATAAAGTCACTCATGTACCCTTACGGTAAAGTATTACCCTCATTTTTTAATATACTTTAGATTTTCTTAACCATTCCTTATTTACTTATCATTAGTAAAAAAAATAGTACTCTATTTAAAGTGTTAGTAGAGGTACTTCATGAACTTTTAAGCACAAGTCACCTCACCTTCCCCTCAACCTAATAACGCACTCCTCTCCTTTAGGAGGTTTAACTAGACCTATGAGAGCGCATTACCATTATTTATTCATGTATATGAAGTTGTTTACTTACCACCGCCTTCAATGGCAGGTCTGTTCATGGTGATGCCGTGGCCATAATTTACATCCTTAAATCTAACCAGGCCAGGGGTCATAAACATATGTGCCTCTCATCCCGCAAGAGAGACCGGCTGCCGCTGGAATATCCAGCATGCCTTTGTGACATATAACATGATATGATCGCCATGCCACGGCCGTATGGGTGCCATGACATCATACAGAAGCTTTCCTTGCATATCGAGAGATTGTCGGCTAGAAGGACAGGCTGTTCTGAGGATCGAGTGTTAGCATGTGCGAAACATGCCCACTTCTACTTCTCATAGACATACCATTACTCAGGTCCATTACTCAGATGGTCAGGAACACATTTCTTTTTTCATTCATGCATCAGACCAAAATGACATTTCAGGTGGCTTGGATACACTTGTGATGTTGCTAATCATGCCAGGTGTATGTGTGTCAATAACAAGTGTGCGACTTTGTTGAAGTGCCCCCTTCGACATATATATATGTAACTCTATGGTCAAATGGGGCACCATGTTCTAAATTTTTGAGAAAAAAACATCTCACACAGTTGTGACCATCTATTATTACACATTGGACATTGGAATATCACTCTGGATGTGTTTGGTCTTGTGTGCACCTAGATTGACTGGCGCACTTTGGCAACAGTTTCGTTGACATTACACAAACAGTGTGTCGGCTAGACTAGAGCAGCTAAGCTTTGGGCCGATTTTATGTGACGTGTGTATAAACACAAGTAGAAGAAGCAATGTTCAGACAATGCTATTGATTTTCACGACCTTGAACCCTAGCCCAAGCATTTTCCAACAGGTCCAAGTGCATTAAGGCTTTGACCACCATCCAGGTATTTATACTATTTATACTGCTGTTTGAAATGCACGGGTACTATAGATAATGTCTGGTTATTAAACTGAGGATTAAACAGGCATGACAGAGGGCGATAGAGATACCCACAAAACTTTAAAAGCTCACAGTTGGGCACCCGCCTGCAGAAGTGTGCTCTCTGACTGACATCTGAAGGCTTCAAGGGCTGATGTTTCATGTATCTGTTTGGCAGGTGGTCGAAAGCGTGAAGCCACCAACTCCACCTCCCCCACCCCCCCACACCCCCACATCCCCCCACCTACCACCCCCACCCTCACCCTCCAGCCCCATGGCGGGGACAGCCTTGCACCCTCTTGCTGGACCACATGGTAAAAATACCATGGGGATCATCCAGACACTATTACTGGCACCGGAGAGGGGAGAGGGGAGACACGCTTGGACTCTTGTTTTGGCTCAGATAGGGACAGGGTCTGGTCTCGCTTTAAGCGACAGGGGACCTGGACAGTTCCGCCACTCTGCAGCGTGCGTGGTGACTGTACAGACCTCCTGTATCGAGGGGCCTGGACGCTCACTTTACTGCTCGGTCGACATTGTTGTGTTGTGTTGGACTCTGTGGGGCCTCTGTGCTTGGTTTTGCTAAGTGTCCTTTTCTTACAAGGTTTACAATGTTTTTGCAACCTATAGAGTATTCTTCAGAGTTGCGTTTGTGTGTTGCCATAGTTTGGCCACGTTGCAGCGACGTGCATCTGTGAGTGTGCATTGGCGTGTGCCACCCCCAGACAGACTTTGACACCAGTGCTTGCAGTCGTTTTGCGAGAGTACACTCAGAAAAGGCCGACCTTCATGCAGGGAGACTCGAGCGATCTGGATGACTCTTTGTTTCTCCATGCGCGGACCTTCCATTTCGCCCGACTGCAACATGTAAAATGGAAATGGCTCCTTAGCTCCACGTTCGAAAGAGGATTGCTGCTGACGCTTTGCCGAACGTACTCGTAGGGTCACTCTGGACACCCGCGGTGGGGCTCACGCCGCCTACTGCCGAATTCTCTTCGCCGTCCTCTTGTTGGCGTTTCTCAGAGGCATTCGCCTGATCGCGCTGCTGAACTTTTTCTGGTGGGTCCCGGGAAGCATTGGCCTCGGCGTCCGTGGCGTTGTCCGTGGCACCACCACCATGCGTGACTTACTTCCCGTGCCCGTGAAGGAGCGCAAGGAGCGGGAGGCTCTGAGCAGCCTGCCCAGCCTGCCTAGTCCCTTTCCTGCACTGCCATTCCCCATCACCTACACCATACAGACCTCTAAGAAATTCCCTTTCTTCCATGTGAAAAAATCCAGATACGAGGCGGAGAATGCCTTCTTCTCCAACCTGAAGCTGGTCGACTTCAACATCGTGGACACCCTGGGTGTTGGAGGTTTCGGGAGAGTGGAGCTGGTAAGCTGGTTATTTTTTTTCTCTCTCTCTCTCTCTCTTTCTCTCTCTCTCTCTCTCTCTCTCTCTCTCTCATCCTGGTGTTTTTTGTGGTTCTAATGCCTTGCTTTAATGCCTTTATTGTCATGCAAGATATGCATCCAATCCAAGGCCTTTTTTCTCAAACATTTTGAAGTGTGTTCTGCACAATGCCATTCTTAATTGAAAGTGAGTCGTATAACCCAGAACACCTGAGTCAAAAAGTAGAGGACTACACTCTAAAAATAAATAAATAGTAAAATTACCCTATTGCACAAACGCTTATTTATTCTAGTACTTTAATGACCATTGAAAGGAGGGCATGAAAATATTAGTGCAAGAGGTGCTCACCAATGGAAACAAGTGTCAATTAATACCTGAACTGAACCCCTCTCAGAAACCGTAATTAGGCCTAATGTCTTTCCATTTGTAATGCGCTGGACTGCGCTGTGTTTCTCCACTTGGGGCAAAAGCAGGGCGACAGGAGAATGTCAGGACTCTCTATTCAGGGTAACTTTCCACTGGCACAGCATAGGAGGTAACAGGATCCCCCTCCCCCCTTAAAGTGGAGCAGGCCTGTCTTCCATGCAATAACATCTTTGGATGGCTAATGCAATTAGGGATTAAAGTGAGCCCGTAGGTGCTGAATGAGGTGTTATGTAATTGATGTTAAACAGAAGAAAAATAACCGAACAAAATGGCAGTTCCAGAACTTTTTTTCTTGGTAACACTTTCTTTGGATAACCCACCTACAAAGACCTAATAGATGGCCTGTTGAAATTCAACTGCAGTCTGTATATTCCTCACCAAACATCACCAAACTTAACCAAACCTAACCCCAACCCGCACTAAGTATACACTTAGCTATTCAGTGTATCTAACAGTTACAACAGACCGATTCTTTACTGTTGTAGAGTAGATCACTTATAGCGCCATCATTCCCCTTTTGGGCAACACAGTGTGCCACTGACCTGCATTGGGTGTTCATAAAATGTTGGACCAGTTCCTTGGCTATATGCAGTGCAGTAAATCTGCAGTGCAATAAAGTATAGCAGAGCAGGTCATCTTAAACGCCATTCTGTCGTTCATTGATGTTATATTATCTACAGCGGGCTAATAGTACAATTAGATTTGGAGATTTGGAAGGAAAGCAAAAAACAAAAAATGAAATGTTTTACTCAGAGTGTGTCAGGAAGACCTGCATAGGAGCAGAGGCGAACATCCCGGGTTCAGGAAGTAAAAGTCCTGCCACATGTTTGTTCCAGCCTATTAACTCATCCCATTGATTCTATGTAGATGCGCTAATTAGTGAAATTACCTGTGTTGAGAGCACAGGCAGAAGGAACACATGGCAGGGTTTTTACTTTCTCAATCTGGTTTCTCTGCCTCTGCATAGGAGGGGCTAAACAGACAGGAGGGAATAAGTATGGAGTCCGGGGGGTAAGGGGGTGGGAGGGTGGGTGCTGGAGGGGGGTGGGGTGGGGGGTGGGATTGGTCTGAATGTCGCAATGCGGACTTTGCGGAGTCTCCGCAACAGTGGTGCAAAGGAAAAGCCCAGTGGCTTTCACCTAAAGAGGAATCCCCGTGCTGTGCCTATTTTAGTCATCGGGGTAGCCACTCCGAAAAACAAGCCCCCCTTTAGCGACGCATGCCGTCATGGTCAGCGAGCCTTCCCTCTTCTGCAGAGATCAGAGTCCAGAGATCAAGTGACCTCCTCCGACGACATGTAAAGGTTCCAGAGGATACGCAATGTAAAGAATGTTCTCACCCAGCTCAAAGTATTCCTAGCGCACAAGAGTCCGGGGGTAGACTATGACTCATTTTCTAAATTAAGGATGTCTTAGCTACACAAGAAAGTTGTTTTTCTTTCTCAAGTGTGCGTGTGTTTAACCTGGTACTCTTCCTCAACAGAAGATAAATCTGTGAAACCAATGATGAGTTGATTAGGGCCTGCATGCATTTCAGCAGAACGATGTTGTAAGCAGCAGTGAAGCCAAAAATAATAACTAAGAGATAGCTGTAGCATTGCCTTGACCTTAG
Source organism: Setipinna tenuifilis (assembly GCA_030347295.1). Classification (NCBI taxonomy): domain Eukaryota; kingdom Metazoa; phylum Chordata; class Actinopteri; order Clupeiformes; family Engraulidae; genus Setipinna; species Setipinna tenuifilis. The sequence goes on along the minus strand of CM059287.1, from coordinate 9,673,018 downwards.
CAAAACAATTAATCACTTTTTAATTATAAAATAATATGGCAGCAGCTCTCAAACTGTGCCAGTTTGAGATTTAGGTGGCATAGGTACACTCATAAGGATTCATAAAACAGTAGCTGGCTGCCCATATGGAAAAGATATTAAAGAATTTAATAATATTTTGATGTATTATCTCCAATAAAAAAACTTGCAATAAAATTAAAGACAGTGAACCACAAACAAAATCCTTAGTAAAGTTGTATAATGCTAAATATTACTTATATCATTCATATCATTAACTTATAAGTCTCAATTTTGTTGTATGTTGTAAATATATGAAAGTAGCCAAAATGTATGCACAACAAAAGCAGGGGAAATTTCTGGAAGTTTTTTTTTTCCTATACCTTTTTCTTATAGGCATTAGAGTGAAACAGATAAATGCACCGCTGCAGTGTGTCCAAGTATCAGATCTTACGTCTGGACTACAGCCTGGAAACATGGCAAGAGACGTCTAGACTCTCATTCGCTCATTAGCTAGCGGGGGCGCTTGGGGGATTCCTGAGGGGGTGTCTCACACCGTTAACTCTCTGCTGCCTCCAGGTTCAGCTCAAGAGTGAGGAGACCAAAACGTTTGCCATGAAGATCCTGAAGAAGAGGCACATCGTGGACACTCGGCAACAGGAGCACATCCGTTCCGAGAAGCAGATCATGCAAGAGGCTCACTCAGACTTCATCGTGAGGTAGAGGAAGATGATGACATACAGTACAGTAGTAAAAGTCACCCGCAGTAAAAAAAAATATGGCAGAGATCACTAAGGTTGTAAACTGGCAATAAACAGTGTATATTTTGTACAAGCAGCAAAGATGCATGCACTGGCAACATTTAGCTTCAACATTAATCAAATGAAACTGATGACTTAATTAGGGTTTTTTATGTCGTCAGTACGAGCAGGAAGCTGTCAACTCAGCATGAGTTTGCAAAAAAATTGTGTCATTTCTAAGATTGTGTCATGCCATAATTGTAATCATCATGTTATAATAAATATGTCATGATTATAATTATGTCATGAATATGAAATTTCACATGGTCACATGCAGGAGTTATGATTTGCCGTGTAACCAGAGATTGTCTTGTGTGCTGTTTTATCTCAGATTGTACAGGACGTTTAAAGACAGCAAGTATCTGTACATGCTTATGGAGGCTTGTTTGGGAGGAGAGCTGTGGACCATACTGAGGGACAGGTAAGGAAGACGTCCATAAATATACCATACATTTTAACAAAAGAAAAACAACAGCCGTTTCACAACCAACTGCCTTACTGACAGGTGGTTTTAAGGGCTTCTTGGCCAAGGAAGCTAGTAGCTAGTCAGACCCTTGGATGTTCCAAACTGGCATCTGAAATCCAAACCTGAGCCAGAAAAGGCTAACTTTTCTTCTGGGAAGAACGGTGTTGCAACTTAATATCACATGTCTTACAGATGACTAGGAAAAATACTATTATATCTCTCTCATCTTTCTTTCTTTTTTTTCTCTCTGTCTCTCTCTCTTTTTCCCCCTGCAGGGGTTCATTTGAGGATGCCACGACACGGTTCTACACAGGCTGTGTGGTGGAAGCCTTCGCTTACCTGCATTCCAAAGGAATTATTTATCGGGATCTGAAGCCAGAGAATCTTATCCTGGACCACAGAGGCTATGCCAAGCTGGTAAGTTGAGAGATACTGCTGGCCGCTTTCAAAACACATAGTTGGAGTCCACGTGCTGTGTGAATTCTAACAGATATGACAGGGCTTAAGTTACAGAAATCGTTCCCACTTAACACTTAATGCTCCCTTGATGATGTGCGCTTGACTGTTTGTTAATGTGTTGACACAAAGGGCAAAAGGGGAAAATGTGGTTTGGAAAGTGCTGTTGCTAAAACAAATAAGACTTTAAAGGTGCTATATGGAAGGATTGTGGCCAAAACTGTTACTGCAATCACATTCATTCTATTCCAAAGCATCATCGCTCGTCTAGAGACGAGGCGAAACACAAAAACAAAACATAAATAGAATTTGCAGACCGTAATTGAAGCACTGAAATAATATATATATATATATATATACACAAATGCTGTGTACATAACTTGCAGCAGGCATGGATTACTCACTTGAAGCACTCTTGTCTGGGATTGTAGGTAGATTTCGGTTTCGCCAAAAAGATTGGATTCGGGAAGAAGACATGGACGTTCTGTGGCACTCCGGAATATGTAGCACCGGAGATCATCCTAAACAAAGGTCACGACATTTCAGCGGACTACTGGTCCCTTGGAATCCTGATGTATGAGCTTCTGACTGGAAGGTAAATGCCAATGTTAGCATTACTATCCTGTGCTAATGGATATGAATGACACTTAATATGACAAACTTAGTTTTTAGCTAATTATTAGTATCAGAGCATTGTACACATTGTTAAGTATGCACCCTGTCAAACAGATGGACATGGACACACACACACACACACACACACATACACACAAACATATTTAGACACTAATGTGCTTTTTGTTCTATTTGTAGCCCGCCTTTCTCAGGGCCTGATCCAATGAAAACGTACAATATAATTCTGAGAGGCATCGACATGATAGAATTTCCAAAGAAAATCACCAAGAATGCTGGCAACTTAATCAAGAAGCTATGCAGGTGTGTATTACCGCAGGATGACATTGCACAAATACAACTGGGTGGTCCTTTGTTAAAATGGGAGCGTTTACTAAGACGTATAATCTTTCACAGGGACAATCCCTCGGAGAGGCTAGGAAATTTGAAAAATGGTGTCAAGGACATTCAAAAGCACAAGTAAGTGATTTGCAGCATGTTATTTCTACTGAATTGCCATGGTGTAGTGTATACAGTAAATATGTATTGTTTGTCTGTACATTTCCAGATGGTTTAAGGGGCCTTTAAATTAAATATGTATTGTTTGTCTTTAAATTTCCAGATGGTTTGAAGGGTTTAACTGGGAGGGCTTGAGGAAAATGACCCTAACGCCCCCTATTATCCCTGAGGTAAGTCAACAAGGTAGCTAGGTGGAGGCATATTTAAAATATTTGTTTTTAAATGTGCTGTAGAATATGACTTTTTTTGTTATTGAGCACAAATACAAACACTCGGTTTCGACTAGTCCATGTGAATGCACTCAATCTTATATCAAACCAAAATCAAATCATAGACTACACTGTTCATTTGTATTTAGCCTCCATTGCTGTGTAATATCTGACAGCTTTATATAATCTGCTTTTATATTTGGTGTGCTTTAGGTTTCATCTCCCACCGACACAAGCAACTTTGACAGCTTCCCCGAAGACGGTGACGATCCGCCTCCAGATGACAACTCGGGGTGGGACACAGACTTTTAAACAGTGCCTGCCTCTTCAGAGACTAAGTACCCTGAGTACCCCCTGTCACCCCCACCTGCCTTTACCCCCCCCCCCAGCACCTCCACCCACCTTCCAACCCCCCCCCATCTCCTTTGCCTCTCCAGTCCCAGCCCCACCCATCACACCCCCTGATGGAGAATAAATAATAATAATAATAATAAAACGGAGTTGTGCTGGCGAGGGGGCCTGGCCTCAAAAGTGCAAAGACGCATCGCAGCTGTGAAGAACCTGAAGCGAATGCCGTGACAAAGATGAGAAGGTGTGGAGAGACAGAGCGGTGAGGGTGGAGCAGACCTCCTTCACTCGCCTCGGGGTCACCCTGGTGCCTTGGCCCATGCCTACATGATCTCTCTCCCTCTCTGTCTCTCTCTCTCACACACACACTCTCACACACACAATCCCCATGCGGCATTGGGATGCCTTCTTAAGCGTCCGTCCACCGATCCATCCCAGAGCATCACCTTCATCATTTTGCCTGACATCACCTCGTCATCCTCACCTCCCATCAGAAGTCGCTTTCCCAGGTCAGCTGTGGACGATCAGATTGATTTCAACTTAACATTAAGAGTACGTACTGTCCGACCAATCAGCACAGCTGTGAGACTGACAATAGGAGGCTTTTTTCTCGAAAGCATCTGCTGTGCTTTTTATGAACCTACATAGTGCTTGAGTGCTTTGATTCCCTGTCACATCATGTTACAACAACTTGTATGGCCATGAGTTGTGCCAGCAATATCCTGTGATAACATTTGCCATCTGACTGGCCCTTGATGGTGTAGCTCCCCTTACGCTAGCCCTACTTGTGAAGCCAGTGGACTTAAAATGGTGATTGATAATAAGGTTGCATGTAAATACTGGATTGTGTTTAATGCAGGAACCAATGGTCAAAAATGGGAAAAGAAAATATTTGCAAAGTTATATAATGTCTTGAAAATTGACATCTCAAGTTACTGTGTCCAATAAAATGGTCTGCGTAAATCAATAAATACTGATGATCGGAAATCAACTGTGCCACGCCGTGGGGAGGAACAAACAGCATAAAAAGAAGGACTTAAATGATGTCTGAATAAGTTGTACTTTAAGTGAGGTGTTGTCCTACTTACGTTCACCACCAGGGGGCTCTTTTTGATCAGAGGACACGAGCTCCGCAAAGATACTGTATCTCTCAATAGTTCAACTCAACAACAAACCATCCTGGCAAAACACTACATGACAAACGTGACTGCACCAACGCAAACACTAAGACGCATAGCTTATTTCAGCATTAGTTTGCAAGCATGATGACAGTGCTTTGTGTGTAAACTTCCCTGGGTTAGATCCATTGCCATCTATCTAATTTCCATATTTTGCCCACCTCATATGCAAATCATCCTCAGACAAATATAAGAAAACCTGGCAAATTTCTTGGAGCTTTCCATATCATGAACCCATTAAAACTGTGCTGGAATACAAATGAGGATGTATTATTATTTATTGTAGGACCAGAGATAAATATTGTGTTTATATTCCGTGCTGATATTTTGTGATACTGTTAGAACTACTTGTTAAAGTTAAATATCTTGTTTTTCTTTTCCAAATATTGTGGGTTTTGTGTTTCGTTTGTTTTTGGTTGTAATTTTTGTCATTAAAATATCAAATTTCCTCTTCAATGTACCTTTAACAGGTACCACTCACTCACACTACTGTGCTCAACCCATGGTTAATGGCATCAATGAAAGTGCCTTAAACTTTTGTGGCATCCAAACTATTCTCTTGACTTTGTGTTCGATGCTGCATGAGCAAGGTCCAACGACTCAGAAATGTCCTTACTTTGCTTTGCTTTTATAAACTGTTGCTATTTATATGCCTTTTTCTTACAATAAAAGACAACTTTCAAATGTGTGGAATTCTGTGGCCTTAACTTTGATTTGATTTGTAATGCACACAACGCGAGAAAATATCAGCCTTTCTCTTTAACAGACGACAAGTAACAGCAGTTTAACATAATCTTTATTCTAAATTATTGGGCACGTGTAATTAGTAGCCTAGGACGTAAGAGAGGGAGACAGGGAATTAATAAGTGTCATTATAACAGTGTAACCTACCTTCCAGTGGGTAAGAGTGTACATTACGCGTGGCATACGTGCAAACGCAGCAAGGCTATAATATTGATCTTTGATCTGGGGTTTGATATTTAACTTTCTGTTTTCATGTTTTTTTTGTTTGAATGTTGCCCAGGCATTTGCTAGCCTGTATCCTGACAAAAGAAATGTATGAAGACAACAGGACAAAAAACAACAACAACAAAAGAAACTTGCGTCGTCTGTGTTATACGTAGGCTATATTTAGACACAGAATGACATGTATCCGTTTCAGCCTCGACGGAAATAAAATTCAATAGCCCCCTTAAACGTAGCCTGTAATGCTGGAAGGCTTATCGTGAGCCAACGCCTTATCTCATCCCCTTTTAAGATAAAGGAGTGAGAATGCCAGTGGTTTTCATCCACAGGTGTCTTCAACCCACATCAGAGAGATGCTGTTCCGGCCGGGGGTGGACCTTACACGGACATCTTTGACCCCGGTTCACAACGCAGTTGTCAGTCACTAAACTTAAGTAGACTCACTTTGATAAAGGCCTAGTCTATTTGAGGAGCAAGGCGGGCGGTGTTTGCGCATTTTATAGGCATGGCAAAATACACTCAGGTACTAGTCTCAGAAGCATTTCTCTTGTTCGGAAGAAAATCTATAGCCTACAATCATCAGTAGGCCTACATAGGCCTACATTCCCATTTACATTTCAACCTCAGTCTAGGCCGTTTCTGAAATAAGGTAAAATATTACATCTGCTGTTGAACTCTTTAGTACTTGAGAGCAAACACTACGTGTAGGCTGGTCTGACTTGGTTCGGCTACGACTAGACAATGAGCTTAATTATTAGTGTTGTTAATTAATCATAATAAATGGGAAGGTTAAGAATAGTATAGCCTACTTTACTATCAATTTAACATGAAACACGAATAACATTTTAAACGACACCTATACATTAGCAGATTCACAGTCGTCACACACAAACATTAATCCTCGTTACACACGTCTTACAGCAGGACAAACCACCACCCATGAAAATGAACAGTTAATATGCTAATTTAGGTAGTATTTACTTACCACCACAAGAGGGAGTTACAAAAACACCTTAAACACCTGACATTGTATACAGCATCTACATCAAAGATGTTTGTCTCCAGGATTTCCAATTAGCCGTGGCCTAAATGCTTAGGCCTGCTTAAAAAACTAAAGACCCGAATAAGTTGGGAGTCCCATAACAAGTGGATTTGGTGGCGACCCGGCTTTTTTTCCGAGACAGGATTACTTTGCACTGGGTAAAATGAATTTGCTGAGCACAATGTCTGCTAAAAGCCGGTAAAAGCCGAGCAAATGGACTGTTTGTGAAAATGGCCTGCCTGTCGAACTCTGATTAAGACATGGGGCTTCAGTCCTGTTTGATCTGCCCCCATCAAAGGGGTCCTTTACACAAGCTTCATTTTACACCACTGTAAGCACTGGATGTACAATTAAAACAAAGCCGAAAGACCAAAGAATCGGCATGAATGCTGCCAATTCACGTTTAATGAAGTGTATTCAACGTTTGTCTTCTTGTCGCCTATTATAACTAACCTCTGTCAACAACATCAAAGCCTTTTATTTTGGGAGGTTATCCCCAAGTATTTGGCAGACATGCACTTTGAAACTGTTAAATCGTTAGCGCATTTTGCGCCTGACAAACAGCTGACCAAAAGAGCTGTGGAATTATAATGGGGGAAAAAGGAGGAGACAATTAAAAAAAATGAAAAGAATACCAGGCCCACTGGCTGCGGCATGCAATTTTGCATGCACTTTGTAATTATTCTATCAGAGCAGGCTTACATTCTAGAAATGGCCAATTACAACCTTGTTCCATTGCAAGTAGGCCTATAGTCAAAACCAAAGATGTTTAGGCTGTTCTACGCTATAGCAAGACCACAGTGCATACATATCAAGTAAACATCCTTGGTGTTTATGAATAAATAAGAACACAGTTTAAAATTGTGTACTTTTAAAATTTATTTTTTTACAAAGGACAGGTGACGGGTAGGCTAACGTTTTCAACAACTGTATGAACGGGGACGAGAGGGGTGAATCAGATAAGGCACATAGACGATGGGCGTTAAATTGAAGGCATCTGAACTTCAGAGGCTGCAGCAATCCCTTATCGGTCCGTGCTAATCAATTGTATTTGTCTTGAAGCATTTAGACTGAATGGTAATTAATTCAGTAAACTTTTTTTCCACTCTCCCCAATTTACATGCCGCCTTTGATCTTCAGCGCTTGTTTAATCAAGTGCATTTCAAAGTTCCTCTTACAATTACGGATCAAATAGTACTAATGGACAGAAAACAACTTGAATAAGCATTCTTTCACACACCTTAAAAAAGACCGAGGGGGACCTTATTTGGGAAGAAGAGTTTGGGCTTTTGATGCTCTTTCAATTAGGATTCAAATCTTTCATTCAGGCTAAATTAAATTCCAAATTTCGCATAGGCTAACCACAAAGGATCAACTTAACAGGCGTTTTGTAGCTCAGGAATTCAATCTAAACATACAACGGGCAACTCCTGCTTTGATTTGGAGTGATTTAGTTTATTGTTGACAGTGCAAGTTAACACAATGTTTCCGTCTTCATTAGTCCTATAATAACTAGGACTCTGCGAACGTGATTTAACTCTATCTGGTTCGTAATCCCAGTCTAAACTGAATAACGTTCCCATTTAGGAAAGAGGCTGCGGTCGTGTTTGATGTAAGCTCATGGCGGCTCGCTGATAATTGTACACAAACATTGCGAAATCCTTGCCAATGGTTAGCTCCTGTAGGATGGGTCATGACGCGCAGCTCTTTGAAATTTCATCCGCCCCTTTGTTACACATAGCCGGGGGCGGGAAAGCAAACAACTGCACATGTATAAAGCCGCTGTAAGGACATCAGTGCCTTCAGAGCTGGAGATTCACCTACCTTCTCAAGGAATACTCCCACACGGACCAGACAATCCTCCGTCTGCCTCTCTGAAGAGCTGCGACTTCTACGGCTACAAAAATGTTGTCCCTGTCCACTATCATCGCCTTGTGCTTGACGCTGACCACTGACGTTGCGTTTGCAGGATCTGTCTTGTTCAACTCCAATGCGATTAAAAACATTCCTGGAGTAGTGAGTTCCACTCACGCCGTGAGCGTGAGCCCGGAGGAACTGACACTTGACAGCGGGACTCAGAACTTGGCCATCGATACATTACAGGTAAGCAGAGGTCTGGTGCCTGGGCGCCGCTGAACAGCTGTTTCCAGCACCGGCAAAAAAAAAGAAAAAAAACTGTCCCTGTTATCACTTCGAATTCCATAGGCGAGCCGTGTTTTTTAAACGCACCTTTCTACCCTCCCCGTAGCCTGTCCTCTGCGCTGCCGATGAAGAATGCTCCGAAGACGAGTACTGCCTGGTCTCCCGCCGCGCTTGCCTACAGTGCAAGAGGCGCAGAAAGCGATGCACTCGGGATGCCATGTGTTGCCCAGGCAATTACTGTAGCAACGGTAGGTCTTGTTCTTCTTCTTCTCCGTCTCTAATAAATAATTAGTATATGTTTTGTTTGATTCATTTGTGGGTCATTTTTTGTCAGTTTAAACTTATTTTTTGGCCTCATTGGTTTTCCCACTATACAGGTCTGTGCACAGCCAATGATCCTGACCTTGTCCAGCACACTGGGGTAGAGGAGGCCCTCCCAGGCAGCCCAAGCGAGGACAACTCCACAGTGGAAGTGCAGGCCAAACCTCCGCCACACGACATCAGCCAGACTTTAAAAGGTGAGCATCCTCTCATCATGTAAGGTGCATCGCACCAATCTTGACAACATCACTAAGTCCTGCCATTTAGTACCAGAATAACTACAGTATCACCACATTAAAGTATTAGTGTTACTGTTTTGTTGTGTTATTGAGTGTTTGCTTGTATTTGTTTTTAACAATGGTCTCCATTTTGGAACCCTCTTTTCGTCCAGGTCAGGAAGGCGACACCTGCTTGAGGTCATCCGACTGCGCCGAGGGCTACTGCTGTGCCCGGCACTTCTGGTCTCGGATCTGCAAGCCGGTTCTCCGGGAGGGCCAGGTGTGCACCAGGCACAAGCGCAAGGGCAGTCACGGCCTGGAGATCTTCCAGCGGTGCGACTGTGCCGAGGGCCTCTCCTGCCGGTCGCAGAGGGGCACCGAGCCCCACAACGGCAAGGCCACCCGGAGCCTCCACACCTGCCAACGACACTGAGGCCCAGGAACCAGGAACCAGGAGCCAGGCAGTCATGGCTACTTTGGATCCTTTGAGGGTGGCCATTTTGAAAGATTGGCCCTCTCTGGAAAGTTGAACTGTGATTTTTTTTTTCACCATCTGACAGTGTGCTGAAGAGACTTTTTTTTAAATGAAAGGGATACTCTGTTGTTTCTTTTTTTGTTTGGACAAGTTGCTTTTTACTTTATTTTGTTATTTTACTTTATTGCAGAGTAGATACGATTGTTTCACTGTGGAACTTGAGACATAATTACAGTAAATTACTGTATATTGTAAATACCATACTGATGTTGGCACTTAACTCTAAACTGGTCATTTTGGGTCAAAACAGCTATTTTCAAGAGGAGGTGCATCATTCGTGTGTTATGTTTGTTGTGTGTGTGAGTGTGTGTGTGCGCGCGCGTGTGTGTGTTAACTATTGTATTTTTACCGAGAACATGTGATTTTACTATTATAGAATCTGATACAAATGTCTATTTTTATTTTAAATAAAGAGTGTAAAGTTTAAGCAATATACAAAGTTGGTTATTTCATTCTCTGTTGGTCACTAAAAAATAGACATCTAAATATGTCTATTTAGGTGTCTATTTTTAACATCATACAGAAGTCCACAACTCCAGAAGAGGACAGTAGTCTGTTAAAAAAAACGTTTTCTCAGCTCCAGAGCTTTGAGGAAGCTGAAAGAAAACCAGCTTTAGGCCACAAGGGGTTTCAGTGTGAGAGGCCAGATCTTAAACATCAAGGTGGACCAGCGTCCACTATGATTAAAGTATATATGGGATGAGGGATAGTCTGCTAGTCATTTGGTTGCTCTTGACACATAAGTCCTGACAGGATGATGGCAAGCCTGACACAGCGCACAGCAGATCTTTCACTTTCAGTATATCGCCTCCTTTCAAGGAAATAGCTAACCTCAAAAAAAAAAACAGAAGAAGAAGGCTTGTGATGAAATACACTGACGACATGTGGTGCTTTACAACGCTCCGCCAATGCTCATGGCCTTTCACTTCAAAGTTCAGCACCCTCAGAGATCAAATACAGGTGATGAAGCTTCCAGAAGGTGTTCAAATTGGAGATAGCGCCCTGTCAAAGATAGAGTTAAAAAGGGTGAAGATTTGTTAGAAGTGGAAATTGTGACCTAGCAAAGGTGGGAAATCCTGAAAGAGCCCCCCCCCCCCCCTCCCTGCATTCTTCACATTGATTTACTTTGTCCACTGTGATCTTTTTTTGGCCTAACTGCCAAAAGAAAAGGGAGAATGTTTTTTTGTGTCTCACAAGAGGAATTTTTCCAGGGTCAAGTACTCGTGTGTGATGCATGTATGGCTTGACAAGGTAGGTTGCCTGTCACAACTCTAATCAACCCACACGAGGGTTACGGACTTCCATATGTCTCCCCTTTGAGAGGGTATGCCTGGTCATCTCCCACAGGTAAGAGGCCCTGTGCGTGCACACACACACACACACACACACACACACACACACACACACACACCAACACACACACACAGACACTTTCTCATTCTCATGAATGCTTAATCTTTTATTATTTCTCTCTCTCTCTCTCTCTCTCTCTGTCTCACACACACACACACACACACACACACACACACACACACACACACACATACACACATATGTACTCAAGTACTCTATTCTTTCTTCATTTCTGTTTGTCTGTCTGTTTTTTTTTCACTTTCTCTCTTAACCACACACACACACAGACACACACAGACACACACACACACACACACACACACACACACACACACACACACACACAAGCGCCCTGTCTCAAATCCACAGCTTCCTCCTCTCTGGAGGCCATATGGACATATTGATGGGCGCTGCAGAGCAGAGATGCCCCACTGTAAAGCCCCTTCATCTGCTGCCCTGGGAGGATCAGACATACAGCCCTGGATGGGACGCCCAGTGATTGGCCTGTCACAGTGAGTGACAGATGAGTGGCGAAAAAACAAACCCACTGCAAGCCCCTTAACACCACAAGCGGCTGGGTTATAGACTGTAAATTATGACTACTTATGAAAGGTGCTCACTTCAAAAAACAAAACAAAAAAAAAAGACAAAAAATCAGAAATGGCATGGAAATCTGTTCACTTTATGAAAGGAATTTGGTGCGATAAAACTTTCATTTCATGTTCCCATTAGGTCATCTGTGTGTAGACGGCTGGGGGAACTATACAAGCTTCTTTCTCAGGCTTTGCTTGAAGCTGTCATGAGAGACAAAAGCCAAAAGGGAGAGCAGACACACACACACACACACACACACACACACACACACACAGGCATTTCAAAGCACAGGATATACAGTTTGCAATTGTCTCCTGCCTTTCCATACATGCTCTCTCGGGCTGGGGAATGTTCCGGCAGCTTTTGTCAACGCGACAGCGAGGGGACCCAAAACATCTGTGGACAGACTCTCACGCGGCACAATGGTGCCAAAGAAACACAAAACTCCCCATCTGAACATACAGTAAAAGGGAACCCTCTTTTTTTCTTTGTGTGTGTGTACATGTGTCTGTATTTGTGTGTGTGTGTGTGTTTGAGGGGTCAGGTTGTGGGTAGCTGGAAGAGACCTTTTGGAAGTCAAGACAGGTCATAAGCATTTTTTTTTGTTTTTCTGAACTAGTGTGTGCGGCATGTAAGTGTGACAGGAGTAAGTGTGACAGGAGTGTGTGTGTGTGTGTGGCAAGGAGCCTGTGTGTCGTTCATTCCCAACTAATCCATAAACTTCCACATGAAAGTATGGATTTCCCTTTCATTGTTGTTGTCGGTTTCACTGATGCACTGCTGTAAGAGAGGCCAGATTTGGGGAGAGAGAGAGAGAGAAGGGGTGCCGTAAAAGAAAAAGCAGAGCAATTGAGGACCACCGAACGGGACGGTGTGAATGTTTGCAGACTGCCTCCAAAGCTGGGCTGCACTTTGAAGTTTTTTTGGGGGGGGGGGATCAGTCAACACTTACAGGCACATAGTATTTTTTTGACAAACAGTTAAGTAACTGCCGTCTGACAATGAACAGACTGTAGGAAAAGAAAAACACAAACACATTAATGTGAAATGAACATGACTTACTTAGTAAAGTATTCCCCCCCATTCAAATGGTCTATTACTTTAATTGTAACGCGCTCATTGTATGTGGAGTGGCTTTGGGGCAGGACCACAAATTCAAAAAAATAAAAAATAAAACCATTTTGCTGTTTGTAATTTGTAAAAAGTTGTTTGGCCTTTCCATGAGTCACAAGTTCCATACTTTTCATGAAAACAGATCCAGAAAGGTGATAGGTGCACAGTAAGCTATTTAGGGGGCTAACTTGAAATGCTTCAATTAACCCTAATCATAACAAGAAGAGTGTAATTATAACTGTGTAAGATGATGCATACTGTCTCTCATACAACCACACAAACTCACATAGACAGGACTGTCAAACTTTTTGAAGTCAGCTTGGACTGAGATCTGGAGGTTGTTGAGGGTGGTCTTTTCAGAAGTTGGTGTCCGTCCAGTCGTAGGGGTGGAGGGGGGGGGGGGGGGGGGCATCCCATCCCTATGTGCAAATAATCTATAAATTGTATCAACATTTCAGCATTATTTTGCTCCTGTGAGATATAGCTGCTTAGCACAAGTGTGTGAAAAAAAAATTGTGTGACTCTCAAGTTAATCGTGTAAAAGTTGGCCCTGCGCAGGACATGGAAGAGTGTATTTAGGTATACATTTTAGTTCAGGAATGGGCAAAATTCTATGGTGTCTGTGGTGTCCTTTTTACCTCTTTCAATCACACACACACACACACACACACAAACACACAGCACCCTTTTGATGGCATTAGAAGTAGACGGCCATTTGATGTGGGGAGCCTCCCAGGAAAGGAGGTCTGCTGTAATAAGAATAAAAGCCTTGTGAAGCCCTTAACCAGAATAAAAGAGATGTAATCAACCAGCAGGATCCACCTGCTAACCAATAGCCTTTCTTCTTTCCTCTTCTTCTTCTTCTTCTCCCTCTCCCTCTCCCTCTTCTTCTTTTCAGGGCTGAACTGGTGCCTCCACCCTCATCTCACTGGCTCCGACTGACTGGGGTTTGGAGGGGTCTTTAAGTGAGGATTCGACTTGTCTCTAATTACTCAATTTGTGTGGAGCCAAAAACAGGTGCAGCAGTGGCACGAGAAGAGCTTCATGCAGCAACACTGGACTGGACTAGGATACCATGGCTCCAAAAGAGCTTCTCCTAAAAAAAAAAGAGAGAAAAAAAGAGAAAAAAAAAACGTGACTGACATGTAATATGAACATGGATGAAGATGTCACTGAACATGCCTTTAATTTTGACGACTGCAGATAATTACCGGTGAGGAGCAGTGAAATTGTTGCCTTCACCGACCACGAGCCCCTTCAGATGTTCTCATCAAAGGAGTGGAGACATTTTGCTTGATGAAAAAAAAAAAAGAGAGGAGAGGCTGGCAATGCCAGTAATCACTAATTAAATCAGCAGTTCCGTTTTCTGAATGCCCATTCAGACACAAAAGGTGCCTCTTTTCATGTAGTCCCAGGGTCACCAACCAATCCCTCCTGCCTATGGCCATTTTACATGGGACAAGAAGAACTCTGAAAAAATGCTACACATCAACATATTTTTGAAATTTTGACAGTAGTCAAAAATGTTAGGACAGCTGGGGAAAAGTATGTAATGTTGTAGTAAAAAAAGGCAGCGTAAAAAGTCAGTAAACTTAGGAACAAACGTTAAATTTAATTCTTCATTCTTTAAAACACTGTGGATCTCTTTATAATTTAAGATATTTTTTGTTAAACATCTTCTTCATTTCCCCTTAGGTAACCTCAAAATACCTGTAACTGTTGCTCTTTTCTTTTTGGTGGATCATCACAACTGGTGAGCTGCACAACTGTAGCAGACTGACTAACCCTGTACAAAGTCTGTGGTGCTCTTGCTCTCCTTCTCCCTAACTAGCTGGCTGCCTTAAAATTACAGACAGGGTGATCTGACTTTAATGATGTTAGGCGTCACAGGCTCAGGGCTCAGGGAAGCTGGTCCTCAAGAGTCGTCTGAGGGAGCCAGAGGAGGGAGGAGAGGGAAAAGAGAAGAGAAGAGAAGAGAAGAGCCAAGCGGAGTCAGAGAGATTAACATCCACAAGTCCTTAAGGCACCTCCTGCCACCTTCTAGTGTCTTTGTTTACCGCTTGCGTCTGGAGTGCAAAGGGACAAGGAGGATTAAAAGACATTACGCAGACAGACACCAAACAGCCAGTTAGCAGTCTCTAAGGATTAATGCTCTAAAATGTGATTGGGGGAAATTAGAATTCGGTTATCATCTGAGCAATCCATTCTAAATTTAAATATATAAATTACATAAGAGAAAAAAAAGGAGTTGGGATGGGTGGGTGGTTTAAGTATCTTTAATTCCACACAAATCGCATTGGTTGTTGTTCCTACTACATCCATTTGATTATGGTAGTCACATTAAAAACCTATTAAAGTGATTTTCTAAAACCATAGATATATTTTTAAATGTCTTTGAGCTCTGTCAAAAACAAACTGCGTATCTATACTTCCAGCACGCCCTGATATCTGGAACCTCATTTTGGAGATTTATCACTGTCCTCTGAGTTATAGCATGTAGGGGGTGGGGTGGCTAAGCTATGTTATGAATTTGTCATCTGTCGTCAATTTAAGTACAACATTTTGTAGCAGATGTTGTTGATTAAGACGTCCTGTCAAGTAGTAACACAAACCCTGTGGTGACTCCACTGTTGTCAAACTGACGTCTCCGAATGTCTCTGTCACCTCCAAGTATGCACCTCCTGTGTATGCCTTTCATGCTGTTATCAAACAGAACTGCTTGGCAGGTCATTCCACAGGGAAAGTGAAATCCAAAAACATTTTTCTTTTCTTTTTTTCTTTTTTTTAGGGTGGAGAGGGGGGGCGGCATAATTTGTTACAGGAGAGGAGCACAAACATCTTGTGACTCTGCTTCTGCTTGGCTTAGGAGGAACATCTATCTCTTTCGTTCTCTCCCTTGCGTAGACACTTTCTCTTTTTCTATCTCTGTCTCTCTGTCTCTCTGACTCTCTCTCTCTCTCTCTCTCTCTCTGTCTGGGCTATCACCTTGAAGCTATCTTTCTGCAGGTGTACTACGCACAAACATACGCAGAGGAAATGATAGCAAGAAAGAATGAGCCCAGACAGCTCTGTGTCTTCTTCACCCCAGTGAACCCGTGGAGAGATGAGAAGTGGATAAGTCTGTCTAGGTATGAGACAGTCATCCTCCTACCTTCTTGTAGAAATTACATTGTTCCACAAGAGAAAATAAAAAATGGAAAATGACAAGGCTGATAGAAAGAAGAAGAAGAAAAAAAGCAAGATTGTTGGGCTTCTGTGCTTTTAAGGCAAATCAGTGGAATTAGTCTAAATGACAAAAACTACAAAATATAAAGAGTTCCCAGTTTTCAGCAGAACACTTTACAGTGAAACTGACAATAGATTACAAAACCAGAGGGTGTCTGCTTTCCAAAATGGGTGTTTTTATGTCAATAGCACAAAGGGTTGGGATACAGCAACCATTTCAATTTGGAGAGGCGTTTATTGGGAAATAATAAAGGGGCGTGGCTTGTGACGCCATTTAAAAAAAATGCTCAAGGGTGCCGAGCCGGCACCAGTCATTTTCTTAAACTACACTCCCTAAACTACCAATTTCTGCAAAAAAATTGCATCCAGACCATACTTTACGCTTATGGCCCAATTTCATCAACTTCTACTAGACTAAATGTAACTGTTACACTTAAAATTGGGTGGCAACCTGTCAGTAAGACATGTATGGGCTTTTTTTTGGAGCGAGAGAATTTAGACCAAAAAGACACCGCCCACAAAGTAAAACTAAAGTTCATACTCTTTATTCTTTAAATGTAACTTTTGAAAGTAAAACGGAAAAGAAACAGGCCTTTCTTGATGCAAATGCAGCATCTGATGGCCACAGGCCATTTTCTTTATAGGGCCAAAGCGGTCATGTGACACAAGCTTACAGTACACTCCCAGGAGTCCTCAGGAGTTCAATCTGGTTGCGTGGGTTAAGGCTTCAAGCATTTGATAATTTGAATGACCTGTGTGTGTGTGTGTGTGTGTGTGTGTGTGTGTGTGTGTGTGAGAGAGAGAGAGTGTGTGTGTGTGTGTGTGTGTGTGTGTGTGTGTGTGTGTGTGTGTGTGTGTGAGAGAGAGAGAGAGAGTGTGTGTGTGTGTGTGTGTGTGAGAGAGAGAGAGAGAGAGTGTTTGTGGGCATGTGTGTGTGTGTGTGTGTGTGTGTGTGTGTGTGTGTGTGTGTGTGTGTGTGTGTGTGTGTAACTGTAGCTTACTGTAAACTCTCAGGGGGTGAAGGCATCTCAGTTTGACCCAGTTGCATGGACCTGAATCTCCAAGTAGAGTCCAAGTAGAGTCAGAGTGTTGTTATATATATAAACTTTATTACAGGCTCAAGGCCCACAGGGGAATCACAATACAAACATTAATTATACAATTCAATTCAAATATACATATCAAATATACAATACAATTCACATTCATATACGTACAACATTAAAAAAAAGAGAGAGAAGAGAAGCTAATGAAGGGACTCATACCAGTACTCCCAGATTATAGACAAGTACCTAACAGAGCTACGACTTGGATCTACTAATTGTGCAATAAGCTTATTTGTTATATAAGGGAGCAGCTGTGGGACGTCTGTGTTGTCTATGTAAACGCATAGGATAGTGAGAAACGTACATTCGATTCCTTTGTATGTAGATGTACATGTGAAGAAATTGACAAATAAAACTGACTTTGACTTTGACTTATAAGGGAGCAGCTGTGGGACGGGGCCAGATGCCTTTGCTGGCATGGTGACGCGGCAGCGGTGGTGTGGTGTCATCACTGCCCTTGCTTGCAGTCGTGCTTCGGGCCTCGTCACCACTGGACTCCTGCCCTTGTGGTTCGTGCCGAACGTGTGTTTTAGAAACAGAAACTTCCCAGCAGCACGCTCACCTCGATACCATGACCTTGTTTTTTTTTTTTTTAAAAAGCTGGGGACTTGTCACCGCGTACGGACACCGCTGCACACGCCACTTTCAAAAACAAGCCCTCAGCGTCAGGCACCATTTTGACAGATGGCTGTTCTGTGGCCGTGTGGAAGTCAAAACACTGTAATTATGGACGATTGCTCCACACAAGAGACAATGTGCTGCCATTGTTTTAATCCCCCAAGGAAAACACTGCGGCCCACTGCTGGCTGCAAGTGAGATCTTCACTACCTGTTTAGCATCACTCTCCAACAGCAGGTTATATAAGGAGAAGAGTGTGTGTGAGAGTGTTTGTGTGTGTGTGTGTGTCTGTGTGTGTGCCTGTGTGTACGTATTCACTGCTGAGTGAGTGAGTGAGTGTGTGTGTGTATGTGTGTGTGTCTGTGTGTGTCTGTGTGTGTGTCTGTGTGTACGTATTCACTGCTGAGTGAGTGAGTGAGTGAGTGTGTGTGTGTGTGTGTGTGTGTGTGTGTGTGTGTGTGTCTGTGTATGCGTGTATTCACTGCCGAGTGTGTGTAAAGTGTATTTGTGCAGACTGCTTAGCAATGGTGTCAGCACTTGAACCAACAACCGTTTCAAAAAATTAAAATAGGAACATATTGGCAACTGTCAGGCAAGAACAAAATTGATGTGGTCCAGTGAAAGTCATATTTTACAGCAGGATCTGTCGACAGCTCAACATATAAAGACGAAGCTTCAGAGGCTCTCAGCTAAATATTTTGCCCCCCCCCCCTTACTTCGGCATTTGGACACACTTTGGCTTGGATGGGTGCTCAGAATATACTGGAGGACCTGCCAAAGGGGCAGAGAAATAATAATTGAAAAGGCGATTTTTCAAAACCAGAACCAAAGCATTCACACACCTTACAGTCTAAACACGTAGTATTTATAGTCTTATTTGTTTGAGCGGGATGAAAGATGGACAGCAGTGAGCTCTCCAGCCCTGACCACTGAGCCCAGCCTCGGAGAGAGATTTTTTTTTTCTCCCACTTTCTTTTTTTTTTTTTTTTCCCGCCTCGACAAAAACATCTGCCAAGCTAAAAACTTTTCCATGTCCCTTGCGTCCAGGACAAACGCAACACTGTCCACCTATACTACTACTACTAATACAACGCTTGTATTTATGATGTAACCAAGGCCGCCAGCGTGTGCCCTTGGCCAAAATGGTGGGCGGTGGCGAGGCGTGTGTGTGTGTAGGTGGGGGTGGTGGTGCGGGTGGTTGTGTGTGTGGGGGGGGGGGTGGGGGTGGGCGGTGGCGAGGCATGTGTGTGTGTGTGTGTATGTGGGGGTGGGGGTGGTGTAGGTGGTAGTGTGTGTGTATGTATGTGGGGGTAGGGGGGGTGGTTAGTGGTCTGTTTGGGTAATGAGTGGCCCCCTTTTCTGACAGAGTAGCTTCTTGTGCACCTGGGCGGTGGAGTTGGTCTCTGGCCCGCGTGCTGCTGAGTGGCCCTGTGCAGCCCTGTTAACTGGCACGACTGAATTCAGAGCACGTCAGACTCCAGCAGCAGCAGCGGCAGCAGCGGCAGAAGCAGAAGCAGCGGCAGGAGTAGGAGGAGAGCAGTGAGTGGTGGAGTGGAGCAGTGGTGGCGGCAGCAGCAGGAATGGCAAATAGTTTTTGCTGAGATGGCTGCATGTGCTGTACCAGACACAGTCACACACACACACACATGCACACACACAGACACAGACACACACACACACACACACTTTCTTTCTCTCTCTCTCTCTTTCACACACACATACACACACACACACACACACTCACACACACACATACACACACACACACACACACACATATACACATACACACACATATACACATACACTCTCAAGATACGTTTCAACACCTCTAAGCCTGAGCTGTTATATAAAATGCTGTGCATCGACTGCAAACATAATGGCACGTTCTTGAGTTTGGCTGCTCACCAGTGCTGTCAGTTTCAGCTTAAGAAGTTTGAGATAGAAAAAAAACCTGCCATGTATTCCATCTCTGGTAGCACTTTTACAATTTAACAATTTTACGGTTCCTTTTTTTTACATTACATTACATTTAGCAGACGCTTTTATCCAAAGTGGCTTAAAATAAGGCGGACACACAAGCTAACAACTGTAGAGGAACGCAGAGTAAACAAAGGCATAGCAAAGTTAGAGCAGCCTAGGGTTCACATCAGTGTATCTACATGTAACATGGTTAGTGTATCTACACGTATCAACATGTAATATTATGTACTTACACTGAATATACTACCCTAAGGTAATAATAATAATAATAATAATAACTTAGATTTATATAGCGCCTTTCATGGAACCCAAGGTACAGTGTAAGTACACAATATTACATTTTGTTACAAACTTTGTGACACTGTACTTCATGATGTAGATACACTGTAACAAGGATCATGAAATATTTTGTGCAGGGACCGCTGGGACCGTAAAATATTTGTGCATTTCTATTCTGACAGACTATTTATTCCGTTTCTAATAGGATTAAAAGTCTAAATGTAAACATACGTAACTAATGGTGAGTCATGCAGAGTCAGAGTCGGTGACTTTAGAGTCATGTGTACATTGCATAGTTTGTGCTAGACCAGAAGAAGGTTTTATGCTGGAGATCTGGTCCTCTCTGTCTCTATGAAACCTTTTCAGAATTATATTTTTGGTTTCTTGGGCTTAAGTGCTTTTTTTGGGTCAAAGTAAAATTAAGGTGACACTTTATTTTACTGTCCCTGTTACATGAATTAGGTACAGTGTAACAATTTGTGTAAGAATATGTAACATTATGTACTTACACTGTACAATAGATTTAAGGCTAGTGTTAAGTATGTACAGTGTAAGTACATAATATTACATGTAGATACCCTTAAAGAAACCTACCATTTTTTTATTTATTTCAAAACAAAGAGAAACGTTGTGTGGCCAACTCACTCCTTAATAAAAATGGCTTTATTCAGAATGACATGTTCTAAAAGGACTAGTTAAACTCTGCAGAGTGTACCTGTCTCTGAGCTCTGCACCTGTTCTTCTTCTGACAGTAATGCTTCATGCTGCACTCTAGTATACAAGAAGACATGTTTATACTGGGCACAAGAAAGACATGTTCATACTGGGCACATATTACATGTTTTATCTGGACCTGTGATAACAAGCACCTCAGTGTATTTCGTGTGTGTGTGTGTGTATGTGTGTGTGTGTGTGTGTGTGTGTGTGTGTGTGTGTGTGTGTGTGTGTGTGTGTGTGTGTGTGTGAGGGGGGGGGGTAAGAGAGAGAGAGAGAGCGAGTGACTGACATAAATAATTGTGTGCATGTGTCAGAGAGAAAGAGATAGAGAGCGAAAGACAAACCCACATTGTGTATGTGTGCGTGTGCTTCACTGGTACAAGTGTGTGACACACCTACCACAGACTTACTAATGTCTGCCTTAAAAAAAGACACGTTTCCCGTACAGACCCTTATGAACGTGCACACACTCACCCACACACACACTTACACAGCAGTACTTACAAGCAGTAACATTTGTATGTTTGAAAGAGAGAGACAACCATTGTGTATGCAGAACATGAGCAAACATTCACACCCAAAGGAACTGTGATCTTTTCACACACTGTCCACACCGTTTAAATGTGTGTCTCCTGACCATTCTGGGACAATTATCAGAATATGGTACCAAGTCCAACAAGGTCATTTCCAAAACATGCTTAAGGTCTGTTTTAGTGCCAGGCAAACATTTGTGTTTATGTAGTGTCTGTGTGTGCGTGCGCATGTATGTGTGTGTGAGAGAGTGAATGAGTGTGTGTTTGTGCGTACGTTTCATGTGTGTGTGTGCACGTGTGTGTGTGTGTGTGTGTGTGTGTGTGTGTGTGTGTGTGTGTGTGTGTGTGTGTGTGTGCATGCTTCCATGCCTCTGGGTCCAGTGTTAAGTCTGGCACCAAAAGTTTAGCCTTGGCAAATGCCCTGAATTCATTTCACGACGCAAGAAATATAACTCATAATTCTGTCACAGCCAATCAATCACGCGCATGTCTGCAAATTCATCATTCCAGACATGTTCGCGGAGAGAGTAAACAGAGAATTAGCTTGATTTGATTTTATGGCTCTGAATGTGTTTCTTCTCTCAAATTGGATGCAAAGATGTTTGGCACCAATGTCATTTTAAATAGCGAGTAGGACCCGCCGTAAGGCTTATTAGAAAAAGGGCTTCTTGTTGTGTGCCGCATGAGGTAAAGCGTTTGCAGACCATCAAAAGCTGTCTGAGTCCACAGAACTTGAAGGTCTCTCTCTTCTTTTTTTTTCCTCTTTTCTCTTGGTGGCGTGCCAGAAAATGTCCTTCAGACAAAGCTATATACATTTCATTAGCAAACTCAACATATCCATCTCGCAAAGAAAACACCCAAAACCAAACAGTCGTTTCGTGTTGATTAGAGATGACATTAAGTACTGCTTGATGATGTGACAGAGCGTTATGGAATAAAGACTTTGCCCTTTTTTATTTCCAACGGTGTGTGAGTGTGTGTGTGAGTGGCAGAGGTACCACTGTAGTGGCGATGGCTTCTTTGTTAGTTTAACCCCAGTGAGGAGAAGACAGTGGAGCCAGGCCTGCTTGCGTGTGTGTGTGTGTGTGTGTGTGTGTGTCTGTGTGAGAAAGACAGAGACAGACAGAGAGAAAGAGAATGGAGGCCAGGTCAGCGAGAGGTTATGGCAGTCAGATAACACCGCTGAACAGTGGAACAGTTCCCCCAGGAAACTTCTGGAAGAGTTCCCTTTTGGGTGTCCTCTCCACTTTGGAAATGAGAGCCTTTAATTCTTCTCATTCCTCGTCTCTCTTTCTCGCTCTCTCTCACTCTTGATCTACCTCTCTCTTTCTCTCTTTACCTGTCTCTCTCTCTCTACCTTTCTTTCACTCTTTCTCTCTGTTTCTCTCACTCTCTCTTTACCTCTCTCTCTCTCTTTTGCTTTGTCCACCCCTTTCTCTACCACTTTTCTCTCTCTCTCTCTCTCTGCCCCCCCTTTCTCTACCACTTTTCTCTCTCTCTCTCTCTCTCTCTCTCTCTCTCTCTCTCTCTCTCTCCAGCTCTCTGTCCCTCTGTGTGTGTGTGTGTGTGTGTGTGTGTGTGTGTGTGTGTGTGTGTGTGTGTGTGTGTGTGTGTGTGTGTGTGAATGAGGCAGTGTGTGTGTGTCATTCCTGAGTCTGGCGAGAGCCACTGATGCCCCGTTATCAGGGCCAATTATGTCACATCCATTTTCTGCTCCGAGGAGCCCAGGAGGGTGACAGCCAAAGCCAATTTACTCCTTTCAATTGTCACTGTCACCCCCACAGCCCCCCCCCACCCCCCCTCCAAAGCACACACACACACCACACACACCTCACACACACACACACACACACACACACTCTCTCTCTCTTCTCTGTTTTTCTCTCCACACACACACACACACACACACACACACACACACACAAACACACACACACACACACACTCCACAGACTCTTTCTCTCTCCTTCTTCCTTGCTTTCTCCCTTTCTCCATCTCACTCTTAATGTGTCAATACATACACACACACACACACATAAACACACACACACCAGCAACCATCACCATCACCCACCTACTGCCCCATTGTGGTGGCGGTGTGTGTGTGTGTGTGTGTGTGTGTGTGTGTGTATGGGGTTTATAGGTTTCCTTAATGGGGCCGGCTCCCCCCCACCCCCCCACCAACCCGCCTTTGATTCCCCCAGCCTCAGTCCTCCACCCCGGCCTCATAATGCGCCCATTTGTCCTGCACAAAGGACTGACTTACGGAAGACAAAGGCCAAGCCACACAGAGGCTCATTTGCCTAAGTGATTGCATCCACAAGAAAAGGAGAGAGTGGCCGGGGAACCCTTTGAAGTCACTGAGGTGCAAACGTGTTAGATTGGGTGGCTAGATTGGGGTGGGGAGGGGATTGGGGGGGGGGGCACTGAAGATTGGGGTGGGGTGCTGATGGTGATGAGGGTGGGAGAGGGGGTGAGGTAGGGTGGGGTTAGGGTGGGGAGTGTTGGGGGTTAGTGGTGGTGTAAGGGAACCCCGAGTTTGAAGACAATGGGGTGCACTAATGTGACTCATTACCCACACATTACAATCTCACCATCTGATCACTTCAAATGGCCTGTAATGTGTGTGTGTGTGTGTGTGTGTGTGTGTGTGTGTGTGTGTGTGTGTGTGTGTGTGTGTGTAGTACTTCTCT
>CM059287.1:9638995-9641495 GCA_030347295.1 Setipinna tenuifilis | reverse complement strand
TTTGTGGTGAAACGTCTCAAAACAAAGCATTTATCAGATTAACGGAGCTGTTTGTGATGTTTTCATTTCATTCCAAACGGCAACATCATTAAGGAGTTCCGCCGGCTTTGATCATCTGCAATGAGATGTTCAGAAACTGTGTTTAGAAGATTAGGAGCAGAAGAGGAACAAGTGCAGGGGGGAGGGGGGACAGCTGTCTCCATCGGCAACAACAACAACAACAAAAGACAAAAAAAAAAAAAAGAAGGAAAAGAAATTCCTCGGAAGAACTGGAGGGCTTTTGAAAAGGCTTATCTTAAGTGAATGGCTGGAATTCCACTTCCTGCAATACACATTCACCACTGCCGCTACCACCACCCCCCCCCCCCCCCCCCCCCCCCCCCCCCCCCTCCACACAAACACACACACACATACACACACCACAGGCTTTCCTTCAAATCTGCAAATAGGTCTTTGTGAGCGGAGGTGGTTGATCTAAAGCAGCCCAGAGAGGGACTGATAGAAATACAGAAAAGAGAGATGGAGAAAGAGAGAGAGAGAAAAAGAGACAGACAGAGAGAGAGGGAGAGAGAAAGGGAGAGAGAGAGAGAGAGAGAAAGAAAGAGAGAGAGAAAGAAATGGGGAGTTAGAGGAATAGAAAGAGAGGGAGGGAGGGAGGGAGGGAGAGGGGTGAAGGGAGCATCTGGGAATCAGTAGCAGCTTCTTCCAGACAGTATCGGAATGGAACGTGTGGCTGGGGGCGATGCGACATGAAAGACCATCATGCTGTATCTCCTCTCCAGCAACTGCCACAATTACCTCAAAGAGACAAGAGCTAGAGAGAGAGAGAGAGAGAGAGAGAGAGAGAGAGAGAGAGAGAGAGTGAGAGAGAGAGAGAGAGAGTTAGAGAGAGTGTACACCCAGAGGTGAGTCACCTGAAAAAAGAGATGGTCCCCTCAAAGGCAATCTCTCCAGTTGCTCTGAAGAGCCAACCTAATTTCCTGTGATGACTTGAGGTTCATTGAAGTATTTCCCATCAAAGCAAGGTGATATGAGGGTAGCAGTATGGTGACTCACTGACACACACACACCGTACACACACACACACACATTCACACACACACACACACACACACACACACACACACACACACACACACACACACACACAGATAATAGCATCTGTCTTCTTTCGTGTGTGTGTGTGTGAGTGTGAGTATGTGTTGGTTTGAGTGTGTGTGTGGATGTGTGCGAATGCCTGTGTGTGTGTGACCAGGTCAGCTGAGTCACCAATCCCCTGAGCCAAAATGTGTTATTAGCATTCCCAAATCAAAGCCTCCCTTATTAATGTGCGTCTACATGTTTGTAGCATCTGCAGCATATTAATGTGCAACAGCAGCAGCAGCGCTAGCTGAGCTAAGCTGTCCTGGCGCTAACCTTAATTGGCGCTAACCTCATGCCTCTCAGCGGGTGCTCACACACACACACACACACACACACACACACACACACACACAGTACATTATTGTACAGATATACATGAGTGTGAATATTTATATATGAAAATGAACGCCGTGTAGCAGGGCACACATCCCGGGAAACATTCATTGCTTTACACACACACTTGTATGTAAGTAGCTGTTTTAATCCAAAGTGAGTTACAACCGAGGAAAACAGTTAGATGTCCACAGAGACTCACAGGAGATACGTACTATACAACTACAATTGCTTTTTGGAGATGCTTCTGGAAATCATTCCATAAAAAGAGCACTTGCTACCTTACCTGAACTTTGACAGTTAGTGAGCTGGAGATGTTCAAATGCTCTTTGAATCGAATGGTTTTCAATGCGTGTGCACTCTCGACTTGTTTTCCTCGACTTCTTCTATGCTTGCTGGGAGGTGGTGTAAGGTTTGGATGAACGTGAAGACCCTGCAATGTGTGTGTGTGTGTGTTCGTGTGTGTGTGTGTTTTCCGTTTCACTTCTCTCTCTCCGTTACAGTGTATCTACCTCATGAAGTACATTGTAACAAATTTTGTAACAAAATGTATCATTTTGTACGTACACTGTACCACAGAGTTAGGGTAAGGGATACAACAGGGTTAAGGTTAGTGTTAGGTATATGTACAGTGTGTACAATATTACATTGTTAGATTTAGATAGACTGTTAAAGAAACCGTTGAAATGAAGTGTTAACGAGGACTCTGAGATTTTTTTTTTTTGCTCAAGCTAAGGTTTTGGGGGTTGGACCCCCACCCCCCCCCCCCCCAAACACACACCCCCCAAACACACACACAGACACACCACCACCACCCCTCCTACATACCCCACCCTACAGGTAAACATGTATTATCCTCAAGACGTCTGGAGATAAGGCGAGGGATTAGCTGATGGTGAATACATGAGAGAGAAGTAGTCAGCTTATGCGCCATATCTCCATATCGAGGGGGTGGGGGGCATGCAGGAGGATTCATGACCCCGTAGACACACACCCAGACCCAGCTTAGTAAGGAGTTAATGCC
>CM059287.1:9631495-9633995 GCA_030347295.1 Setipinna tenuifilis | reverse complement strand
TGATGGAAACAAAACTTAATGGCTCTCTTATCAGCTGTGGTGTCCTCAGCCCGAACAGCATGCGGGAGCCATGCCAGTAGGCTAGAGAGCTTCTGCAGTCTGTTTATGTGTCCTGATAGTGTGCGTGTGTGTGTGTTCGTGTGTGTGTGTGTATTTGGTAGTGGTAATGGGAGTGTGGGTGGTTGGTGATAACTCGGGCAGGGGGTTGTTTTGCATGTTGAAGATTTGGAATGCATAGTTTTGTGAGAGTGCATTTCAAAAGAGTATTGTGTGAGAAAATGTTTGTGTGTGTGTGCGTGCATGCAAGTGTGTGATTGTTTGTGTGTGTGTTTGGCAACTTCATACACAACTGTGTTGATGAATAAAGTATGTTTGGATGTGTGCGCCTTCACAGAATGTATTGCATGTGTGCACATACCTACTTAAGTGTGTGTATATGTGTATATGCATGTGTGTGTGTTAGAGTGTGTATATGTATATGTGTGTACATGTGCGTGTGCATGCACAAACATACAGTATTTATGTGTGTGTGTGTTAGAGAGTGTATGTGTGTTTATGTATGTATGTGTATGTGTGTGTGTGTATATGTGTGTGCATGCCCGTGTGTTACTATGTGTGTGTGTATGTGTGTGTGTGTTAGAGGGGGTGTCTATGTGTGTTAGAGAGTGTGTATGTGTGTGTGTGTGTGCCCATGTTCTGTGTGTGTGTGTGTGTGTTAGAGAGTGTGTGTGTGTGTTAGAGTGTGTATATGTGTGTGCGTGCCCATGTTCTGTGTATGTTCTGGACATTGGTAATTGATAGTATGGCGTCTCTCCTTTAATTCCCTCTCAAGTCTGGCTCCAGTCCACGCCCTGGTGCCCTCTCAGCAAGCCTCATCTCCATGTACACACACACACACACACACACACACACACACACACACACACACACACATACACACACACACACGGCTCGTCTGTCTCCACAGCTCGCTGCATGTACTGTATGTATGTATCCAGTCAATAACACACAGCTTCACAGCAAATGTAGTCAATAACAGTAACAGTTATCACATGGTCAAGGCTCAAAACGCCACAATCTCAGAGTAAGAATCTTTAGAAAAAAAAAACTGAGGATGCATACCGTTGAGGTTGATGTCAGTACGGAAGGAATCTTTCCAAAGAAAAAGAAAGAGAGAGAGTGAGAGAGGAAGAGAGAGAGAGAGAGAGGGAGAGAGAGACAGAAAGTCACGATGGGGAAAAATGCCTGGGGGGAAAAACAAAAAAGGAGGAAAAAAAAAAAAGAAAAAAAAATGTGGGTGCTCTTTCGCCGGGACTGACCAGAGTGGTGGAGAGAGAGAGAGACAGAGAGAGAGAGAGAGAAAGATAGAGAGAAAAAGAGAGAGAAAGAGGGAAAGAGAGAGAGAGAGTGTGTGAGAGAGAGAGAGTGAGAGAGAGAGAGAGAGAGAGAGAGAGAATGAGAGAAAGAGAGAATGAGATAGAAAGAGAGAGAGAGAGAGGATAGAGGCTTTGCTGGTGTCTCTCGCCCACTCGCTCGTAACTCACTGCCCTTGCTGGAGGTGCACGGGGGGTGGGGATTGGGGGCTGGGGGTGGGGGGCCTGCTTGGAGCCAGGCTGACATGGCGAAGTGTTTGAGGAGACAGGGCCAAGATTCATGGGCGGGTAATGATACAGTGGAGGGACAGGGAATTAAGGGCCTCCCCTCTTCGGACCAGTCAATTTTTAGTTTTAGGCACGGCCAGGGAGAAAGGGATGGGGGTGGCGGTGGCAGTGGTGTGTGTGTTTGTGTGTGTGTGTGTGTGTGTGTGTTGGTAAGGGGGGTAAAGGTTGGATGCCAAATATAAGGACCATCATTGAGAAGACATTCTCCTGCAAAGTCAGTTCAAAATAATGTTGTCCACATAGATAGATAGACAGACAGACAGACAGACAGACAGACAGGCAGGCAGATAGAAAAGATAGATAGATAGATAGATAGATAGATAGATAGATAGATAGATAGATAGATAGATAGATAGATAGAGAGAGGGAGACAGACAGACAGACAGAGACAGACAGACACACTGATGGATAGATAGCTAGACAGATAGATAGCTAGACAGATACAGTAGATAGACAGACAGACAGACAGATAGATACAAAAATAGATAGACAGACAGACAGAAAGACAGATACAAAAATAGATACACAGGCAGACAGACAGACAGACAGACAGATAGATGGATACAAAAATAGACAGACAGGCAAACAGACAGACAGATAGATCATCAGTGTTTTGGTAGTCATAAATAGGCTTTAATTTGACACACTCCAAGGAAAAATAGGGTTGGAAATGAGATATTTTAAGCACTATTCACTTGTGACTGAAGGTCGCTAAACTAAGCTGGATTTGTGGGCAGAGACAATATATAGCTTAAGGGATGTGGCCAAAGTCGAGCTCTCCTCTTTGAGTCGCTGCTGTTATTGTGGCTAAGGGATATGAGGGATACGGATACGGATAC
>CM059287.1:9598995-9626495 GCA_030347295.1 Setipinna tenuifilis | reverse complement strand
GACAGACAGATAGATAGATAGATAGATAGATAGATAGATAGATAGATAGATAGATAGATAGACAGACAGACAGACAGATAGACAGAAAGACATGTAGATGGAGAAAGACAGACAAAAACACAAACACACAGAAACACAGACGTAAGACAGACAGACAGACAGAATGACAGACAGACAGATGGTCAGGCAGAAGGATGAAAGCAGCGTTACTGTAAATGAGATAAGGGTGACGCCGGGTGATGGCTGGCCCCTGACTAACAGCTGTGCTGCTCATGGACTCCAGCACGGAAAAAACTCTGCAATTCCAGCAGCCTCTGAGTCACCAGAAAGGCTCGAGAGGCTCCCTGACTCTGCCTCTGCCTCTGACTCTGACACTGAGGCTGACACTCACACTGACAGCAGCGCTGTGGTTAAGTGGCCAGCAAAGGCCCACTGATCCTTCTGCAATCTGGGTCTACATCACCTTACTCACCCCTCTTGCGGCCTGTGTAAGTAAGAGGAGCTCCTCTCTATGTCTCTCTCTCTCTCTCTCTCTCTCTCTCTTTTTATCGCACTGTTTGTTTTTATGGTTCTGTCTTGGTCACTGTTTTGCTATTACTCACTTACTCACTCCCTCTCTCTTATGTTTGTCTCATGTTTTTTTTTCTCATTTCTTTCATCTCTCTCTTTTCCTCTTTCTCCACAGCTCACTTGCTCTATCTGTTTCTCTCTAGATATGCCTATCTCCCCTCCTTCAACACCTGCCCCCCTACCCCTCTCTTTCTCTCTCTCTTCCTCCCTCTCTGTCTATCTCTCCCTCTCCCTCTCTCCCTCTTTCTCTCTCTCCTTCCCTCCCTCTCCCTCTCCGACCCTCTCTCTTCCTCCCTCTGTCTCTTTCTCTATTTCTCTCTCCCTCCCTCTTTCTATCCCTCTCCCTCTCCCTCTCTCTCTCTCCCTCTCTCTCCCTGCTGTCTCTGTGCCTCGTCTGCCTGTCTGCTGTTGTTTTGGTAGCAGGCTGGCAGCAGACAGATGAGGGGGGGGGGCCTTGCGCCACCTAGTGCGCTCAGCTAATAGATCAGTAGGGCCGGCTCCTCATTCCCAGCCCTCTCATCACTGTTACAAACACACACACACACTACTAATACACACACACACACACACACACACACACACACACATACACAGATATACTACATACACACACACAGACTCATGCACACGTTACAAATGCTACACATACACACACGCTACACACCACATGTACTATACACACACAGACATGCACACATTCATACACATGTTACAAAAGCTACACATTCACACACACACACACACACACACACACACACACACACACACACACACACACACACACACTGACGCTCCCTATTCCCAGCCCTCTCATCACTGTCACCCACACCGCCGTTTGATCTGAGAGACGCCCCGCACAGCCAGTCTGCAGCCTGGGAAAGAGACACACCTCTGCAAACACACACACACACACACACATGCATGCATGCACATTCACACACACACACACTCACACAAACACACACACATGCATGGATAAACACACACATATGCACAGACACACGCATGCATGCATGCACATACACATGGATATGCATGCACACACAAACACACACACATGAAAATAAGAAAGTGTGTGTGTGTTAGGGAAGAGGCAGGCACCAGTTAGCTACACACATGCATATGTGTGTGCGCATACGTGTAGTTGACTGGTGCCTGCCTCTTCCACACACACACATAGACACACACACACACACACACACACACACACACACACACACACACACACACTGTGTTATTTTCCTTGTCACACTCCTCTGCCTCTCCTGCTGTGATTGACCCAATCAAGGCACGCAAGGAAAGTTCCAGAAGTGCCCTCATCGCTCCGACCGAATCTCCAGGCAGCAGCAGCAGCAACACTGCAGCACACTACACATTACAGGAGGCCACTCCGCTCCGCTCCTCTCTTCTCCTCTCCTCTCCTCTGGCGCGGTGACTGGAATGCTAAGATAATCACTCTAAAAGCCATTACTGTTTGTCTTGTACTCATCCCAAGCAATTCCATCACTGCCTTGCGCCAACAAAACAGAGATATATCAAAACCTGTCAAGAAGAGAGTTCTGGAAACGATCTAAAAGTATTATTTTCACAAGATATTTGAACTATGAAATGCCATTTTTGCTTTATCAAAACTGGAGGAATGGGGTGAGGGTGGTGTGTGTGTGTGTGTGTGTGTGGGGGGGGGGGTGTTATAGTTTGATTTACAGTGTCAAACCACACTGTGACATACCGTCATACAGCTTCTTTCTGGAATGTTCTTGCTAGCATTGACGCTGGTAGGTGGACAAAAGAAACAAAAGAGGTCAGAGCTCCGATACCGGTGTTACTGTAAAGGTAAGAAAAGGGAAATATTTCAAAATCGTGGCAATTCGCTCATTACAGCTTCTGTGTGGTGGTTCTGTCGCAATGGTGCAATGACACATGCCTCTGGACTCTCTGTTCTTATCAGCAGCTACGTATGCTACAGGATGTTGCCTAATCACAGTCACAAACAGGGAACAGTGTGGGCCCATTGGACATTCAGTGCGTATGACTCTCAATGAATTGTCCGCACAAACACCATTCCTCTGACCTGATCTGACCGTCACATCATTAAATATAATACTTCTTCAGAGGAGTGATTCAACTTCAGGGGAACCAGCATTAGTACCAAGTTACTGGTAATGGTATTGTTTTTTTTTCTAAACCAAATCTACTTGTCAAAGCGTGTGTGTGTACGTATGTGACAACAAAATTGTTTACCAAAACACAGGAGACACATACATACATATGCAAATACACACCCACGCATACATGCATGCACACACACACACACACACACACACACAGACACACACACACACACACACACACGCACACACACACACGCACACAGACACACATCTCTATCTCATTCCTAAAGCAAAACGCATTAGACAATCTCCTGCTTCAGAAACTATGTTTAAAATGCCTGGCATTCACTCACCATTACTGGGGCCATAAAATATGTGTCCAATTACGGCTCAGGCAGCCGCAGCCCCACGGTCCCAGCGGAGGGAGACGGAGAGCAGGGGGCTGGCTGGCTGGCTTGCTAGGCTGGCTCGCTGGGCTGGCTGGCTCAGGAACTGTAGGGGTTTACTGGAGGTGTGTGTGTTGTCATCTTCCAGACTGATCCCTGGTCAGGTTCCCCGCGTCGCCACGGCTCATTCCTGGCATACCTGGGGCCAAGGGGGCGACGGGTGGAGTGGGGGTGAGGGTTGGGGGGGTCGACGGGAGGGGCCCAGGGCCGGCGACGGAGGCACTGGCTGGGAGGATGACGGAGCGCCACTCAAAACACAGCTGTGCTTACGGTGGGACGAGACGGATGAGTGTCTGTGTGTGTGTGTGTGTGTGTGTGTGTGTGTGTGTGTGTGTGTGTGTGTGAGGGGAGGTGGGGATGAGATGGCGGCATCTGTATACACACAGACATGCATGGATGCACTTAAAATCATAGGGGCATGTACTCATTCACATCAGAGACACGCACGCACACACACGCACGCACACACACACACACACACACACACTCACATCAATGTGCAAGCTGGCAAACACCCAAGTTCATGTACACTGGGTTAAAAATGTATGCACGTGCAGTGTACAAACACATGTGCATATATAGAAACGTGTAAAAAAAACATTTACATTGACACACAGACACAGACACAAACACATTCACATTCTCGCACACAGACACACACACACCCACACACACACGTGTCTGTTGGTGGCTGTGGGCAGGAATATTACAGAGCGGTCTGGCTGCTTGTGTTTGTGCAAGGAGACGGGGAGCCGACAATAGAGGAGACTTCGCCACTCCGTCACTCCCGAAGCGCTGGCGTCCCGCCGCGGCGGAGTTGACAAAATACCAGAGACCAGCGTATAATTACACTTCCATTAGGGACAGGGTTTGAAGAAGGCAGGGCCAGCAGGACAGGACAGACGGGGATAACAGACAGAGGGGGAACACATGGAAAAGGGAAACAACAACGAAAAAAAGGAAAAGACTTAAAAAAAAAAAAAAAAACACACAAAGATTGAAAACAAAACTTTTTGTGTAGGTCACCGTGGTGACGACGAGCCAACATGTACGGACAGAACGGCCTTCTGAAATGTGGGATTATCCATGCTAGACTGTTTCATAACAAGAACATGGAGACAAGTGTTTTTTTTTAAGAGTCTCCACTTGTGTGGACATTAATGTTTACTGAAGGATACTGATCTTCTCACTTCTCACGACTTTATATTTACCATCCATCCATCTATTGCTTTTATCCAAAGCAGACAGAGCAAGGCAGTGCAGTGAAGTGCATTTTCAATGTCTCTGTTGTTAGGGCCTTGCTCTACCTACCCGAGGGATTTTCCAAGAATAGAATGCATAATTGCCAAGTCAAACTGAGGTAACTAACTCAAAGTATCTCTTAAGTATCTACAAAAAGGAACAGTGCCAAATGCTCTGTTTTGCAGATAGAATGAGGTCATGGGACTTTTCTATTAGCAAGTTTCCCAGTTAACTCTCCTGACTTAAATGAACCATGCTTGTTACTAATCCATGTTCATGAAACACCCCCGTGTTAGCAAACAGTGTCATGGATTTTATACTCATACATGTGAGAGTGTATATCTGAACTGTGCATTAAAAGTGTCTGTTGAACGATTTAATTTAAATTATTTTGAGAAGTGAAATGGGAATAAAGAACATGATTATGTGACAACCTTGGCTAAATTAACCTACATTGACTGAATTTAATTGGTAAATATAGGAACCAAACTACTTTGGTTTGCAGGTCAAATGAAACGATGCGAGGAGATTTGACTAACGAGATTACTAAACCACATTCTTTGAGTACCCCACTGGAACCCACTTAGGGTCCCCAGGACACTACAGGGCCTTTGATTGGCCTTTAACCTTTAACTTGTAAAGGCAACATATTCCACTCCTTTTTAACAAGTTAGAATAGGCAGAGGCACAATCCAAGCGCATTCAACGCCGAGTCTGACCCAGAGCTAATGCTGACGTCAGCGCGGGGAGCATTAGCCAGAAAAATAGCTCATAGAAACACAGTATTCCTGACACCAAAATCTTTCAACTGACTCACAGCAAATTAATGGATGCTTTTTCAGCACTTGGAGTGTTTATAGTAGCAGTAGAGACCCAAATGACAATACAAAATCATCCAAAGGTGATTTTTGCACAATTTGTCCCCATTTGAACTACAATGTTGGCAATGCAATTTCCAAAAAAAAGTGGTGCTTTTTTTGACTGGGGCTCAAACGGGGTCTAGAATGACCTTTGTTGGAGCTGTCTCCCCATCTCAGTCCCTGGCCAAACCTTGGCAGGTTTGATCAGTGAGATGCATTCTGGGTCAAGGCCTTGGTGTGTTGTGCTGCCCAGCCCTCACTGCCAAGCTCATGACCCCAGTAGGGTTGACAGGTCTGCAGGTAAAAGTAAAGGGCTAAATTGTACGGTAGTGGCCATAAAACACCCCCCACCCAAAAAAAAACCCCTCTGGCACACTACCTTTAGCCTGGAGCACAAAAAAAACAAGATGGGATCTTGTCGACCACAAAGAGATAAACAATGGCATGCCTATAAACACAAACAGATAAACATGCAGAAGCTCTGAAAACAACATCCCACATGAAAGCAAAAAGAATAACCTCGCAAAAAAAAGGGAGAAAAGAGAGAGCAGTAAAGAAAGAGAGAGAGAGAGAGAGACAGCGAGAGAGAGAGAGAGAGAGAGAGAGAGAGGGAGAGCGAGAGAGAGAGAGAGACAGAGGAGGAAATATAAGACCTGGGCGTTTAAAAGGTTGTGATTACCTCTAATGGACAGCTTCTTTCTAATTATCCTCCCCAGAGAGAGGTCACCAATCAAAGCCGTTCACACGCCACTACTGCCGGAGTCACTGTCTCCGCGACCGACAACAACACCCTGTCTGTCGCCGCTGCAGCGATGCTGGCCTCACCATGGCGACGCTACCTCAGAGCGCCGGTGTCGCTTATGACTGCAGACATGCAGTTCCGGCAGCTGTAGGGGTTTGTTTATCTACGTGTGCACGTGCATCTGTGTGTGTGTGTGTGTGTCTGTGTAGGTGTTTATATGTGTGTTTATGTGTGCATGTGTGCGTGTGTGCATGTGTGCGTGTGTGTGTGTGTGCGTGTGTGTGTGTGTCTGTGTATGTATTTATATGTGTGTGTGTGTGTGTGTTTATGTGTGTGCGTGCGCACGTGTGTTGGTGAGTGACCATGACTTGGGGCTGTTTTGACTTATAAAACTCCATGTGTTCACACAAGTATGTAGACAGGTCAGGGTAGTAACATGCTTTTTATAATCTGCGGGGTGAATGAGGTAGAATGCACAGCATCCAAACTGTTGTGGTTGTAAGTCTACAATGGTGAACCACTTTCTTAAAATGATATTCTGATTTTATCATCATTAGAATGCAGATTTACCAGAAAAGTTAAACCTGGCTCCCGACAACAAAAGCCTTACCACATATTTGTCCCAGCTGAAGTCACTGAAGCAGCTGACTTTAAATAGCAACACTCAGCTAACTAGTACAGTCATCTGTTTTAACTACACAAGACTTTTACTTTTTCTGACCGCTGATGTTTCCCAGCTCTGATCTTTACTATTTTTGGCCTGAGCTACACTGGAATGTTAGCACTGTAGCAACAACAAAAGGCTTACCAAAAATGTTGCTAATATGCTAATTGTGCTAATTGCTAATAGTGTCTGATTAGCCCCCATGATCATCCAGCTATCCAGACAGATATAAGGGGCAAAGGAGGGGTGGTGGGGCAGTGGTGGAGGCTGTGTGCAGAGGAGAGTGAGTGAGTGAGTGAGTTAGGTGATGTTGGGTGTTTTTAATGGGTAACAGAGCCGTAAGTCTTCAATGGGCGCCGTGATTGATTCATTAGCATCACAGAGAGATCAAAGACGGGGGGGATGATGGATGGTGTAGCCCACTGTCAACCCCTTCCAGGCCACCGCCCGCCCTCCAAATCCACAGCCCCACCCAAAACACACACACACACACAGACACAGACACACAGACACACACACACACACACTAAAGCTCACACACCCTTCATAAACCTTGATGGATGAGAGCCCTCTGATAGCAAGCAGGGGACTGTCTGCCTGTGGAATGCTGGGCCAAAGATGCAGAGTAATTCTGATGGCCCCCTGTCCTGGACGCACACACACGGAGACAGAAAGACAAACAGACAGACAGACTTGTAGATAGATAGGTAGGTAGGTATAGATAGATAGATAGGTAGATAGATAGGATATAGATAGATAGATAGATAGATAGATA
Organism: Setipinna tenuifilis; assembly: GCA_030347295.1. Taxonomy (NCBI): domain Eukaryota; kingdom Metazoa; phylum Chordata; class Actinopteri; order Clupeiformes; family Engraulidae; genus Setipinna; species Setipinna tenuifilis. Next base: position 9,619,085 of record CM059287.1, on the reverse strand, counting down.
GATAGATAGATAGATAGATAGATAGATAGATAGATAGATAGAACGAAAGACAGAGCGAGAGACAGGAGGAGCAATAATAGAAGACAAACATATGTTGATGTACGATTAAATAGTGCAAAAAAAGATGATGGATTATGTACCTAATCTACAGTGTTCTCAAGTCTCACTCTTTGAGAGTGTGACACACGCATCTCAACGAGTTCACACGCTCACACGCCACACATGGTATTTCTCACTCTCAAAAATTTTCACCTCTCAAAAATAAATAAATAAATATAAACCCTTCTTCAATCACCGCTAGGGTTGCACGGTATACCGGTACTGACTTTGTACCACGGTACGGAGGCATTTGAAACGGTACTATATAGATAGTGGAGCACGGCTTCTGCCACCACGCTGCAACTTGTGGACAAACCACGGGCGATAAGTGCCACATGGCGTAAAAACCAATGAGCAAGACGAGGTAGGCTAATTGACGCTGATCGATTGTATAAACGGTATTTTAAAACATGCATGGCTAAAGGTGGAAACACCTCCAACTTAGCCACCCAGACCTGCACACTGAGTTCAGGAAATGACAGGTAATTTACTCATGACATGTACCCTTTTCAAAAGTAATAGTTCAATAGTTTTAAGTGCAACACATGATATAGTTCTTATCAAACAGAAAAAAACACGCAGCTACCACCACATTTCACGTTTTGCAATATATTGTACATCCCAAAAGTTCGTTTCAGTTCATAATAGTCTTGCAATACACCACCAAAACCCAACACCCTAGCAGGCAAAGGTTCAAAGACGAGCTAATAGTCATTAAAAAAATATCCAGTGTCAGTCAACGTCAGTCAGGGAGCCTACAAGATCCATAATCCAGTCCGAGATTTAAGCAGCGAGCAGCAAACTTTCTCCAGCGTAATCCGTTTCAAAAATTAGACAGCAGAATTATCCGTAAGAGTTTGTTGATCTATTGCACATAATGCATTCAGCACAAAAAGGCGACGGTCAGCTGGTGAGAGAAAGCAACACGCGCACGATAAAGCTCTCCAGAGACATTCAACTGGATACTTGACTCCGCCATGTTACTAGCATGTAGCATCCACGTTCGGATCAGTCTATGGTTCGGATATAAACAAAAAAGGAGAGGCCAATTAATGAATTAGCGCCATACTGCAAAATGGACACAATAGGTATTACACCTAATAATAAGGTAAGACAGAGAGGGCTTCGTCTGGAAAGTATTTAGACAGAACATAGGTCTACAAACAAACTCTAATAAACTGACATATTCAAAGGGCAGATGTTGTTACAATACATGCATGATCTTTATGAATAACAAACTTTTACATACACATTTAGCCATTTAATATGTCAGAAATACTGTAACATGCCATTTAAAGACACTGGTCCTAGTTAAGACAGGCTGTATGTGATGAAAATATTGTTTAGGTTATGTATCTCAATATAAATCAGGCCTTAGCTTGTATGACAAATTTATCACCTTATTTATTAAAAAAAAACACCTTTATTTGAAAAAGTATCAAAAAGTACCGAAAGGCATCAAAATACATGTTAGTACCGGTACCGGTACCAAAATGTTGGTATCGTGACAACACTAATTATTACTGCATTCATAACTATTAGTACTAATGAGTGGTATTGTCTTATTATTGTTATTATTATTTGTCATAGAATAAATAAACACTGAAATTTGATCGAATCAAATTTGTTGTTTTTTTAAGTAGCTGTGTTGAACACACTTGATGGGTTCGATGGTTCGATGGGTACGCTGCCACCCCCCCTTAAAAAAAAAAAAATCTCACTCCCACCACACTTCAAAACTTGAGAGCCCTGCTAATCTATAAGATGTAATTGTGTTTCAGGCATTCTCTTGCATCCCAAACTTAATGTTTAGCTTGAGACATAGACAGCCTCTTACATGCCTCATGTACAGTAATCAGTGCTGATAGCACGGTAATGAAACTCTTGGGCACCACATATCACATTATAACAGTGCAGAACTACTGCTAGTCTCATAAAAAGACTGTAAATGACAGCAATATTCAAAAAGTCCTCTTAAAAGACCCCGGCGCCAGACAACAAGCGCCGTAGCCAGGAGAGAATTCCGTATTCGCCCCACCACGAATGGGGTGCTTTCTTGGGGCTGGCCACAAAAACTGACCATAGCGTATTTACGTGCTGCGTTGCCGCATCACTGAACCACTGGCGTCTGGTTCAGTCACCTGACGCCGACGGTGCGTCCCTCTTTGCGCAAGTTGAGCTGTATGCGTAAGCGTCTGTCAACATGTGGCCAAACATGAGCGCGAAGTGCAAAATTACTTGTGTACGTTACTGTAAAGGGGTATAAAGGTATTTTGTCCGCGTCGCGTTTAAGATGATGCGCGACGGCAGCATTGAGCTTGGGTGGAACATTATGTGGTGACTTGGTATGTGTCTACACGATGGTCTCAGCCTCAATATCTCTTGGCCCTAGACGTTGAAGCATTGGCGTTGTAAGTGTTATGTCTGCCGGCCTCATGGCTTGCGCTGTGTGCATTAGAAGACGCCTTTAAAAACACTTAAGTGAATAATCGACCACAGGATTCTGGCAAACAGGCATTGCTGCGTTTCTTTTTTTCGGTGAGGCACACTGTGTGGTTGGCGAACACAAGATGCCGCGGTTTGAATAGCAGTCAGCTTAAACTGTGGCTTTAACGACAGCGGGCACTTAAGTTGCCATTAGAGGCTATTCGGCGTTGTGTGACCACACAGATTTCTGTCTTCTGTTCGTCTCATTCGTCTTTTACTTTAACCCCACCTCGCGTCATTTCATATTTAACCCCCACCTAAATATGTAATAGGCTATAATGTTTCACTACATGATACAGAGGTTGGCGCAAATTACACGTGCTTTAGTAGTTGGCCATTTCAGAAAACACGTGTAAGACCTGCTTAGAGCTCTCAATTTTGACAGACTTCCAGTTCCATTTTGACTGCGAGCCAAGCTCAAAATATCTGGGACCGATCCCAAGTCATCATCTCCTGCAATGTTACATTTAAAATCTTTGACAGGCGAACAGGTACACACAGTCACTGCTTCACGGTAAATGAGGGATCACTGTACTGTCTCCGCATTCATGTGACACGTTATATTACTGGGTATGGAGGCACCATGTTGAAGGCATGTCCTCTGATGTCTGCCAATGGAGACGTGTGTGAGGCAACCCCTCATTACCAAGGCCAGACTGCCAAGCTTATATTTTTCTATATGCCCTGCCTTTCAGAAATAATAAAACGCTTGGGTGGGATACCATCAAAATCATTTAGGCTACTGTAAGTGTGTGTGTGTGCGCACGTGTATTTGTGATGTCGTTGAAGCACAACATGGACATCTTTCCGTCTCTTCCTCCTTCTCTATGGATTCAAATTATAAAGCACGGGAAAACCTTCAACATATAGTTTAGGAAGCCAGAAATGTGGTCTTTTAAAACGCGCTTTGCAAAAAATAGTCACTATTACTAGTTTCAGGTTTCCTAGCGCTGGTGTCCTGAGCTCGCGAACATCCACGTTGTGATAAACAACGCTGACAGCAGCGGCTGAGTTTGGCACGGATGCGGTCCAGTTGCGCACGAGTCACCGTCGCACACGCACTTGTAAGAGTTGCCTAAGTTCTTCTGGGAAACCACAAGCCAGGACAACCCGCCGAAAACATGTCGTGAAAAAACTTACCTCACCTAAACATCTTTTATGATCGTCTTTGGTAATGCCAGACTGTTTCCCCACTTAGATAGCAGAGGTAGGCTCATGCACGTGAAATGACTCTATTCGGAGCCACAGGCCTCTGTTGCCAGTAAGTTTTCTAAATGAACGAAAAACATGACCACAAATCCATTATCCACCTGATGCTGGCTCTGATGTGCCCTTGGCAGACTGCCAGGTGCATTTAATTTAATGTCTCTGCAAGGGTGTGTACGCACACTAGTGTGTGGGTGAGTGTGTGCATGAGACTGCGTGTGACTGTGTGTACATACAAAAAATGTGTGTGTGTATGTGTGTGTACCCCTTCACAGACATGGCAACACACCTCCACACTTTGGCTTCAGGATGTGCATTCTGACACTTTGATTTGCTCCCTCCTCTGATCTGAAGGGTTAATTATAGAATTTTAAATAACCATGATGCTCGGCTGATACAGGCCTACCTGTAATCACGCACGATCTGCCAGCTTGTAATTATTCTTTTAAATTATTTATTTGTGCGTGTGTGACTGTGTGTGTGTGTGTGTGTGTGTGTGTGTGTGTGTGTGTGTGTGTGTTCAATGAGAATGTTGGGTATTATAACCTGAGGATCAAAAGGCTAAAGCGTTATTAGAGCCAGCTCATCAGGAGCAGGTAATCTTGTAAATGCTCTAAAGTGTAATTACTTGGCCAAGCCCTGCCGCGTCTTTTCACTTCCTCTCATCTATGTCCTAAGACCAGTGACAGATTTGTTGTTAAACAACATATTATGACCGTGAAAAGAAATTTCTACAAAAGTTCCAAAACATGTCTGTCATAGTGTAAATATGCTTTATAGTATGACTAAACCATTACATAAACTTTGGGGAAATGCTGAGTCGGGGTATGATACATTCTGATTTGTTTTGGGCCACTGGGTGGTGCCAGAGTCCAAACAGTTTTTCATCCCAGGCCGTTTTTAACGCAGCAAAATTGCAACAGGTGGCAAGAGGCCAGCATCATCGTCTCTGCCTTGATAAGCCAGAGATTTACAGCTACAGATAGGGTGGTGAAACGGTGTGTGTATTGCTCAAATCTCCGATGTGATGGACATTAAATGTTGAGTATGAACAACTTTCATAATGACGTGGACTTTGATGTCTTAAAGGCGTTCAGCCCTAACAGTATAGCAGTGATCCGAGACACCCCAAAGGGAAAATAAGTATTATTGAAATAGTTTGGCCGGTTGTATCGTTTGTTCTGGGAAAGACCAATTGATGGATTTGCAGTCACAAGAATAAATCTCTTTTTCTTAGCCCCTGACCCCCTTATAGCTCTTACAGTAAAATGTGACATTTTATAGTATGTCAAATACTCATCTTCTCGCAGTCTGTTGACTCGGAGTAATTAGCCTGCCCATGTAGGCTATTACATTATAGCCTACATTATAGCTTACATTATATTCTCCCATACAGCACATTTATAACAAAAACATGATTTTATTGTTGAAGTGGTTACCTCAGTGGTTATCAATCTTGTTTCCAGTTCCAGTTATAGGCCTTCTTCCTAAGGTTAAAAAAAACGCAAATTTTTTAAACCATGATTCTATGAAGTGCAACACAGCTATGAGCTATCCCTCAGTTAAACTCACACGTGGCCCATTCACGCTCGTGCTAAAGGAGATGTCAGAGTTAGAAAACATTAACTTTATGGTCGTGGGCAGCCTGTGAAGTGTAAGCGAGCATGCCACACACAACAGGTTCCGTTTATGAGGTCAAAGCATCCTTTCCTTGTGCTGTTAGAATATAGCTGCTTGATAGTGTGTGGCTCCATCTAGTGACACAGATGAGGTGCTGCCCCTCAATACGACCGAGTTGGATTCAACCATAGACATAATATACACAGACGCCGCATTGGCTGTGGAGGAACGTGCCTAAAGCACCGCCATCTTGGTACAGGGCAAGCAGAGGCAGCGGTGAATGAACATCTATGAAGGAAAGAGGTACTACATAATCTCAAAGCAGAATTATTCGCTTAATTTTGGACCAATTTTCAAACGCTTTGATTTGTTAAAAATCTATCTATCTATCTATCTATCTATCTATCTGTCTGTCTGTCTGTCTGTCTGTCATGTCATGTCATGTCTTTAATGTACACTGTGGGCATAGGGAGCGGTGCAATTTCAAATCCTGTGTATAACCTCTACATATGACTTTTGACTTTGACTTTGACTAGATGTAATGCACTGTAGGAGCCAGCGGCCCTGTTCCAAGATGGCTGCCCTGTAGGCACATCGCTCTAGTGGGCGGCAGCAGTCAATGCGGCATCTATATATACTGTATATGTCTATGGATTCAACCATATGATGAGAATGCTGATGTGGTTTAAAATGAAAATAATTATAATAACATATACAAGTACACAGGCAAGGCCAGCCAACAGTCCAACGTTAGCCCTGCCTAACAGAGCAAAATGAAAAACGTCATAAGGGGCACGCGCGTTTTTTTATTAGCCTAATTTATTCATTATTTATTAAAAGAGAGCGCTTGAGTGAAGTCCTCATATGTGGTTAAACTTTAGCGAGCCCATTGAAGCCTCATAATGGCGTTGTATTGAGCAGTCTGTCATAAGCAAGTCAAGCCGTGCCGCCACGCTCTCCTAAATGGATCGAGTCATTTCAGTCTAAACGGTTCTCAGACAAAGTAATTTAACAAAGTGGAGGAGGAGTACAGAAGCATGTCTGCTCGTCTTAAAAGGCAATTTTTGTAGATTGGTTTGGGTGGGAAGGTCGGTATCATTCTTCAAGAGGATGGCTCTTGTGCTGTGAATAACTACTTGTTTGCTGCGTATTTCAGTAAGCCTGGCCTCTAAAGAACAAGTGAACTGATTGTCTAGTTTTGGCAACAGGGGAGAAGGCAGACTAATTAGGAACTACTGAGACGCAATGTCATCTTTCTACAGATTCAGGTGCCTGCACAGAACCTTGAGATTGTTTCAATGGCAACACCACTTGCAAACGTGAATGGTTTTCGAGTGTAGCCAATTACAACTCCCAACAAATTTTGCAGCTGCTTGTACAAAAGATGAAATATTAAGCTGTAATGGAGTCACATTGATGAATGTGCACCACTTATGAAAGTAGGCTGTTTAAATATAAGCACATAAAAGTATTCAAGGCTGTGTAAATGTATTGAACTTGAAATATGAGCACAACACAGATTTGTTGACGAAATACATAAATAAGTAAGTAAATAAATAAATATTCAGCTCCAAGAGCAGGACTGAAATCCAGCAAAATACTGCTGAAGTAATGTATGTAAGGGAGTCTATGCCACACAGCACATTAGCACTAAGAGCATTTGCATACTACTGTGGGAGGCACAGCAGGTCTAATGTCAGACATTTAGGATTCACCAACTCACCTGCTTCATCTGGCCTGGGTTGTGGCCCGGTTGTGGCCCACAGGCCACCGACCGGACTGGGGCCGTTACCCACGGCATAGTTGAAATACTTGCAGGGGGTTGTAAGCACAAAAAATTAATGAGCCTGCCCTCCTTTTATGTTTGTTTATTTATTTATTTATTTATTTTTCTTCTGGCGGTGCCCCGACCTAATGAGGCAAAATCAATTCAGTGGGGGCACGGGGGAGCCGCTGTAATCGCACTATTAGGGTGAATCAATAGGGCCGCTGCCTCGCACGTCCCACTCGCGGGAAAAATGACACTAAGTCGGGGCTTTTAAAGTAGGGAAGGTGGGGGTGGGGGGTGTTGCTGGGTTCAAATATGCAACCTGGTCACACCTGAACACAGCCTGAGCACATTGGTGGATTACGGAGAGGAGCACATACAAGTTTGCTGCCGAAAAAGATTTGGGGGTGGTAATGTTTTGTGTGCATGTTGTAGATGCTGTGCAATTCATGCTGTGGGTATTACCAGTCACTGAAGGGAGGAAACTACAACAATGACTGATAAGACTATAATTAGCCTTTTTCTAATAATAATAATAATAATAATAATAATAATAATAATAATAATAATAATAATGTAATAAGCCTGCAGTAATAAGACTGTTAGCAAATGTTTAATTATAATAACAATATAATAAGCTTGTTATAATAACAAGACTGTAATAAAGGTGTCCATTTGAGTGTGAAAGGCACCACTGTAGCAGGAACAGAGTTTGAAACAGAGTGGGGCTGTTCCCTGTAAAAATAAATGATCTCACAACAGGCATAACCATCCCCTCTGCTCTGCTTCCAGGCAAGTACTAGCAAAAAAACAAACAAATAAACAAAAATATACCAAAAAAACAAAATGGTAAACACACAAAAAAGCTCCCCACCTTTATGTCACTAACCTGCACAACAACAGGAACAGCGATGCCAGAAATGGCCTCATTCACTGCAGGCAGGCATATAACACCCGTGTCCTCGTCCAGGATGTGTGCAGCTAAAACCGGGTACAGGTTGAAGGAAGCCCATGGGGACTAAAGAGTGTGTTTTTAATGGAGATGTTAACCTGCACTCACTTTGGCCCTGCTTTCACAGGCATATTCTGTGCCGATGAGTCACAGCAAACAGGAACAGTAGTAGCTTCAACAAAAGAGCCCTTTCACAGAGATAAAAAGAATGTTTTTCTTTCAAGCCATCAGCAACAATGCAAAAGCACTTAAGCCGATGGTTCGCTCGAGCCCTTAACACAAGGCTCGGCCTGATAAAAATAAACGCTCTGGACAGCTATATGAGAAATGTTTATTTCCCCCCTCTCCTAAGTCCTCGGATTCAATGGATATCTCTTTCTCGCTCTCTCTGGACAAAAAGGATAGCTGAGCAATAACACTGCAGGAAGAATACGGTTAAAGATACATCACAATGTCGTTAGAAATACTCAGTGAATTGACTTAATCGCTAGTGGGGCCTTGAGGCACTATGTATGCAACCGACATGTCAGTAAGATGGCTGAATGTGTTTAATAAATGGGCAGACTAAAGGGAATGCTTTGTGGATTACTTAAAGTGCAGAGTGGCCGTGATGATGTAGCAAAGAGAAAACACACATAAAAATTCCCTCTAGGTAACTGGTGCTGTTTTTTTATTGTCGTTGGCTATCGATGTCACAATACTTTTTTTTTGTTTGTTTGTTTTGCTTCGTTCAGCAACTTTTCACAAAGTTGACACCAAGTTGTAAGAGATACATAGCTATGGGCGGAAAAACTTCCAAACATGGCTGCCCGGACAAGGCCTAACTGTGTGTCCATCTTTCAGGAGCGACGCTGTGAAACCTTTCTGGTGAATGGCAGCAGGTCAAGTATATTAAATAATATCAAACATTTCAAGTGCAAAAAACCCAGAAATTTTCATTGCACTGCCACAAATGCATTGTATTTATATTTCTGGCTGTTATTTTTCTAGACAATTTAAAAAGTACGTCCTTCGCCCCCCCCCCCCTCTCGTCCCCACATTTTTTTTGCAGGCTATAGTTAAAGCACTGGTAGGAAGTGTCGGGGAGGGGTCGTAATACGAAAGTGCAGAGTCACAGTTTGGTCATTGGTATGTGCAGGTTATTCCAAGGCCCCATCCACAGTTCCTCCTCGTCGGACTGTGTCCGGTCGCTCTGCGACTCCGCTGCCGCTGCTGACGCTGCTGACGCTGCTGACGATGGAACCCGCGGCTCCTCGGCGTCCACGGCTGACTCCTGTTCGCCCTGCTCGCTCTCCTCTCCTTGCTCGGGGCCCTGGCCGAGAGTCAAGTTGACCTTTGACCCTGAGCTCTCGGTGGCTGAGGCACTGGAGGCTAGGGAGGGGCCGCCGGGGCCCCCACCGCCACCGCCGCCGCTGAGGTCATTCTGTTCGACGGTGGCGTTGACGTCGCCCGAGCTGCCGGCGGCTGCGGTGGGGTTGCTGGCGTTGGGGTCGTGGGAGGAGGGCTCTGGGGCGGAGTCAGACACGTTTGGGCTGTTTAACGGCAGCCGCTCCTCGTGCGTGACGGCCAGCCGGTCCAGCTTGCGGAAGTGCTTGGTCAGGCGCGACGGCGAACTTATACCTATACCGATTCCACCGCCGCCGGGCTTGAAGCTGTTGGCGAGCGCCGAGCGTCGCGTGCGAACCACCGAGCCGTTCTGGGCCAGGTACACGGTGCCGTTGACGCTGGTGCTGGCGGTGGTGCCGTGGGTGCTGGAGGTGCCAGCCTGCCGAGCGCGTTGCGTCTCCGGGGCGCTCTCTTCGCCCGTGGAACTCGTCTCGTACTCGCGGTCCACCACCAGCCGTATGCGCTTCTTTCTTCCATACTGTAGACAGACACAGGATAAAAAAAATACACACATTACAGGATAGCAGCAACAGGTTTAAAATCAATCTGCAGTTGCTGTTCACTCCATGCTTTAAATTTCACACCAGAAACAAACAGAAGAGAGAGCAGTAGTCACAAAACATGTTCTCATGGTGTAAAAGTATGACTAAGTCAGAAAAGTTCAAGAATCAGATTTTGAAATCTCATTCATGGTTTGTCGGCAGACTTGTTGATAATGCTATTGAGATCCAGGAACATCGTAAAATGTCTCTCCTGAACTGTGTCCAATGCTTCAAGATGTTTATCAGAAGAAAAATGTATTCGTTATTTTCATGCATTATTAAACATGAGAAGGCTATAGTAAGATCATCACTGTGGAGAAAAAAAGGTACAAAGATTAAAAAACTTTTATATCAAGATTGGTAAAACCATGTGTATACACTCCAGTGTTTCCAGTCCTGGCAGAAAAGACCAAAAAAGACAAACAGCTGTGGATAAAGAGCCTGCGTAGGCAAGGTGACAGAGGACAGCATGCAATTTCACACTTTCTGAGCGATTCAGAGCACGCTCTGCAGGGTAAGATTACCATAATAAATTCCACTCAGATCACCACACCTGCACACCATGCTAGTTCAAACAGCACTGAGAGAGGAGGAGAGGTGGGTGAACAGAGAGGGAGAAAGAAGGCAGGCTACAGGGTTGTCCTCATCTTACTGCACACCGGTGATGCTGAACTCAGGAAGCTGGATGTACGTCCTAATTGTCCGTCTCATCTCTGGAGCTGCTGCCATGGCGACCGCTGGTGGAGTCGGTCATCTCGGCCTCGTTGTCCTCGGCGATGGGGGACAGGCTGTCCCTGGTCTTGCCGGAGCCTGTGCTTCTCCCAGAGCTGCGAGACTGTGTGTCTATGGTGGACTGCCTGCTCTCAGACTCGTCACCTTCGTCCTGGTCCTCTCCCTGGGAGAGAGTAGACCTCCCAGACCTGCTGCTGCTGCTGCTGGTAGAGGCGTCTCTGGATCTGCTTCCTGACCCCGACTTAGAGCTGGACGTTTTGGAGCTCTGTTTGCTGCTGGAACCTCGACTAGATCTCGCTGAGGATGCTCGTCTAGAGGAGGTTGACGACTCTGCGCCTTCTGCTGGGCTGGACCCCTCATCGTCATCAGAGTCTCGTTGCTTTCTGGAACTTTCCGCCGAGTCGGATCCTTGGCTACCCGCCGACTCGGAGTCAGAGGCTTCCTCTGATTCGGACCCACTGTTCGACTCCTTCTCCGTGTCGCTATCTCCCTCTGTCTCCGTCTCAGACTCTACGTCCGATTTGGACCGTCTCTTCTTAGACTCTGACACGCTGTCCACATCGGACTCCTCAGTGCTTCGGCTTGCGGCATCCTCATCGGAATCTTCCTCTACTTCATCGCTGCTTCTCTCTCGTCCCTCCGCTACCGAGGACGTGACGCTGCTCGTATCTGAGGGGGAGGGCGTCTGGGAAGCAGCCTCTCCGCTCCCTGACTCGGGGCTACTTCCCCCGTCCACCCTCAGGGAAATGTCAGAGTCTCCGTCCTCCCTCTCGGAGGGGCTGGACATGGTCTCTCTCCTACTACTACCACCACTACGACTACCAGCAGCGCCAGCACTGCCACTGATGGAGCTCACAGATTGGGTACGGCTCCCCTTCTGGGGCCTCAGTCTGGTCTGGAGCTTGGTGGCGACGCTGATGCGACTCAGGATCTTCCCGAGGCGTGCCTTCGCCGACGGCCTCACCTCCTTCGTCTGGAAGTAGCTGCCGTCAATCACCATGCCGCTGTCCGTACTGTCTGAGCGCCGGGGTCGGGGCGCGATGGGGTAATTGCCGTTCTCACCGCTGCCGTTGCTGCCCGCCCCGTTGCTGCTGCCCCCGTTGCTGTCGTCACCAGGACCAGCCATGGGGGCTATTTTGGACTTCTTCCAGGGAGCCTGGTACGGCGAGGGCTGCCCCGCAGACTTGGTGCTGGCCAACAGCTTGCTCAGCTTCACCACAGCTTTGAGCTTCTGGCCAGCGGTGGAGGTCTCCTTCCCGGGTTCAACACTGCCCTCTTGTGGCCTAGGGAGGTCGGGCTCAGGAGGACTAAGGGGCTGGTTCCCGAAGGCCACCCTCGGGGGAGGCCTCCTGGTGGGCCCTCTGCCCCGTACCGCTGGTCCCCTGCCTCGCCTGCCCACCTGTTATGCCAAGTTACAGCAGGCCAATCCTTCAGTTTTTCATTTCATTAAAAAGAGCACACAAGCTTATTTACATTTCACACAAATGGACTACTAATACAGTAATTTATCACAACCCACTACTACTGTATAAATCTTATATGCTTATATAATATTTTTTCTCTTGAAACTGATACCACTATGAATTACATACATTTATATATATAACATCAGCAAGAAATATTTACACTACAGCCCAGAAGTCATTTGATTGATTTGTTAGTGTGTGGACTAATGTACACAGAAGACATCTGAAGGAGCCATATCTTACCGTCTTAGTCAGTGATTCTGCAGCAGCACATACTGTAGTTAGGTTAGGGTATAGCATACTACATTTTAATGTAATATTATTATCAGTATGTACTGTATGCATATGTATAGTAGTATGATTATTTTTAAGGTAACCCTTTCTTTTACAATCCCCTTAGGGGATTAGGTATTTATCTGGTAACAGAATGGTAACTTGATGAAATTACATGGTACCAGCACAGGTAAAAAGATGGTAACTGCAGAGTAAATAGAAACAAATTACAATGAAATTGCCTAGAAATACCTTACCTGTTTAAAAAAAACTGTTCTATATTAATGGGTATCTACCACTGTAATTGTGAAGGCAACCACAGGGACATTATAACATTATTACCATTTAAAAAGAGAGAAATTATGACTAATTTACCTATAGCATTATCTAGTCTCATCTGTTCAACTACCATGTAATTGTACTTTTTTTTAGGCTGGTTAGAACTAAAAACTGTGCTTAAAACTGTACTCGAGGGCTTGAGGGTTTCATAAAACCTACCTCCTCTATTACCCACTTATTGTGCTGTCATTTGGGTAGCTCAATGTTTTACTTATTACAGTCTCCAGTAAATTACTCATTAGTAATTGCCTTTTCAGCCTTTAAATCTATTTCTCATGCATAGGCTTATCCAGTACTTACCTTGTAACAACAACTTCACGAACAATTCCATCAGAATCATCTATCTTTTTTATTACTGGGTCATTGAAAATGTTGATTAAAATGAACTCGGTAAACACTTGGAAGTCTGGATTGTTTCCATAGTATTGTCCACATCTTATAAAGTAACTGCATTGCAAGATTCCATTCTTCTCTATCCACCCATTTTCACATTTAAGGTGTATATGTTCTTTTACCAGGTTATATATGCCTATTTACCAAGTAAACAAGGTGAAACTGTACTATAAAAGAAAGTGTGGAATCCTTCTTATGGTATTACCAACTTTTTACTACACATCTGCACTAACAATGGCTATTTTTTTATTCCAACTATTTTTTCCTCCACCATGGGTTTTTGTTACCATGTTGTTCCCAAGTAAATACCTAGCAGTTAGTGGACTGTAAAAGAAAGGGTTATGGACATGTACACACATGTCATCATACAGGTTAAAAAAATCTATATACTTATTTTTTAAAACTTTGTTATACTATGATACAGAATACTAGTTGCTAACTCTTGCTTAAATTTTCAATAAGCCTAAAAGCCAACTGTACTATCTGCAAAGAGGCATCACTAAAGTGTATACATACTTGACCAAAACCAAATGTGCACCTCCTAAAAAGTTAATGGAGACAAACTCTATTAGTCACTATTGGACACTCCAGGGGTGCTCGAAGGACAGTTAACTCTGCCATTAGCCACTGGGTGATTGCGGTGGCTAACGTTGTGTGGTGCTGGTGCTGGTGCTGGTGCTACTAGCGGTCGCGGTTAATTAAGCCCGGCAGTGCCTACTGCGCAGGGGAGGAAGCTGCTGCTCAACGCACTCTGCTGGGCTCCTGCGGAGGCTTCCTTATGGACGTGTCAGTGTTGATCTAGCCACACCTGTGTCTCCCCCTTCCCCTGCCTCCCTCTACACTTCCTCCTCCTTCTCCTCCCTTTCCTCCCCTTTCTCCTTCTCTTCTACCTCATGCCAGTAGCAGCTACTCAATTGATGCTAATGCAAGGCGGCAAGTCCTAGCTGTGTGCTGAAGCTAGTGGAACATCTGCTGCCCTAGCAGAAGCAGATGTGTGGCTTTAGTTTTGGTCTTTAGTTTAGTTGAAGGCACAGTATTTGATTTGAATTCATTAATTGTATGTATAACGAATGTCCTCAGAACTCTGTCATTTACTGTTTAATAGACGTATATAAACAAAAACCAAAAGCTAAATGAATAGGATATGAAGTGGCTTGATCTGCCAATCAACAACATTACCTCAGGTGCAACAAAGGGAGAGTTATACTTCATTGGTTGTGGGGATAAGATACCAATATCCTTAATCGTTAGGCCCCCTGTAACTTGTGACCCTGTAGCAACTCATAACGTAATAACGGCTCTTAACGTAATAACTGAAATGTAATAAATGTTCATAACGTAATAATCGACTCTTAATGTAATAAAATCATGAGCGCATAACGTAATAACGTCTTTGCGCATAACGTAATAATGTAATAACCTATTACGTTATGAGCTCCACTATATCGCAACTCAAAATGTAATAAAACCTCATAACGTAATAATGTCTTATACTGTGAGAAAAGCTGCATTAACACTGTTTATCTAAAAAAGGAATGGTTTTCAGTATATTATAGGCTGCAGCTGCCCCGTTAGGCCTCACCTCGCCCTCAGAGTCCTGTGGGCTGTAGTAGTAGCTACCGTCGTCCTCCATGATGACTTCGCCATACTCGTCGTACATCCCCGTCGGGGAGATCAGCTTCCTGCGGCTGCCATACTGAGGGAGGTCATACCTGGAGAGGAAGAGCAGGGGGAGGCAAGACGTTAAAGAGGACAGCCCAGACACAGATTTTCACCAATAACAAGGGTCACTGTACATACAGTACATGCATGTGTATACGTTGGAAGATATGTGTATACATGGACACAAAGAAGTAAACACAGGGGATGAATGCACACACAGACACAGACACAGACACAGACCCCGCCCCCCCCCCCCCCCCCCCCCACACACACACACACACAAAACTAGTATCACACTTGCCTAGACCCTTCACATACATATGCACACACACAGACACAACACTGCTTTCACACTTAAACAAACATAAAGACGCTGCACACGCAAACAAACACACACATACAGACAAATAAACAGAAACACAAACACACAAAGATGCTGTGTATTCTTTCAGATACCTCCCAGTCACAGCTCACACTCAGCACAATTTCTCATTACCGAATCCAGTCCAGAGAAATACAATTCTGAATGCATTTATGCACAAAAATACCCCCCAATAACCTCTTCCTAAACCCACCCATTCATGCATGCAGCAAAAAAGCATCCACTCTGCAAAGTTTTAGGCATATGGTGGTGTTGCTGATGTCGAGGATTGCTTGAGACATTAAGTCCTTGACATCTTTACTCTTAACTTGCCAATGAATCACAATAGCAGTCAGTGGCTGCATGCCCAGGGACCTCAATTACAGACAGGCAATGCCTTGAACAACCCCAATGTTGGGCTTTTCTTTCCCCTGCTTTTATTGTCTGTATCTGTGACAATTCACCCCCCACCCCCACCCCTTAATGGGCTTCTCATTCACAGACATTAGCCTGAGCCTGCTGACACAACCCTGTACCCTCTCGATCCTTTACTTCCTGCTGGCATGGACAGCCAGCCCAATCTCACCCACACACGCACACACACACACACACACACACACACACACACACACACACACATACACACACGTCCCATTTGCGCCTGCTCCTTGACTGGAAGTGACGGGGCCAACACATTGCCCCACCCCCCTGCTGCAAATGGACATCTTGTTAGCACCCGGGAGAGCGTTGGGGGCATGGCACAGCGTAATAACTAGCCACATAGCCACAGGGGCATCCCATGGAGGAGGAGGACTTTGGTGCCCTCCAGAGAGAGAGAGAGAGAGAGAGACAGAGACAGAGACAGAGACAGAGACAGAGAGAGAGAATGTGTGTGTGTGTGTGTGTGAGTGTGTGTGTGTGTGTGTGTGCAGCTGAAGTGGCCTTACAGTAGAGCGGATTAAATGGGTGGCACTAACGCGGGCTGACACGGCTGGCACAGTGCCCACATGTCACCTCAGCTTTTCCTTCACCGAGACCGGGCACAGTGCCGCTGAGGATTCTGGGTGCCCTGGGGAGTAAGTGTGTGTGTATTTGTGTGGATGTGTGTGTGTGTGTGTGTGTGTGTGTGTGTGTGTGTATGTATGTGGATAAGTGTGTCTGTGTGTGTGTGTGTGTGTGCATGTGTGTGCTGAGATGAGGCAGAGTGCTGGGGGCAAAAGTTAAATCCCCATGTGAGTCACACTGCCACAACAGCAGCACGGCCGCACGTGCCATAGCAGCCAAGGCAGCCCGAGTAGGTGCCACTGTCGCCTGAAGGATTGCGCAGGTGGCGTGGTGTGGTGTGGTGTGGTGTGGCATAGTAAGGTTTCAGGTCGACCTGAAAAAGGGGTTGCCACAGCCTAGAGGCTGTGAGTATCCTGTATATATCTCTCACCCTGTGTGTGTGTGTGTGTGCGTGGCATGGCGGAGGCCTGATGCTGGCACGCAACAAACTTTAACATTCTCACCCGTCGTAACTGCCGACGATAACGTAGAAAAAGAAGTTTTAATATGGTATTGTGTGTGTGTGTGTGTGTGTGTGTGTGTGTGAGCTGGCTAAGATTGGCACAGCACAGCACAGCGCAGCAGAGAGGCAGATGGGGGCAGTCTTGTCCACACGATGAGTGTGACTGCAGGATTTCATTCCTGCTGAGTGGAGTCACAAACGCCTAACCTGACACCTGACTAGCCTAAGCATCCTCTCTGGGGCTAATCCATCCAATTAAAAAAAAAAAGAACACAGCACAGGGCTCAATACACAGTGACTCAGTGAGAGTTCACCGTAAGTAAATGTGTAAAAAAAAGTTTTGGTTTGTACAAAATAAAAAAAAAAGAATACTTACTAAGGACAAGATTAAACACATCATCAATTAGTAGTAATACTTTCAAAATAGACTCAAAAACAGGTGAAAAAAAAACTCTGGAAATGGAGTATAGATTTGTAAAATCCATCACGTTGAGCAGGTGTTTCTCCCGCGAGGCTGAATTGAGATACTGCTGTGCTGGGGGTGTCTCTGCCCCCCCCCCCCCCAACACACCCCCTTACATATCTCCTAACATAGTCCCTGCAGGCTGTGAACAAAAAATAATCGTAATAAAATATATGATAGAGATCACAGAGACATACTGCTGTTTACAAATGCCAGTTCAATCTGAAAAAAAGGTGTCCTTCCAATGTCATCTGCATTTGGAATGATAAAACTATCTGCATGAGTTTACACGACATAGCAGTTTATGAGCCAGCCAGCCCTCTCAATTGCACAAGATACTTTGAAGAAGTGAAACAAAATGTAAGAAAAGTCAGGCAGTTACAGAAGCTGGAATGAAACCTAGCTGGTCATTGGGTTGGCAAGCGTCCTCAAATAAAACTCACATTATGTGCGCAACACTTCTGGCTGCTTCTCGTAGCAATTATGTAGTCCAATTGAGGGGAGACGAAAATGAGTGAGTGTAGTATAGTGTGTGTGTGTGTGTGTGTGTGTGTATGTGTGTGTGTGTGTGTGTGTGTGTGTGTGTGTGTGTGTGTGTGTGTGTGAGTGCATGCATGGAGCTTCTAATTAAAAGTTAAAGGCGGCCGAGAGGAGAGGTAGATGTATCTGTTACGCACAGGCACCGGTTGGGAGATTCAGATTTTTCATTCCATTATATGATCATCATCATCTCCCTCGGGTGCAATGGGTAGTGTGTATAAGTGTGTGTGTGTGTGTGTGTGTGTGTGAGAAAGAGAGAGAGTGTGTGTGTGTGTGTGTGTGAGAGAGTGTGTGTGTGATGGATCCCTTGAGCTTAATTCGGTGTGTGTGCGGCTGATCCAATCTGCATTGATAATGTCTCATCTCGAGGCTGCCATCTGGGCTTTTTCTCTTTGTGGAGCCTGAAAAGTGACTGGATGAGACGGTGGGGCTCAGGACCCAGAATCCATTACGGCGCCCCCTACTGCTTGGGGGCCCACCTTCATCACAGCCGCGGGGGACATAAGTGATTCGCTTTATTGTGATGCGCACCAAGAAGTTAGTGCGATACATGTGATGGAAAAACGGTTATATCGCTCTAACGCCTGTTTTGTCGCACAAAGTTAGTTCGCTCGAAACAGGTGGTCTAGGGCTAAGTTGTATCGCTACAGACATGATGGAAAAGGTTAATGCGATACAGTCTAGCCACGCAGGCGCAGATGGCATTGGAAACAACTGGTCAAGAGCAGAGACTCTGCTTTTTTTAAACGTCATTCGGGAGCCGGACGTTGTTTCGGCCCTGCACTTGTTTGATGGAAAACCAACCGAACGCATCTTATATCGCTACAAAAATAATGCGATATAACTTTTAATTCGCTACAGAATCTGAACGAAAAAGGAGTATAGAGCAGAGGTGTCAATCCCGGGTTCAGGAAGTAAAAACCCTGTCACCTCTTTCTTCTAACACAGGTGACTTCACTGAGTAGCTGATCCACCTGTCTTGAGTGTATCTGTATTACGATCAGCTGACTCAAAACTGGTTGGATCAAATTTGTGGCAGGGTTTTTACTATCAGGGTTTTTTTACTTTCTGAACCCCGGGATTGACACCTCTGACATAGAGGTACTGAGACTCTTAGGGCTGAGGTATGGGATGCAGTGGGAGGGATGTGTGTGCACGCTACACACACATACACATGCATGTGACACATACACACACACGCACACACACACATGCATGTTAGACAAACAGACACAGACACACACAGAGACACACACACACACACACACACACACACACACACACACACAGAACAGTGAATTCTAAAATACTGACTGATAACTTGTATGCAAGACAAACTATTACCACTCAAGACACACATACAGAAGGGAAGAACAGCACACACACACACACACACACACACACACACACACACAGAGGAAGAACAGCACACACACACACACACACACACACACACACACACACACACACACACACACACACACACACAGATAAGGAAACAATAGCTCTAGTGCTCTGACATTAGAAATGTGAGAAGTACTAATGGTAGCATACAAGTGAATGTGATGAAAGAGGTGGTAAAAGTCTGGACATTTGTGTATAGAAGTGTGTGTGTGTGTGTGTGTGTGTGTGTGTGTGTGTGTGTGTGTGTGTGTGTGTGTGTGTGTGTGATTGGAGACACAGATCCTACATTAACTCAAGTGTGTTCCCTATTCATAACCTCTTGTAGTGTATAATGAGTGCCATACATCCTCTCGTTAATGATTCATCTTTTCAATAATGGTTCATTCATTTCTTCTTCCCAGGCTTCTATTCTTCTGTGCCTATCAGACCATTCTGCCGCTCTTCATACTGCAACCAGCAACGTCCCTTGCAGTATCACATTCTCTTTCTTGTGTTGTGTGTGTGTGTGTGTGTGTGTGTGTGTGTGTGTGTGTAGACCTGTGTGTGTGTGAGTGTGTGTGTGTGTGTGTGTGTGTGTACATCTCTCTTTCCCTGCATGTCTGTGTGAGTGCTCTTTCTCTCTTTTGTGTATCTCTTTTCCTGTGTGTGTGAGTGTGTGTGTTAGTGTGTGTGTGTGTGTGTGTGTGAGTGTGTGTGTGAGTGTGTGTGTGTATGTCTGTTTGTGTGTGTGTGTGTATGAGCGAGAGTGTGTGTGTGCGAACAGGCCTGCATGTGTGTGTGAAGAGAGAGCAAAAGAAGTGTCTGCTGTTTTCTGAAGCAGCAGGCCCTTGTGCGCTGAAGTCGCTCACCCGTGTTCATAATTATAGTAATCCTGGGTGTAATAGTCCTGC
>CM059287.1:9571495-9591495 GCA_030347295.1 Setipinna tenuifilis | reverse complement strand
CTGCCTGCACCATACAATGACTTGTGACTGAATTCTGAATGGTCAGTAATAGGTGTACCTTACAAGTGTTTCCACAGCAGTTGACTCACTGCTTTTATGAATTCCAAGGTGGATACTGACCGACATTAACCACTTTTATGCGAGTGCACTGCCGAAGACAGGCTCAAGCAGCTCCGTGTTTTCTTTTTTTGTCTTGAAGGTGAAACCCATGGTGAGTAGCTCTCTCTCTGAAAAGGCTTTTACATAATGCATTTCACCTCAAACATAGCTACACAACCTGTGGTAGTGGTGTCAGGGGGTGAAACACAAGACTATGAGGTAGAAGGAAGGAAGGAAAGAAGAAAGGAAAAAAAAATGGGAGAAATGGGAGACAGAAAGCATGAAGCGTGCATTGGAGCAATGTTTTTATAGAATACATATGTGCAGCCAAGTAAAACTAAATTATAGCCTCATTTCAAATTCCTCCCCAGCGAGGAGCCTTCAGACAAAGTTAAGTGAACACGGAACAGAACCTCCTGGATAACCAAATTGACTGTCAAAATGACACAAAAAAAGAAAAAAAAGAGGAAAAACTACTGCCTCAGGTTGTCTTTTTTTCCCAAGCCTGTTGCAAGGATTTGAAACAGTTACTTACGTAAATTGATAACATAAATACATACACACATACACATACACATACACACGCACACATATACATATGAGCACAATCTTATTTTGAACTGAGTCACAAACTGGACAAAAAAATGACCTGTTTACAAAAGAACCCCCTTCCCCCCAATCTCCCAGTGTTCACAATGCATCAAGCAATGCGGGGAGACTGACAGAACATTAAACTTCACAAACAGTAATGAAAAGAATGAAAAAAGAGAACGAAAGAGAGATGAAAACAAGAATGACAAGAGCAACGAAATGAGTCTGTGAATTACAGAACAGAAGAGTAAAAGAAATTGTGAGAGAGAGTACCCGAGTGAAATTGAGAGTGAGTGTCACTGAAAGAATAAGTAAAAATAGAGAGAGAGAGACTGAGAGTGTGAGAGAAAGGGAATGTGAAAGAGAGAGAAAGTGAGAGTGAATGAGAGTGGGAGTGAGAGTATGAGAGAGTGGGCATGTGAAAGAAAGAGAGAGACAGGAAGTGAGTGAGAGTGTAAGTGGAACTGTGCATTTGTGTGTGTGTGTGTGTGTGTGTGTGTGTGTGTGTGTGTATGTGTGAGAGAGAGAGAGAGATAGATATGCTGGTAGAAATCCCAGTCGGTTTGAGTCACAAGATGGTGGACTGGGTAGGGAAGCGGTTCTCCAGCTCCTCCATGAGGGAGTTCATGGTGGCGTTTTGGGCCGGAACCCCAGAGGTAGCCGGCCTCGTGTCCTCCCCTGCCTCCGGTTCTACTGCACCTGCACCACCACTACTACCACCACTACCACCCTCCGCTGCCCCACCCTCGGCCACCGTCGTTGGGACCTCCACTGCTGGGACTTCTGCCCCAGCCTCCCCCCCAGCCTCCCCCACCACCACCGCAACCTCAGCAGGCTCCGCAGTCTGGGGCTTAACGACCGGCTTGGGCAGCCGTTGCTTCTTGTCGATCTGACTGTACATGTTGGCAACGGACTTCTCTAACTCAGCTATGTTCTTGATGTTTTTGAGGATGCCCTTCAGCTCGCGCTTCGGCTGCTCGGGCTCCGCGGGGGCCAGTGGGGGCGGTGTGGGGCGCAGTGATACCGGCCGCAGGGAGGTGGTGGAGGGCAGGGGTGGGAGCACGAACGGGGAGGCCGCCAGCGGGACCGTGGTGGAGGTGGAGGGGGAGGGAGGCGGGAGAGGGGGCGGTGGAGGCGGCGGGGGGTGTCGAAGTTTGGTCGGGGACTGCGGCGGGGTGGAGTAGGCCCCAGGCGGAGGGGAGGTGGGCGGGGGAACGGGAGGAGGAGGTGGGGGAGGAGGAGTCTGGGTGGGGGGAGGGGGAGGAGGAATCTGGGTGGGGGGAGGAGGAGGAGGGGTCGGGGGAGGAGGGGCCGGCATGTCGGGTGGGTCGGGGATGATCTCCAGGGTGACGGTGTAGGGCTCGGCGTCAAGGTCGGGGAAACTGGCGCGGAACCTACGTAGGGCCGGAGGAGTGGGCTTGTGGCTGGGTGGCGGTGTCGAGCCGTCGATCGGCGTCACCACAATGGCCGGCAGCCTGTCCGGTGGGGCCGGCGACATGGGTGGAGGAGGGGGTGGCGCCCTGTCGAACGCCGACAGCAGGTAATCCAGCGAGCCCCGGGAATCTCGGCCATGACGAGACTTCGGCTCCGTTACCACCTCCTGCATGGCCTGCTGCTCGAACTGCCTGGCCTGCTCCTTGACCGACAACTTCAGCCCGTCTCCACCACCACCACCACTACCACCACCACCACCCCCTCCTCTGTCACCTCCACCTCCACCTCCACCCCCGCCTCCCGCTCCACCTCCTCCTGCCAGCTTGTTCATCCCGCTGTCATGTCCCCTGCTCCTCTTCATCCCCCTCGACCAATCAGGCGGCGCCTTCCTCCGCAGCATCTCGTAGGAGTTGCGTCCCCGGAGTCGCGAGGGCAGCGTCCAGGCGTGTCCGGAGCGGGCGTCGCTGGGCAGCGGGAAGCGCGAGAGCACCCCCTTGAGGCGGCGGCGCTGCGGCGAGTGGGTGCCCAGGAGGTCGCGCCGGCGTTGGGCCTTGCCCTCGGCGCCGGGGCTGCTCAGCGTGCCGTCGTCCGCGTAGATGGGGTTGTGCGTGGTCACGGGGTTCTCGTCCGACAGGAAGGTGATGTTGCTGTTGGACTTGGGCAGGTTGTTGAGCAGCACGATGCCGTTGTGCTTGTGCAGGTAGGGGTTGTGCAAGGGGGGGTGTTTGTGGTGTTGTGGGGGGAGGGTGTGCGACGTCCACGTGTTGATCAGCTCCGTGCGGTCGACCTCGAGGTTCCCGATGTGATTGCTTCTGATCGCACGTGTGTGTTTGAAGTGGTGGTGGTGGTGGGGGGGTGAAATGAAGATTTTTGGAGAGAGGTAAATGTGAAGGAAAAAAAGAAAAAGAAGACAGAACAGAATGGCTTCAATGGAAAAAAAAGCAAATCGACAGACAAGAAACAAACAGAATGAAATGGAAGTAGTATTGAAAGGTTGTAGGCTCTTCGAAAAACCCACGGCGCAGTGTACAGAATATCAACAGGTTATTAGTCTTTGAAAAATGAACTGGCCATGACTCAAACAAATTAAAGGGCTTTTAAAACAGCCCAAATATTTACAAAATTACAACTGCCAAACAGCAGAATGCATTCATCTCTAGACAGCACACTCAAGGATTCAAAACACAGTGATTGATTGGAAACTACAGGGAATGGCACTAGACAACGAACGCTATGAGGCTGGAAATAGAGCATAAGTAAGTAAACACTAACTGAACCATCACTACTACATTACATTACACTTAGGAGACACTGTTATCCAAAGCGGCTTACAAAAGGAGGACATAATAAGCTACAAGAGGTGTGGAGGAACACAGAGTAAACAGACTACCCTCGTACACACAAGGAGATACATACTACTAGAGCTGCACAATACGTATCAATAAATCCAGCCTTAGCTGCAGCGATTGATACGTTGCTATTAGCTAAGAAAATACGTGACCAATCAGATGGTGCCTTGCTAGCGTCGATGCCATCACCCACAGCATATGCTAGCCACTGTCTAGGATCTAGCAGTAAACACTTAGCTGAAAGACATTACAACAGTGTGTATTTATTACTTGTCTATCGCAAGTAATATCATCACCACCAACACTTATCAACAATGGTATCACATATTGCAGTTTTCTTATATTCTGCAACCCTAATCTTTTCAAAAATGTGACAAAAAAATGTAGTGGACAAAATAACTGGACAGAGCCAGGGATTAACAAGCTCATCATGGCAAATAGGGCAAATGTTCCTCTCCTCACAGCTACAGTAGCCCTGGCCTGGCACTCTTACAGCAGAATGCTGAATCAGCTGAGCAGCAAGTAAAGCCCGGCTGGTTGGCTGTCTGTCAGAACGACATGTCCAGCTTGACCTTTCCATGCAGCTGCCAAAGCACCTTCTCCGCCTTACATACACAATGAAGCTGGAGGACTCCATCAAGCTACAGTACTGTGGGGCACAGGGAGCTAAAAAGCCAAACAAATGAACTACTGGGGCACATAGAGCACTTTGACATAAATGACCTATAACCGTATGTCACATCACAACACACAGGCAGACTTACTCACTCACTCACACTCACACACTCTCACACACACACACACACACACTCTCTCTCTCACACACACACACACACACACACACACACACACACACACACACACCCATCAGCTATAGAACCAAATATACTTACTTCAGCCTGACATCCAGGCAATAAACATAAGCACAGAAAACAATTGTAGAAGGCAGAGAGAAGAGCAAAAGAAAATATAAATGTTACTGAACTTGACAGATGATAATAGTTGTGGCAGTGATACAGACAGTTAGGATGAAGAAGAAGACGGAGATAATGATGATGATGATGATGAGGATGATGATGATGATGATGATGATAATGAACACAATGGTTTTAGTGGTGGGTGGTGGTGATGAAAAGACAGCAAGGGAAAGTGACAGTGTGGTGGCAGTGCCAGGAATGGGTCACTTGGGAAGCAAGAGAGACGCTGGCAGAAGAGGACATCGACATCATCATCATCATCATCATCATCATCATCAACATTATCATAATCACCAACAACATCAGGCTGGCCTTAAACACCAAACCAGCAGAAACCATGTTTTTCATTTCATTCATTTTTTTTCAACATGGGAGATGGAGGGGATAGGGAGGTTTATTATTCGAGCTCAGGGCTTCCTGCTCTACAGACATCGATTTGGTCTCCTAAATGGCATTCAGCCACCCCTGAACGCCATCACACAGAGGGATTGATGAAGACTAATGCCTTTTTATTTTCATGTTCTCTTCATGTCAGGAGGTTGGATAGAGAAAAGAAAAGAAATCATGAAGCACCATTGATTGAAAACCATTTCTACATAGGGTAACATATAACACCTGTAAAAGAAAGAAAGTAAGAAAGAAAGAAAGAAAGAAAAGAAAGAAACAAAGACAAAAGTTCTGACAGCAAGGATAACAAAAAGAAAAAGATGCATCTGGCCACAGACACATCTCATTACGTCTGAAAAAGCCAGACTGAGCCACGAAATCGCTTATCGATAAAAATTAATTATATTCCCATCATCATGGGGCCCTGTGCGAATTAATATTTCAATTATCTTAAATTGACATCCCTTTCCTCCTCATTGCACATTGCCTTTCTGGAGGGAGTGGGGTGGGGTGGGGTGGGGTGGGGTAGGTAGGTAGGGGGAGGATGGCAGTGCGGGGTTGGGGAGCCCTTCGCATAGTATTTTCAATGTAATAAAGAAGAGAAAGAAATCATTTTCTTATTCCAAATTGTGTTTCCATGGAAAATGGAATCCTATTATGTTAATAGCAGCCTATCTCCCAGGCACCAAAGGGAGTAAGAGAGCAGAAGGGAGAGAGAGAGAAAGAGAAAGAGAAAGAGAGAAAGAGAGTGAGTGCAAATGAGTGAATAAAAGATAGACAGAGAAGAGAGAAACCCAGCTAAGGTATGACCTAGACAGGCTGATGGGTGTTTCCCCCCCCCCCCCGTGTACAGAGTTCTGGTTAAACTGTCACGAGCCTCTTTACTTCCTTTCAGCAGGAGATCCTAGCCCGCTTCTCAAACAAGGTACGCGTTAAGCTCAGCAGCTAAGCGGTGTCATATTGGCACAGAGTCTAAGGGAAGTCATTCAGGTTGGCGAGCTTGGCTTAACATAATGTCTGGTTATACCACAGCCATCGACTGTAGAAAATAGTTCAGAAATATGAATGAGAGGGGAGGAAAAAACAGCAAAGGTCTACAGAGAGAAAAAGAGAATGATGTGTGTGAAAGAGAGATAAGCGAGAGAGATAGAGACAGAGACAGAGAGACAGACAGAGGAAGGGAGGGACAGAGAGAGACTTCAGAAAAACAAAATACCTAAATTCTTGCAAAATGTTTTGCAGAAGCACACCTGGTGTCACCTGCCATTACACAGCAGGTGACAAACAGTCATAACAGGAAGTCTGAGTGCTCCATGAGAAAGTTAGCTTGTTCCCGAGAGCTTCCTGTAAAATACCACCCTGAGGAGGCTTCCAGCGCTACAGTACATCCTCACCCACTCTCTGTGCTTCTCAGAACACCCACTGTTACCAGCAGACCGCCAGATACACCATGACCAGGGAGGGACACTTTAGGCTGCAGTATATGTATGTGCTTTAAACTAATATTAGTTCATCTACCAGTGAAGACAGAGCTTCGCCATTACTGAACCAGGAATTAACATAAACATGCATACACATAATTTATGTTAACAAATTCCTTCAGCTATTTCATTGATTAATGCTAATTAATGAATCCCTGAATGGATTTGCATATCCATTGCAGCACTGCCTGAAATAAGTAAAAAATAAGTAAAAATCTGCACTCACATGGTGCTGTCTCCCAGTTCTTCGTAAAGGTTGTTGGTGGTGGCACCCCCGGGCTTGCCCGTTGGCAGTGACATCTGGATCCGAGCTGTTTTGGCACATTCAGCCTGGCGCCTTTGGATTAGAGTATTAGATTGTTATTCACTAGTCCTTGTGAAAACCTGCTCTGCATCATACAGTATGTCAGTTAAAAGAGACAAACAACAACTGCAATCCCAACATCACACTGAAGCAACCCATAAACCCAACACAAGACCAAATACAGACAAACAACAACAACAACAAAAAAACAACAACAACTACATCCCCATATAACACTGGCCCCACTTACAAACCAAACCAAACACAAAACACAGACCCATCTTCACATTATAGTCTGGCAAAGTATGGTAGTGCAAGAAATACAATAAGTGCACAGAGTAGTCAATGACAGGTTCTAAAAAAGTCAAGACTCTATACTTAAAGAAAAAAAAAAAACGTCACAAACTTAGAAATAGTATGAAACACTGTCAGCAACTGGTGAGACTGATAGCTTGATTTATCCGGAATAATTACAGCCACCTAAAAGCTCCATACAGTGGCTAGGGTGGAAATGCTGAGGTCAGAAAGGAGTGCGTCCCATTAATAAGGGCCAACCTGCTGACATTTTAATGTCAAAGCACTTCAGCAGCGGCGATACACTATGGAACTGATACTAAGGGTCCACATAATGAATGAAAGCCATTAGAGTAAAATCCATTTTACTTCCTCAATTCCCCACCTCCCCCCCTTCCCCATCTCTCTCTCTCTCTCTCTCATTTTACTTTCTCCACTGAAATGTTTCCCCCATCTCCTCCTATGTCTTTTCCTATCTCCTTCAGTCATTTCACTTTCTCAATCCAAACCTATCCCCTATCTCCCCCCCCCCCCCTCTCTCTCTCTGTCTCTCTGTCTTTCAAATGTCTCTCTCTCTCTCTCTCTCTCTCTCTCTCTCTCTCTCTCTCTCTCTCTCTCTCTCTCTCTCTCTCTCTGTCTTTCAAATGTCTGTCTCTCTGTCCTGACACTAAGGGAAGGAGACACTAGACAGATCACGTCCACCCTGATACAAATCTCAAATTCAGACAGCGAACTCCCATGTGTTCAAAGAAACCAATTTTGCCCTCCTGTTTTCCATGCCTCGTGCTAGACAATACTGCACTTAAGAAAAGGCCCGCCATCGCCCACACAAAGAGTTAGGGCACTGTGGTAGATGTGCCTTGAATTTGTGACTTCACGCTGTCTTTTTTTTTTCCAAAGAGGAGCAGTTGCTGTGAGATGTCCATGCAATAGCAATGAGCGAAGACATCATACTCACTCTTTAAATCTGGAGACGGGCGTGGTGAAGAGGAAGATGACAGCGCCAAGCCAATGTTAGAAAGGGAGATAGAAAGACAGAAGGACATTAGACCAGTGAATAAATTACACAGCTCTATACCACAGATAAAAGCAACCATAAAAAAAAGTCCAAACAGTTCTGATGAGCACAGCCGAACACTTGGTAAAACCGAAGCAGTACACAAACATCGTTATAGTACAACTACATCATAAAGTACAGTGTAACAAAGTCTGGGAGAACATGCAACATAATGTTCTTACACTATATGCACCACACTTAATGTGTCATGTTGTTACGCCCTTTGGGACTGCAAAAATATTGTTGGCCACTTGGTTTTTTTTTTATCCCCCTCATCTTCGGAGGACTCCCATTCTATCATGAAGTGGTTTGATCATTACTGAGCTAGCTGAGTGCTAATGTGCCAGTGTGCGCGGAATGTTTAAATGGCCGTTTCCGATCTTTTAAATGCACAACAGCGATTCCCTAATATTTGTGTCGTGCGGTGTTAATGAACACTGCTTTCACGCCATATGAGTGCAAGATTGGCACTAAGAGGCGACGCCACAGTGATTTATGGAGAACAAGAGTAAAGACCATGAAACTAATGAAAGTATGGGACAGAAGGCTGAGGGAGGGAGAGAGAGAGGGAGGGAGAGAGAGAGGGAGGGAGGGAGAGAGAGAGAGGGAGGAGAGAGAGAGAGGGAGGGAGAGAGAGTTAGTGAGAAAATATAGTTGCATATGCCACACACTTACTCTTAGCACAGTCTTACTGAATGACAATCACAACATCACTAAGCATTCAAGCTACTCAGAGATGCATATTTTTTTACACTGTATTTATGTCATTTTATGACTGTATGTGTGTGTGTGTGTGTGTGTGTGTGTGTGTGTGTGTGTGTGTGTGTGTGCATGTGCGCACACCCTACACCCCGGTGAGAGCAAGACAGAGGCGGAGAGAGAGAGAGACAGAGAGAAAACATAGCTGCATATGCAACACACTTACTCTCATACTCTAGTCTACAGACTACATGACAACATGACTAAGCATTTAAGCTACTCAGAGATGCATCATTTTTACACTATTTTTATTGACATTATATTTAATGACTGTATGCGGGTGTGTGTGCGTGCGTGTACACCCTACATGTGTTGGTAACCTTTCTGCCTCTGTGTTTGCATGTCGGGGTGCACTCACTGTTTGTAGGTGAGGATGACGATGAGGATGGCGGGGACGCAGCAGACGATGATGATGACGGCCAGCGCGAGCACCGCGCCCTCCGTGTAGCCCATCGACTGGACGGCCTTCTTCACGCCCGTCACCACCTCTGGCGTACGGATCTCCAGGATGCGTCCACCACGGCCCAGGTACGGCTGGAACTCCTTGTTGATGTCCAGCAGCTTGCCGTTCAGGAACCTGTGCAACAACACACGGTACACACAACAGTGGCACCGTTAATATTTGTTGTGTGGGGATTGCTTTCGTGTTCAAGCAAAACTGGTACTGAATCTGAAAAATATCCTACTGAATTGATACTGAATTGAACTGAATGGGGATGAATCATTAAAATTGATTCAGAAAGATTTTTGAGTCAGAAAACTGGCTATACATTAAGTGCACAACAGTGGTGCCGTTAATATTTGTTATCAGACTGCTTCCCTTTCTAACACAACTAACATTTACTAAACCAACTATCTCTTATTCTGCTCCCATGTAGGAAGTATGTGTGTCTGTAGTGTCCCTGCTCTGGGAAACTTACTGGGAAACGCACATGCATCTCCTTGTATGTATAAAGGTAGTCTGCTTACTCTGTGTTCCTCTACATCTCTGTCAGCTTATGTCCTCTTTTTTATAAGTTGCTTTGGATAGAAGTGTCTGCTAATGTAATGTGATGTAATGGATTGCTTTCATATTTAAGCAAAACTGGTACTGAATCTGAAATATATCCTACTGAATTAATACTGAATGAACTCTAAATGGACATCAATTGTGTCACAATTGAATTGATTCAGAAAGTGTTTTGAATCTTAAGACCAACTATACATTAAGTGCAAAAAAACACCAGTTAGCATTTCAATCCTAAACCACTATAGAACTGAATCAGTCTTCACATACAGATTTTTATCTATAAAATCATGTTTGGGTGCTGTTTTAAAACTGGCCATACATTCAGGGTAAAAAAAACAATCAGCATCTTTGATCACATTTTTGAAGTCTTGACATATGGATCTTTCAATAAAAGTCACTAAAAACTCTTTCAGTAAGAAAGGAATGCAGAGGTCAAGGAGACATTCCATGGTCATAACTCTGCCTGCAGTGTCACGACACAAATGGTAACCTAATTCAAGCCCATTCTCTAATGCCAGGATATCTGAGACATCTGCTCATGTTATGTCAAATCACATTATGCAGTTCATCCCAGATTCCATTATTTCCATCTTGAATGAGATGTACAGTGCTTCTGTTATGGCCAGTTGACAGGTGATTATTACAACCCTGCTGTATCCTGTATTAGTGAAATCACGCTGCTGTGATCATGTACCTACATTATTACATTATACTGCATACTACATTAAACATTACATATTATTTCATAAACCTTAATTTTGTCTTCTTCACTACAACAGTCTCTTTTAATACACACACAGAAAAAAAAAACAATTATGTGAGAGTGGATGACAAAGAATTGCTTCAATTACTTTTCCACCGACTGTTCTTGCATTTTCCTCCGTGAAGCATATCTAATTCATTTACTAACAGCTAGGCAGCTGACAGTTTGGCAAACATCGCCTGTGATGACATCAGAGAGGCCTCGGCAACTGTTTTAACTTTCATAAATTCACTCAGCCATCTCAGAGAAAAACAAATAACACTTTAGAGCTGGGAAAAGATCTAAGGGGGTGGATTAAGTGCCTACGTGCTCATTGTTGCTCCTTGAAGCGAGCAGTGTTGCTTGTCAAGCAGCTTTAGCATCGAGGTGTAAACAGCTAACGGCGCCCTTACCAAGGGGAGCCAGGCTATCATTATACTGTAACAGTGCAGAGGATGAGGGGAGTGAGGGGAATGTGATGAACTGGGTGTCCTTGTCTTGTCTTGGTAAGAAAAAAGAAAAGAAATAAAAAATACCCATACTGGCAGGCAAGGAGGTGAGGAAGACAGCAACACCTCAGTGGGAATTGCAGAGTGGGTTTTAAAAAATAGATTTTGCTGATCCAACCCAAAATTTATTTTGACAGTTCAATATTGATTCATGAAGTCTTGAGATTGGTATTATAATGTACACCCTTTCCCAGTAGTTTCTTGTAGTACAATGTTTCATAAGATAATTATAGTAAAGCCTAAGCTGTCATTTTAAATGAATAAAAAACTCATGTAGCTGCATCTGGAATATAACAAAATTCTCAATATAAATACTAAATATTAGTACTGTTAAGGAGGAATTATGCTACAGTGTTCCTTGTACAATGTACAGCATTAGTTTTCTGGGAAACGATGTCATATCCAAGCAAAACATGCATTGTTACCGAAATATCCCCAACTGAATTGATATTGAATCAAATCTAAATGAAAATCAATTTGGAACCTTCTGTGTCCAGATAACATTGATTCAGAAAATCAGTGGTGATTCCCTACTGAAAACTGGAAGACATGTATCAACATATAGGTTTTCACACACACACACTACCCACAATGCACAGAAGTCTGCTGAAAGAACAAATTTAATCACAATTCTATTCTGGACCAGGCCTATAGTGCAATAGCCTGAGCACAATGCAGCATCTGGGTAAGTTAGTGGGTGATGGCATTAGCCACTGGCCACAAATACTGGAAAATGGGAGAACCACATTAAGGTAAGGCAAGGCAGAGTTATTTATAATGCATACATTATAGACAGAGGCAGCTAAATGTTCTTTATATAAAGACACCCACAGGGAGAAACAATGCCTACGTTCGAGATTAAAAATCATATTAAATGAAAAAAAAAAGAATGTTAATGTCATCTAGAGAGCATTCTGTAACAAAAATGACAAAAAAATGTTAATGTCATCAAGAGAGCATTCTGCAATGACTGCATGATGATGCTATAAGGGGGAGAAGGGGAGGTGACTCAGGGCTGCATTCACTGCTTGCAGACATACACAAGAGTTTGTTTTCTGTCAAGAAAATAGATTTAGGGCTTCCTTTTAAATCAAACAATTTGGGAAGCTTACAGAAAAAAGCACAACTCAAATTCAATGATGACACCTTTGTCTCAGATGTTCACTTGGGTGCCTACTGTGACAGAGACGGATGTGTGAAAACAAACCCTTTGGACATAATAAGAATGGCTCAGGTGGTCAGTGTGTGTGTCTTTGTGTGTGCGTGCGTGTGTGTTTGTGTGTTTGTGTGTGTGTGTGTGTGTGTGTGTGTGTGTGTGTGTGTCTGTGTGTGTGTGTGTGTGTGTGTGTATGTGTGTATGTGTGTGTGTGTGTGTGTGTGTGTCTATCTGTGTACTTGTGTGTCTCCATGAAATCAGAGGGGCGAAAGGGAATGAAATACAACTGAAAAAAAAGAGGATGAGAAAGAGAGGAGGAACAAGTGGAGACGTCAAAGGAGAGAAGGGGGTAAAAAAAGGACAGGAGGCGGCAAAGGAAGAGAAGAAAATTAGGTGTGATAAAGAGGACAAATGAAGGTGACAGGTAGTAAAAGACGAGAGGGTGAACGAGTGAAGAGGAGAACACAGAGCCTGGGCCAGAGAAGAGGGAGGTTCAACATCATGGAGGGAACAAGAGAAAAGAAAAAACAGGCAGGTGTGTGCAAAAAAGAACAGAAAGAAAATAAAAGAGATAACTGAGAACACTAACTACCTAACCAACACCTGCTTGTAGTCTCTCCCTGAACATATGCTGTAATCCTCTGTGTTGTTACCTGAGCTTAATTCTGCCCTACAAAGGCAAAAGAACCTAACTCACCCGAGTGTGAAATTGAGAAAAAATACTTCAAAAAATATTCTGTTTGCACTTGTTCTTAGTGTTACGGCAAAGACAACATCTTAATTTCTCAAAAAAAAAACAACAACAACAAAATGAACTCAAGATATTTGGCCGCAGTTACAACTGATGTTTACTGTTCCAAATATTATAATAACTCATTTTTGCCCAAAATTGAAGTTACGGTCTTTTGCCTTTGCAGGGCAGAACTGCCCTCCCCTGGTGTAAGTTGCTTGTGGATAAAAGTGTCTGCAAAGTGTGATGGGTAACATCATTATTTTAGCGGTACCTGTAACAGTGCGTCCACATGGAACAACACGTAACTTTATGTAGGTATACAGTACATACCCTACTACACTAACCCTTATCCTAATTCTCACCCTCAGGTATGTCACAGGTACAGTATAAAACATACTGTTACATGTTCTTACACACTTAATTACACAGAAAAAAAATCTTAGAGTTAATTTCAGCAAAAGTGTTAATTTAAAAGTGTAAGTGTAAAATTAAGAGTTGAAATTACACTGCAAAACATTGAGTTGATTTAACACTTTAGAATTTGCTGTGTACACTGTACTTCATGATGAAGATACACTGTACTTCATGATGGAGATACACAGTAACAGGGAAAGTAAAAACAAAGTGTAACCATGTTATTTAGTGTGAAGAACAGGTAAAGGCACCCACTGGTAGAGCTCCTGGCGAGACAGGGCCCGGTTGGTCAGGGGGTCGATGGCGTACACCATCAGGTCCGACTTGGAGTAGTCCTCCTGGTCAAAGCCCTCGCCATAGCGACGAGGACCGATGGACTCCACGATAACTTTGGCCCCGGGGATCTGGTCTTGAACATAGCGCTCCAGAATCCTATAGACAGCACAGTGAGGAAGGGTGGGGGGATAGAGACAGAGAGACAGAGAGAGAGGGGGGAGGAGGGGGAGAAAAAGAGAAAGCAAGCAAGAAAGTGGGAAAAAAGGAGAAGTGAGAACAAGAACAAGACAGCAGCAGAGAAGGACGATCACAATTAAGGAAAGCTTCTAAGAGCAAAATTACAGCCTAGGGCCACTTCCTGCAAGGCTTCTCTGCAAATTCATTTGCGCATGCTGACATTTAAAAAGCCTGGCTGTGTCAGTTCCGACACGACCGACTACTAAACCAATCATTTGCCAGGTCGTGTGAGGGGAGGTGCTGTTTCAGGGGAAAGAAAGCTCTCCTGAAAGTAGCTTCTGACTTCTGGTTGACCTCTGCATCTCTCTGCATCTCAGTTTTTGCTTCGGTGGAAATGCACAGTGAAAATGTTAGCGTCTGGGGAGACGGTAGCAGTTTTACATCGAGTCAGGAATGATTACCCCGGACCATAAATAGAACATGAAGCGTATAAAAAGAGTACATCTGCACTCACAAACATTTCACACACACACACTGTCTCGTGGAGGGGTTGGGGGTGGGGGGGCAAAAATCCAATCCTATACAAATCAATAGACAATTTTTTACACACACACACACACGGATACACACACACACACACACACACACACACACACACACACACACACACACACACACGGATACACACACACACACACACACAAGTATAGGAAGTGCTTTTAGTGTGTGTCTGTGTGAGTGTGAGTGTATTTATTCCTGTGGATAAGGACTTACAACTCTGTGTATTTATATAGTGCATGCATGTCCTTGATTAGATGCGGCTAATGTTCAAAGTGGCTTATAATCAAGTTGGGTCATAATCAAGCATCCCCAACACACTCACAATCTAAGTCCCTTCCTCTTTCTCTTCACACAGACACAGACAGACTCTCTCTCTCTCTCTATCTATCTCTTTCTCTCCTTCACTCTTTCCCTCACTCTCTCTTTTTCACACACATATACACTCTCTCTCCCTCTCTCTCTGACACACACACACACACACAGTCAACCTGCTCTTAATTCTCCCTGGTGCCTGAGAGTGCCAGGGTTGTCAGACGCAGCACGGGCCCTCATTACCTCTCCTGCTCCGCCCTGTCAGAGCAGCAGCTCCCAGGGCCGAGGGCAAGAGAGAGGCGAGTGTCTGCCCAAGAAAGGTGTCACCGGAGGGCACGTGTGTGTGTGTGTGTGTGTGTGTACATGTGGATATGTGTGTGAGTGAATGTGTGTGTGTGTGTGTGTGTGTGCATGTGGATATGTGTGTGTGTGTGTGTGTGTGTGTGTGTGTGTGTGCGCGAATGTGTGTGTGTACATGTAGATATGTGTGTGTGTGCAAGTTTGTGCATGTGTGTGGGGCAGTGGTCACAGAGGGAGGAGGAGAGCAAGGCAAGAGAGTGCTGTGATG
Source organism: Setipinna tenuifilis (assembly GCA_030347295.1). Classification (NCBI taxonomy): domain Eukaryota; kingdom Metazoa; phylum Chordata; class Actinopteri; order Clupeiformes; family Engraulidae; genus Setipinna; species Setipinna tenuifilis. The sequence goes on along the minus strand of CM059287.1, from coordinate 9,576,306 downwards.
AAGTGTGCTTGGCACTCGGGAGCAAAAATGTCCTTGTCCCTCTTAGTAGGTGTCTGACACTTACTATGATGGCCCACAACCCATCCCCTCTCCCCAATCCCCCCTCCCACACACACATACTCCTTTTTCCCACTCCTCCATCCTTGCTAAACCTCACCCCCACCCACCCTCCTAACCCCCCGATGCACACCAGCGGAAGTCTGCACCAGGATTTCATCTCCCGCTCTCCCCTTGGCAATCCCTGCCAATTACCTGCCCTGATCTGGATATTCCCTCGGCCGTGAAAGAGAGAGAGAGAGAGAGAGAGAGAGAGAGAGAAAAGAGACAGAAAAAGTCAGAGAAAGACACAGAGAAACAGTGAAAGAGAGAGAGAGAGAGAGAGAAAGAGAGAAGGTGGGAGAGCAAAAGAGAAACAAAAGACAGAAAGAGACAGAGAAAGTCATACAGCAACAGAGAGAGAGGAGAGAGAGAGAGAGAGGGAGGGAGAGAAAGAGAGAGAGGAGTCCAAAAACAGAAGTCAAAAGTGGGAAAAAGAAAAAGACACGGGAGGGGATGACAGAACAAGAAAATGAGAGAAAATGACAAGGGGAAAGGAAAGGGAACAGAGAGCAAAAAAAGAAGAAGAAAAAAAAAAGATGAAACCATGAGGGAGACAGAGCGGAGATGAGATTGATGGCTCTCCCTCTCGGGAGGGGTGGGTGGGGGTGGCGGAGGATGAGCGGAGCGGGAGGTGGGGGGGGTAGGGGGGTGGTTGTTGAGCAGCGGTGGTGGCAGTCGTGGTGGTGGTGATGGGGACAGATGAATCATGACAAGCGATGGTCGCCTGTGGATGCCCAGCTGAGCCACCACCCCACCCACCCCACCCCAGCAGAGCTGAGCTGAGCTGCCCAGGAGGAGGAGGCTTCTTCCCCTTAGTGTCGGGTCAATGGTTCAGGGGGATGGTGGAGAGGAGAGGAGAGGAGAGGAGAGGAGAGGAGAGGAGAGGAGAGGAGAGGATAGGATAGGACAGGATAGGATGGTGGGTAAGAAATCCAATGCTCCTCTGTCGTTGGCCTTACAAGCGTGAAACCGGCACATTTGGGGGGGCTTGAGTTCAAACAACTTGGGGAATGGGGGGTGGGGGGTGGGGGGGGGGGGGGGGGGGGGTGTTTGAGTAGGGGTGGGCAGGGGCTTGGGTCTTGTGGACTGGCTGGTAGTCTGAGAGTGGCAGCATGTAAGGGGCAAACTATCCTCTCAGATTGCCCCCCAGCAACAACACCAGCTTACTAATACAAGCGGTCAGTCTCCATAACCAGGGTGAAGATAAGATGACAGTTTTCACATTGTACTCTGTCTTGTGTGTTCAAGTTACAATACATTTGATTGGCATGACATTTAGCAGATGCTTCAAGGTGACTTGCTGCAGTACTGTGTAGGTGAGCTTACATACAATCACACACACATCACTCTAAGTGTTCGGTTGCAGGAACATTTATGGTCTTTGAGTTTCCTTCAGGCAACATTTCAAGCAAAAAAGGCATGTAATGTTTTACCATATCTAATGTATTTACTGTTACTGTGTAATGTTTTACACCAACTGTTACACCTTTACATAAACACTACGCCTGTATGCATATGTTATCTGATGTTGGCTTTCTAAAACAATGCAATTATTAGAATAAAAATGGAAAGTGATGTGCATACAGAGCCTGCTAATTTGCCCTTGATGATGCGATTACATATAGATTCTACTACACATATGAATGAATGAATGCTATGTTTGGAATTCTTAATGGTGAAGTAAGGAACGAATGTCCAGCACCAAGTCTCAGACAGACGCATTAGTTAATCTATTTCTCCTTGTCTGAATGGACTTTGGCATTACTAATAAGAGGATCTACCTTCTATATCACTGTTTTGCTCCCATACATAGAAATGGCCCCTGTCCGTCAGGCCCAGTGTATATCTGGGAGCTCTCCTGCTGTTCAAATAGCTTTCTGGGCAAACATGGAGCTCACCATCTGCCTTACTACAGGGGAGGTCTGAGGCAGAAGGGGTTTTGTGGGTGTGAGTACATGGGTGAGTGAATGTGTGTATAATTGAGTGTGTGTGAGGGTTAGAGAAAGAGAAAGAGAGAGAGAAAGGGAGTGCATGCACTGTGTGTGTGTGTGTGTGTGTGTGTGTGTGTGTGTGTGTGTGTGTGTGTGTGTGTGTGTGTGTGTGTGTGTGTGTGTGTGTGTGTGTGTGTGTTTGAGAAAGAAAGAGAGAAAGAGTATGTGCGTGTACATAAATGACTGAGAGTGTGAGTGAGTGTGTGAGTGTGTGTGTGAATGTCGGTGAGTGTGTGTGTGTGTGTGTGTGAATGTCGGTGAGTGTGTGTGTGTGTGTGAATGTCGGTGAGTGTGTGAGTGTGTACGTGTGTGTGTGTGTGGGAGGTGCAGCCACCCCCAGAACCAGTGTACCACCCTGTGTGTGTTTAGGCCCCCGTGGAGCTGGCCCAGTGTGAGGCTGCGTTTGATCTCAGCCAGACGGCTGCCCCTGAGCCCCACCGGCCCCTTTGATTTGGACGCTCGCCCTGCGTCCACCGAGGCCTGGGCTGGGCACAGATGAGGCTGCCTGTGTGTGTGTGTGTGTGTGTGTGTGTGTACGTGTGTGTGTGTGTGTGTGTGTGTGTGTGTGTGTGTGTGTGTGTGTGTGTGTCTGCTATAAATGAAAGTATTCGTTTCAGTGAGAATGTGTGTGAGAGAAAGTGAATGAAAATGTGTATGCTGTGTGTGTGTGTGTGTGTGTGTGTATGGGTGAGAGTATTCGTGTGAGTAATAAAAGTGTGTGTGTGTGAAAGACTGTGTCTGTGTGTGCCTAGGTATATTGAGTGAAAGTATTCGTGTAAGTGAGAATGTGTGTGTTAGAGAGAGTGAGAATGCATTTGTGTGTGCGTGTGTGTGTGTGTGTGTGTGTGCACACACATGCCTTTTTGGGTGCTGAATGTTGCATAAGTGTCCTACCACACATGACTGTCTGCGATGAGGACTTACTGTATGTCCTGCCATCCATGTCTTTGACACAGCCAATTAAGAGATGCATGACTAACACAGGTGTACAAACCTAAGATGGAGGCCTCGGTAGCTTAGCCCGTACCTTCCCTAATTGCTTGCCTGAAAACTGTGGAAATGTGCAATGTATTTCATGGTCATGGTTTGTAGTCAGTTGGGTGAAGCCATTAAAAGGTCTGACCTGCTATGTTTTTGGACACACACACATACACAGACACACACATACACACACACACACACACACACACACACACACACAGACACACACACACACACACACACACACACACACACACACAAAATTAGTGTTACATTACCCGATTAGCTGGTCCTTGTTTTGCTCCACCACTGTTGGCGCGACATTGGAGACGACTATCTGCATGTCCAGCTGGTTGACCACAGACACCTGCAGAGGCAGAGGGGCGGAGTGAGAAAATAAAAAGACACACACACACACACACTCACACACACACACACACACACACACACACAGGTTCCTGTTCGAGTCTAGTGTGGTCATGGTTAGTGTTAGTAGTCATGCTGTACAACCGCACTGATTTGGTGTCATTTTATTTAAAGTTACCATGCTTACGTTATTCCACATTTAAATTACACCACATTTACCCTGTACAGTTTTGCTACAATGTCAATTTTCAGAATATGTCTGATGGAAATACCATACATAGTATCTACTGTCCTGTCAGATGTGCAGCCAACTGTGTTTCAATGCATTTCTGTCACGTTTGAAATTTTAGTCACACACCGTCCTCTTTAACACGACCCAGTGGTCGAGAGTGTAAGAAGAAGTCAGCCGATGACAAAAGCATCTCCCCTCATGCTGAGTGGGCTCAGCCTACAACAGCTACCTGTCTTCCACAGGTGACACCCATGCCATCACACCGTGCAGCACCGCCACGTTACGCCATCATGCTGCCATCTCCCGTCACCTCACACGGCCCTCCACAGTCGACTGTCCTCAGATAATCTCTTTAGTTCCGGAGGCATCATACGCTACCCCCCCCCCCCCTCCCGCCCCCCTTCTCCTCCGTTCTCCTCTCCTCCTCTCCTCCTCTCTCCTCTCTCTGTCCATGGCCCTCCATGTGCTAATTTAACAGACTCTAATTCCAGTGGAACAATGAGCCCCATGGGAGGAACTTTTGCTAACTGGCTGGCAGGCAGCTCTTCCAGGCTCGTTCCCATGAAACGAGGGCTCGGCTACCCTTCAAGAATCAGGGGAGGAGGGAACAAAAAAAACAACAAAGTAGAGGGCGAAAGAAAGAGGAACAGAATAATACCCTGAGGCATCCCCTCTTTTTCCTTTTCCTTTCCTTTCCTTTTCTTTCCTTTCCTTGTCCGGTGGCGTTGTTCTTGATTTCATTAAGCAGCCCTGTTAGTGGAACAGGTTTTGTCTGCCACAATGGCGTTTAATCGAAAGTCCACATTTACCCCCTCCCACACACACTCCTCTGTCTTTCTCCCTCGGCCTTCTACCTTCCAGCCCAGCAGTCCGGGCCAGTTGGCAGCAGTCACTGGACAGGTGGGCAGTAGAAAAACAAAAACAAAACGAAAAAAAAAAGACAAAAAACCAAACAAGAAAAAGCTAAAAAATCCCCACACATATTCATCTTGAACATAACCACCGGTCCAGAAGGGAATAACAAACCCAAAAAAAGAGAAAAAAAAACTCACCCTTGCCAAAGGGGAGGGGAAGGATGAGGGAAAAAAAATAAAACAGAAGGGTATTGTGAGTGTGGTGGCTTGATTTTTTTTTGGGAAGCT
>CM059287.1:9558995-9563995 GCA_030347295.1 Setipinna tenuifilis | reverse complement strand
CATTGTCATCGTTTAGGACATTTTAGAACACAAAAATTGTGTTGCTCTGGCGTTTTGCGTCCACGATGGGGGTACATGCACATTGTTGCTGAATGGACAACAATTCTCCTTGAGCATGTCTATTTTTTTTTTTTAAATGAGAGAAAATTAACTTGAAAGTCTGTTGCAAATCATTGCACAACAATTGCAAGGCAAACGTAATGCTCATGTCCGCAGCAAAATGTTGTGCTGTTTGTGCAATCACCCCTTGTACATCTGTCTAGGCTTCCTATCCTTTTCGATATGCCACCTCCACTCCACTCTCATTTTCACACAGGCCGATCAGCTCCTCAGCTCCACAGCTCTCAGTCACACATCCAAACAGTCCCCTGCTGTCGGGTGCACTGGGAGGAAATGAGAAAATGGAGGGATGGAGGGTCTGTGGTCTGTTTGGCTGTGGCTAAGAAATGCTAGCAAAGAGGGTTATGGTGGGAGCCAGTGCTCCATGGGCTCCAACTGGTTTAAATCAGAGCTTACACACACACACACACACCACACACACACACACACACACACACCACACACACACACACACACACACACACCACACACACACACACACACACACACACACACACCCATAGAGGGTCTGTGGTCTGTTTGGCTGTGGCTAAAAAATGCTAGCAAAGAGGGTTATGGTGGGAGTCAGTGCTCCATGGGCTCCAACTGGTTTAAATCAAACCTCAATTAGCCAGATCCCACTCTAAACACAGGGATGTGGTAATGGGGGCTGGGATCGCTTTTATTATACCGCTTTAAATATTTCATACTACTTTAACATCTCCAGGGTTGTAAAATTAAGCAGGAGTAACAACCAGGGGTTGGATTTAACCGTGAATAATGTGTAATAAGTCCTGCCTAGCTAAAGGAATTGTGTTCTTTTGTTACTTCCTCCTCTATTCTCCTGTTGTGTTCAGATTCCAATGCTGTGTCTTGCTCTGGAAATCTTTTCAATTGTACAGATGAAAAAAAAAGGTTTTCATACACTTTGTAATAAGTTACACTGGTCATAAGTATCATATAGAGAGGCAAGGGACATGTGTTCCTGATCTGAAGCACATCTTTCTATGTCAAATAGATGAGATGAGCAATCCCTGAGGGAGAGAGGGGGATATAGGAAACAAGTAGAATTTTCCAGAAACTCGCACTGTTGCTGTGGTTGCATTGATGACGCTTGCTTTGTTTATGTGGTTGCTATGGCTACGGTGTGCTTGGATGTGGCTGGGCTCAGCGCACCTGGACCTGAAGGACAGAGGTGAAGGTCTTGGCGTCCTCCGTCACTCCTCCCAGGTAGAGTGGCTTGGTGAAGACTGGGGGGTGGTCATTCTCGTCCTGCACGTCAATGATCACTCGTGCTGTGTTGACTAAAAGCACAAACACACACAGAGGAGGAGAGAGAGACATTGGTTTATGTGACATAGTTTAATCTGTGTGTGTGTGTGTGTGTGTGTGTGTGTGTGTGTGTGTGTGTGTGTGTGCATGCGTATATTGTATGTGTAGATGTATGTATGTATGTATCAGGGCCGCGTTAACCTTTGCCGAGGCCCGGGGCAGACACACCCCCGAGGCCCCGCCCCTTATTAATACCCAACAGATAACAAACACCATGACCAAAAATAATGTTAAAATGTAGCCTACAAATTAATAATAAAATTAAATAATGACGCTGGAACGGGTATTGTAATTATAGAACCTTTTATCCGTTTTTTTTTAAATGAACATTGACAGGCTGGCCGCCTTCGAACAGGAATGACGTAGGCTAAACCATATAGCCTAACAGGACTGTTTTTTATGTAGCCTACTTTTTAAAACTTGCAAGTGAAAGAAGTAAAGGAAGTAGAAAGTAAAAGTTTCAAAATGTGGACATGGTAGGCCTACAAAAACACGGTCACGCATTCGATGACAAATCCATGGTCAGTTAGGCTACACGCGCACTTTTCTGCATTTCTGGAATGCAAAGTCTTTTATTAAAGCATTGAAGTCAATCTGGCGGAGCAGGTCATATTCGGTTGACATGATAGTAAGGCAGTTCAATCTGCTTTCCGTCATTGTGGTGCGAAGACGATTTTTAATTAGTCCAAGCTTGGAGAATGATCTCTTACCACTCGCGTTTGACACGGGGAGCGTCAAATAAATTCGAAGGGCAATGTCCACGTTTGGGAACACGCTCGATAGGTCCTGCTCTTTCAAAAGTCTCATCATATTTCTGGGGGAGAGGTCGGTAGTCACGCTATTGAATGACACAAACTGGATGAGCTCATCCTCGAGTTCCATCTGTAGGTCTGCACTAAACTTGTTGACAAGCTTTCGGCAAGCAGCGCGTATATCAGTAGACGACATTTTTCTGAGAGAGGATAAAAACCCGAAATAGCTGGAGATTTCTCTGTATGCATCGCATCTCTTTTGCAACGTGCTCACTAGGGTATCGATGATTACATAAAAAACCTCCAAACGAAACTTTGCGCTCCCAGTGAGAATGTGATCAGAGGTGTCCGACTCGTCCGCTCTCCTTGTCCTTGTCACCTGGCGAGTGACCTCAGATCTGTATTGCTGTGTAATTGATATGCGCCTGGCTGCTATCTCCATCTCATCGAAATTGCCACGCAAATCCTGAACGAAATCTTTCAGTGACTGAATCAAGGATACTGCCTTCACAAGATCTAAGTCAACTGCTTGGAGTGCAACACTGGTTGTCTGGAATCTCTGTAAGATTTGGTTCCAGAGTAGACTAAAAAAAGCTGTTTCAAGTTTCTCCATTTTCTTGACAAGGGATTTGGCTTCATCTCGAGTGTCAGAAGTCTGAGTTGTATCGCTTGACAGACTGCGCAATATGCGATGTATGTTGCCATAGTTGATGGACAGCGCTTTAGTGGCCTGTGCATGGGAAGCCCACCTCGTGTGAGACAGTGACTTTAATGTCTCTAAATGACTGTTTTCGTTGGCTTCAAGTCCATCCATTAACATTTTCCATCGACGAGGAGATCCTGAAAAAAATGTGTAACAGGATTGCAAAAATCTGAAAAAGGCAGTAGCCTCACTGCAGCAGCCAACACTGCTCATTCCAACCAGATTAAGCGAGTGCGCTGCGCACGGTATCCAGCTGGCCAATGGGTTTATCTCCTGAATGCGCGCTCTCAAGCCCTTGTACACACCTGACATGTTTGATGCGTTGTCGTAGCACTGCCCCCTGCAATTTTGGATGTCTAGGTTTGTTTTGCTTAGAATCTGTGACACTGATTCAAACAGAGAGTCGCCAGTGTGACTGAAAATGGGGAGAAATTTCAGAAATCTTTCAAACACTTGGCCTTGTTCTGACACATAGCGGACCACAAACGTCAATTGATCAATGTGAGCCAAATCAGGGGTGGAGTCGACAATCATGGCGAAATACTTGGACCGCTGCACTTGATTAATGATCTCCGCCTGTATGCGCTGCCCCATCAATGCTATGAACTCCTCGCATATGGTATTGGAAAGATAAGAGGTGCTACCCCTGCCCCTGTTGGCATATTTCTTCATGTGCTCAGCTAGGAATGGGTCAAACTGGCTGAGAAGCTCTAGTAAACCAAGGTAATTGCCGTTGTGTGGCGACCCAAAGGTCTCGTCGCTTCCTCGAAATGAAAGACCACGCTCGGACAAAAATTTGATCACCTCAACAACTCGTTTGAGAACTTCTCGCCAGTAGCTCTCCTCCTCTTTGCATTGCTCCAATAAATCGTGGTCGATTCGACGTGCTTGTGTGCGTGCTAACCAAAGAAGTACAGCTTTTCTGTGTGGTTGACTAACTTCATGCTCCTCTACACGGGCAAAGCTGTGTTTCCAGTCGGAGAAACCGGTAGTGGAGAATGAAGAAGGGCTTTCGCCGAAGAGCAGACAATGAAAGCAAAAAACATTGCCTGTGGATGGCGAGTAAACTAACCAGTCCCTCGGCACATGCTCTCCATTGCGCATAGAACGATTAAACAGGGCTTTGCTTAAGCGTCGCTTATTTGTCTTATATGTGCGCTCAGACGCGGCAAAGGAGGCATCCTTATGTTGGCACTGAAGTGGTGCTTTTACTCCCTTTTCAACCCAATAGCTCTGTAAGTCCCCAGTTACAGAGCCCCAACACGCAACATCATTAGAGGGAGACGTAGATGATGGTAGACCTACTGACTCAGAATCCGAGTCATTTTTGTCACCGTGAGTAGATGTCATCTCATCGTGTGAACATGCCTCGTCCGATGCGGTGTTGATGGCAGCGTCGGTCTCGCAGGCAGCCGGCAAGCTTGTGTCAGTGCTGGGCCCAGATGTACCAGGTTCTTGTTGGTGATAATCCTCCTCCTTGCAGTGCACACTTCGAAAAAAACTGGACAGTTTAGGAGTTTTATTTATGATATCCTCCTGCCGCTCTTTTTTTTGCAGAGCTTGCTTTCTTTTTTTTGCACCGCTTTCATGCTTTCTGATAGCTTCGTGAGACATGGCGAATAACGGTTTTCGTAGATGGCGAATAACGGTTTTCGTAAGGAGTGCTTATGGGACAGTGACTGTACATGGTGGACTTGATTACGGATGCCGAAATGTATCAATAGTAGGCCTATGATCAGACGAACCGAACAATCGAATCAATGATTCTGATCAGAACTTCTAAAAATAGCGTTTCATATTTCCCGCTCACTACGCCCGAGGCCCCCTCTAGTGGCGAGGCCCGGGGCTGCAGCCCCGTCTGCCCCATAGGATAACGCGTCCTTGGTATGTATGCATATCAATGAATACACCATCATAGATGAAAGTGTGTATGTGCCTGTGCATTTGTGTCCATTAATGTTTAAGTTCCATAATGAATAACTGTATGAGTAGTCTCTGATATTTGATGTTTGTTTGTGTACTACATGTGCTTGTGTAACACTGTTCGAAACACTCATGCTGATAAACCCTATTGGATTGAATTGAATTGAATTGAATTGAATTAAATCGAATTG
>CM059287.1:9543995-9553995 GCA_030347295.1 Setipinna tenuifilis | reverse complement strand
GCCTCAAGCAAGCAAGGCGCTTTTTAACAAACTGTAATGAATCAGGATGACATGAGTGTGTCAGATGGCATAAGTGTGAGAGTTCTGCCGCCGATGGTTGCACGCTGAGGAGCCAGGGCACTCCTCCTCCTCCTCCTCCTCCTCTTCCTCCTCCTCGTCTTCCTCTCGGCACCGCCAAGCTGTCTAATGAGAGCTAACGTTCAAACTCGATGGGCTTCCTTTCATGTCATGAGGAGAGACGTGTGGCAGATGGGAGCTGATGTGAGCTTCCTGCTCCAGCTGCTGGTGGTGTAGGCTTCACAGCCCCCTTTTCACTGGGCTACACACAGAGGTCATTATCAGTGTGTGTGTGTGTGTATGTGTGTGTGTGTGTGTGTATATGTGTGTGTGTGTGTGTGTGTATGGGTGTGTGCACGTCTGTGGATTTTTGTGTGTGTGTAAGTGTGTGTGTAAGTGTACATTTGTGTGGGCGTGTGTGTGTGTGTGTGTGCACTAAACACATTTACACACCTACACACACACACACACGTCACATACTCCATGCTGTCATGCAAAGCTAAAAATAAGACAGGCTTCTTAATATGATGTCTCATGGCAGACAATTTCTGAGATAAAACGCTGCACCTGGTCCTCACACACTGGCACCCGCTGCTTACACCGGTTACGTGACCGTCGCCTGAGATCTGAAGCTGTGGTGGTCTGGGCCTTCTGTCTTTGAAGCCCCCCCCCTGGGTAGTGGCTTGTGATATCCAATGCTGTCAGTCGGTCCTCAATGCTGGGGACCCATGATGAAGCCGCACAGGCTGTTTTGTGTGTTCATACTGTAGGTCCTTGTCAGCTGGCAGTCTTGGTAGGCTTGGAAGGGGCGTTCGGTACTATAGTGGCTCTGGTTCTCTAACCTAAAGTTCATATCTAGGATTCAAGGAGTCTTTATCATTAAAGTCTTATATATATATCGTCGCTGTCGGGCGGAAACCTCGTATGTCCAAAACGGCTACTTTTCAGGGACACACCAAAAAACTTATATTGGCACAACGACTCAAAATATGACCATGTAATCATGTGTTATGCTATTTCGTGACAATTTCCCTGAACCCGTAGTTGAATGGACTTACGAGATTTCTGACCGGCAGATTTAGCAGTAAAATGCGACATAGAAGGTTTGCGCAGCATTGACTAGCGCTTCGCGCAGCGTAACCAGAGTCTTGTAACATCCCCTCACTATATTGAAAGTAAATAAACACTTATACAGCAACTACAGTGTATCTAACCTGATTGATAAGCTCCCATTAACTCAAAAAGTAGTATTGTTAAAACCTGTAAGTAAACTTACCCGTGTAGGCTACTCACTCCTCTCCACCTATGATTTACCTCGATCTCATGGTTAAACTAACATTAAATCAGCTGTGTAGTCTACCCCACAGGTCCACTAAGTTCAAAACACGTTTTAATTTTAATAATAATTATAACTAAAGCAATAAACACCGGTATCCAAATGCTGTCGCAACATTTAACTCAGTGCAAGTACTTCTGAAAGTAATACCTAGCCTGACTGGCTCAATACTTGGCACTTTAACAAGAGAAGTAAAAATAGGGGAGGGGGTTAACCCAACAGAGATTAAAATAGTTTTTAATTAAATAAATAGTCTTTACAATGTAATAACCAGATTATTGAGATACCAGATTAAGACCCAAGCGGTTTTTAACACTTTCTATTGGTTAATTGTTTCCAAAAACATACACCCACCTGGAGACTGACCAATAGCATCGATTTCTGTAACTATACAAAAAAATTCAGAAATGGAGATACAAGGTTTCCGCCCGACAGCGACGATATACAGGATATACAGAGATCTCGAAACACTGTTCTCTTTCTTCTGGTGCGTGATGTCTTGCAGTTAACAAATAAAGACAAAAGCAAATAATGAAATTAGCAGCAGATAAATTAAAATAAAGTTGTGAGGTATGTAAAAGTAGATGGTTCAGTGCCTGTCCAATGTAACTAATTGGGCACTAATTGGACGGTCTGTAATGTCCTAACAGAATGCTCTTATGACTTAATTCTCCTGGCAAAACAAAACTATAATGCTCTTCCATTAGGTAGCTTAGCCTTTACTTTGGGTTGATCTACAGTACTGTATCTGGTTAAGTGAGTCTGAAGTGGCATGCCCATCTCTATCTCATTTCACCTATATGTCTAAAAGCTCTTTTGCATTGCTCACCCTGCTGGTATGGACATTTTCAGGAAGGGTTTGTGTTAAAGATAAATACTACGATGACTACTACTACTACTATTACTACTACTACTACTAATAATAATAATAATAATAATAATAATAATAATAATAAAAATAATTTCCTAATGCAGAAGACCACTTTACAATTATAAATATACAAATAAACAAAATACCCATAATAAGCAATAAAAATACAATTAATAAAATATTACATGTACAATAAAACAAGGTTGTCAAGCCAAGTCATATCCTAGTTTAAAACGATCCACAATAAATCCACAATAATACACAAAGATAGCGAAACTCAGACAGAAGGCTCTGTGGTGAATTAACACCAGACAACAACCCAGATAAGTACCTACACCTGCCTTCTGGAAACCCTTGCCAGCCACTTAATGTGTTTAACACCCTCTCTTTTGTCTCACTCAAATCTCACAGATCTCATCAATCCCACCCATGCCTTCGACTTCTGCATCATTCAGAAATGAGATTTGTTTTTGTACGGAAATGAAACTTAGGATGAGGGCTCTTTGTGGAATAAGCAAAGGCTCTTAGACAACTGGGGTGGGGGGGGGGGGGGGGGGGGGGGGGGGGGGGGGGGTGTATGCAGTGGCTGCGGTCCAGGTCCAATGCGCCGCTTGTTCTGCTCTTTGCGCTTACTACGTACTGTGCATGGCAGGCATGGAGTGTTTGGAGACGAGGCACAGAAACATACGTGCCAGCTGCTCAGAGATGCACTGTGCTATCTGAAAGGTTTTAAGAGGGGGTGCTTTGTCAAGGCTTTGTTTGCTGTGCTTCATACAATAGAAAAGAGAAAACCAATGGCTCTACCCCCTCATGGCCTTCACTATGTCAACCAGCAGTGTGATTCAGGTAGAACATGTCGCCGAAGAAGAAGAAAAAACATTCTTCCTACTGCATTGATGATTTCGCCTTGTCCCCAGTCCTTCTGCAGTTACATAACAAAAAAAACGCCATTGCGAAGATTTTCTATTTGACCAGACGTGGTTTGAAAAGCAAGCGGGACCAAAAAATGCACTTAGAATCACTCAGTCTCTCAAGCTGTGTAAACCTCTTATCAACCTTCACTTGCAAAGCAAACAATGCGTCGTTTTATCTTCCAAACACATGCCTCCTTTGGTTCCACTTCATGTACACAGCCATTATGTGAAGCCCACACTAAATACCCAATAAAACGAGACAGGCAGTCAAATTGGCTTGTTTCAACAGGGGTTTACGTTCAGTTACAAATGTTGAAAAATCAATCTGCAGACAACAACAGTGATACAAAGACATGGCATCAATGAAAATACTAAGGACAGCGTAGAATTACTCTGATGCTGAGGATAGGCATACCCATACAAAGGTTTCCAAGTTGCCCTATGCACCTCCACAAAGGCCCTGTGACCACTCTTACATGGACCAGTGCAGATGTTACAGGTACCGGCACATGGTTTAGTGACACACTTGAGTAACCTATCTGAGTAACATCTTAGAAGAACATTGTGTCCCTGTTATCTTAGCAAAACTCAGCCACTAAACACTATGAGGAGGTTTAACCCTTGCTTTGCGTTAATTCCCCCTGGTTTTCTAGTAAACCAGGTAGTTGAAACAAGTTCCTGGTTGGTATTCCACATAGCTGGTTTACTCACTTCTCTGGGTATGTTCACAGAAGCAATTGGTAAATCTCCTAATCGAAAGAGCCCCGTGGCTTTGTTTTGCAAGGGGAATGAAGCCAAAAGCCAGTGGTTTACTACTTACTGTGACTTAGTTTATCTAAGACAGTCAATGAACCACCTACTTGGAATACCCTCCAGGTGTTCTACCACTGTTGTCTTCTCAGAGGGGAGATTCACAAATACCAGACAGTACAGTACAGTAGAGACAAGACAGTAGAGGGTGCTAAAACTGAATAAAAGTCTCTTCCCTGAGCAGGGCCACCTGTGCTGGGGGATGTAACACCCTCCTCTCCAAAAATAGCGGCTTGCTGCACTCAGTGGATCACAGTATGCGTGACTGCTCGTGACATACAAACATGCAGTGGAGTGGAGTGTTATGGCCTCCCTCGGTGGTGTTTTGTTGCCTTGCTTCCATTTTCCATTCCCCTAGAGGTCAGCATGGTGGGAAAATTGGTTGCTGATCAGGATACATCCTGGGTCTGGCAGTGTTTAAGGCTTCTTCCTGTTCGAGGTGGGGAGCTCACTCTACCTGCTTTCCCTTTTGCACCTTGAACACCACACTCAGAACATATTGTATCACTCCAGGATACCACACTAACTCTATAACACTACACTGATTACATAACACTACGCTAATGCCATAAATTTACACACAGTACATAATGCAATGCTAACGGCATAACTTAACACACAGTACAGAATGCTACGCTAACGGCATAACTCAGCACACAGTACATAATGCTATGGTAACTCCTTGACTCTACACTGACTACATTAGCTCATGCTTTCTGTTGGCACCTTGCACACCACACTCTGCACATATTGTATCACACCAGGCATTAGAGAAACACCAGACTAACTCAGTAACACCATAAGACTACATTTGAGTAGTCTCATAAGACTACATTAACTTCATACCACTACACTTAGTACATAACACTACACTTCATCTATAATAGTATGCTGAGTACATAACGTTACACTCAGTATATACCACTAAAGTTGCCAACACTTTATTTTCACTGACTGACACTGACTGCATTCAGTACATTGTATTGCAGCTATATTACAGACATGCTTGCTTTAACTTGTTTTGCTACTGTATTTGATGAGTCATTTGATTCACACTAAATGTGCCTGTTGACCTCCTGTTTTGTGCTCAGGTTATTCTGTGCCTGTAATATAAAGTACCCTTCTTCCCTCAAGCATTCTTGAACATGTCAGTACCCAAGAGTCTCACTCACAAGCCAGAAGGCTTTAAGCAAAACGTCCTTCTTTATCCATCTGCTTTCATCACAGGCTGTGACACAGTTCATACGAGTCATGGATTTGTGTAAAGAGTCGAGAGATGTTATTATTTCACAGGCCCTTTACCGACTCTTACATTGTGAGAACGTGTGCTTTAAGATATGTAGGCATGGTTCTGTACGTTTGGAATGCAGTCTTATGCTTAGTTTAAGGGGAGTCATATTAGCCCCGTTTATATGGACACCTTTTTTGAATCCGATTGAATTTAATCAGATTATTAGAATTCTACCGAACTGTTTATATGAGCCTCAAATAAAGAGATTCGCGTTTGAAGAAAGGTGTAAACCACCTATTTTAATCGGTTTGAAAATTTAAACGGTTTCATTTGAATCCGATTATTTGACTGTATATATGGGACGTTTTTAATCGGTTTCTGTAAATAAAGAGATTAAAAGTGAAATTTTGTGTCCATGTAAACGGGGCTATTATTTCAGTTTGAAGGACTGCTTTTGTTAAAACAGGAGGGCATCACTCCCACAGTAACACCCACGCACACAAATTCTCACAAGGACAAACACATTCGCATTAACTTGCATGTATGCACCACACACAAATTGTGTGTGTGCACACACTAACACTAACACACACAGACACACACTGACTTAAAAAAAAAATTACACACAAAAATTGTGATTGTGTGCGTGTACATGTATGACTTTGGGTGTCTTTCTGTGTGCATATGTCTGTGTGTGTGTGTGTATGTTTGTGTTTGATAATGTATTTGTGTGTGTGTGTTTATGTATGTGAGTGTCTTTCTGCACGTGTGTGTTTGTCTGTGTGTGCGCACCCGTGTGTGTACATATCTATTTATTTGTGTATGTGTGTATGGGTGTGTGTGTGTGTGCAAGTGCCTGTGTGCATGTGTGTGTGTATGTCTCTCTGTCTATTGTAAGATGCAGTAAGATGGCAGTGTTTGAGACTGAGGAGTGAAAGCCGGACCCCGTGGTGAGGAACATGCGGCTACAGTGGTCATGCTTGGCAGGGCCGCGCGACTGAGGAGAAACAAATTACGGCTCCTCTCTTACAGTGTACAAACATACACTACACTCTGCTACATAATGACTGGAGAGGCAGCTGAGATTGCCCAGTTGCTGAAAAGGGTCTTAGCTTAAACAGAAAAGCCCCGATTTCTTGAGCAACAAAATCACACTATAGAATGGTAAATGAAAACAGACTGGGAATGCTGATTGTGACTGCATAATGCTGAATGCTTTTAATTTGGTTTTAGTTACATTTTAATTGTGAATCGCTAACAAAAACATATGCAGGCACTCTGTATGGTGTGACCTGCTGCCTGAGGCTTAGGATTACCGTGTGTGTGTGTGTGTGTGTGTGTGTGTGTGTGTGTGTCAAGTGTGTCTACACATCTGTGTGTGTGAGCGTGCATGCCTTTGTATGTGTTCGTATGTGACTGTGCACAAGAGGGTGTGTGTGTGTGCATATGTGAATGTAAATGTAAATGTAAATGTAAGTGTGTGTGTGTGTGTGTGTGTGTGTGTGTGTGTGTGTGTGTGTGTGTGACTGTGTGTGTGTGTGTGTGTGCATGTGTGAATGTAAGTGTAAGTGTGTGTGTGTGTTTGTGACTGTGTGTGTGTGTGTGTGTGTGTGTGCACTAACCTCCTTCGTTGCCCTCGACGATGGAGTAGATGATTGTCTGGTTGACAGCGGCGGCCATGATGACCCCCACGACCTTCCCGATGGGGGCGTTCTCACTCACGGGAGGAAACCTAGCAGGGCCGAAGAGAACAAGGCCACAGCGTTAACACCCAAAATAAAGTGTCCGCACGTCACCTTACCAACAGTGTGGACACCTTTTATCCATTTAGCACAACCAGTCCATGGTTATTAAGGGTAGTTTTTTTTTTTTTTTACTTTAAAAAGGGCCAACTCCAAAGGGAGACGCACACAGTGTGGACGCTTTGACACACTTGCTACTGTGTTTTTATATGTTGTTCATGATGTATCGGGACTGATGGGTACACTGTTATGCAAGACATTCAGTAACATTGAGTCCAGGCATTATATTTTGCATGTACACGTGCAAGCATATTAGAATAAGAATAAGGCAAGCACCTAGGTTTAGGGTTAAGATATGACACATGTCAATAACAAACATTAATGCATAAAAATAATTGGTAGGACATACTGGAAAGAAAATATATTTTAAAGCATCAGGTAGGAAATATTCAAGGGAGAAAAGGCTAAAGGCTATACCCCACATTTGTTCCAAACATTTGTCAAATCACCTGATTTTAAAAAGTGCAACTCTTTAGTCAAGCAAGTCAAGGTTGGAAATTAGTAAACTAAAGAGCGCTGAAGGACAAATCTAGGATCTTTGTTGAAAAAACTACCTTTGTTATGTGCACACATCCAACCAACACGTGGCAGACGTTTTACTCTAGGAAGCTGGTCTCACCCTCCAGCAGTGCCCCCCCCCCCCCCCCCCCAGACCGCAGCCAAAATAGTCATAAAACAGATGTATACACCGCTGCAACACAGACTATCTGACATGACAACTCGTGACAAGAAGACAAAAATAGTTGATGGTGTAAAGTTTGGCTTAAAGCATGTTTTTTTCCATCCTGTATCAGCATGATGCTGTTTCAAATGGTAACACTGACTAACACAGGATCAAACAAAAAAGCAGAGCAGCCACAGGACAGAGAGAGAGAGGGAGAGAGAGTGTGTGTGTGTATGTGTGTGTGTGTGTGTGTGTGTGTGTGTGTGTGTGTGAGAGAGAGAGAGAGAGACAGAGAGTGAGAGAGAGAAAGAGAGAATAAAAAGTGTTGCTTCTTATGTAGAAAATGTTTGAGGATCTTCAGTCAAAAGTTTACGAGGGCTTGTATTATAACAAATCACAGGAGCCTTGAGAAAACCAACCGCAACACTCTCCAACAGGGAGTCAATGTCTAAGAGTCGGTAAGAGTCAATATCTTAGTTGGACCTTTTTGAAAGCCTCTGCTGAGAGAACCCTTTAGTGGACGGTGCAGCGGACATCGCAACACCGGTATCTTACACTCAGAGATGCTGCTTAACACAGACGCCTCTAGATCAAAACAGCCAACGCTGACTGATGCCAAATCATGCAGAGGAAAGCAAGAGGGAGAATGTGCTCCAGTGCTTCCCCCCTCAAGGAGAACCTTCTTCCTTTGGTCTGCCAGGGGTCTCTCTCCCCTCTCCTCCCCTCTCCTCCTCTCCCCTCCCCTCCATCCCTTTCATTCGGCCTATGATAAGGGCAGAGTGTTAAGCCTTTACCCAGCCTGAGCGATGGTTTGGCCATGTTGAAAAGGACCGGTAGGGGAGTCTTACAGAGTGGTGTGGGAGTGGGAGGGAGTCTTACATCCCCTAACGTGGTGCAGGCCAAAGGGGGGGGGGGGTTCAGCCTCCGTCTCTCAACGCGGAGAGAGGGTCGGTGCGGTTTTCTTTATAAACAGTCCCCGCGACAACCAAACGCTGCAAAAATGATAGAGTTCACAGAAGGCTTTCTGGCAGGGAGAAGCCAGCGCATGGCTGCCAAACAGCTATTCATCTGGCTTCTCTGTATTTATTTCACGTTTGGCACAGACATCCAGCATCAATGGGAGTGGGGTTTCAGGATGATTTCATTAGGAGAAATTACTCAAAAAGAAAAAAAAAAAGGTCATTCACTTCAATCTGGAGTCTCTGGTTACTTGTTTTGTATAGACTCCAGACCACAGCATTGGCCTGTAATTAAATGGATGTGAGAGAGGACGCATGGTTAACAAGTAGCCTTGAGGAAATAGACAGAGAGACGGAGAGACATGATGAAGAGGCACAGCAACAACCTAATGACCGTTATGGAATCAGATATTGCTGTGTTTTTTTATATCAGCATTTAACGGATACTCTTATCCAGAATGGCCTATAATGAACTACATTAGCTTGTCATTGACCTTTAGACCATCACCACCTCGCTACTTAAGTCCGTAATCTCCAGACCACACTTCTGGGCAACAGTACATGATCGTGGTTGACTTGATTTTACATGTGAATATTGATTGCAAGTTCTGGCCTTTCTGGGTGCCAACTTACAGTGTGTGTGTGTGTGAATGATGATGGGAAGACAGGGAGTGTAAAAGCACTTGTTTGGGTTTTCTGAGTTTTTGCAGACAACAATGTCTCCCCCAAACAGTGTATGATCAAGGGCAAGATGCACTCCCGTAGATTGGATGAGGCTGCTAATGCTGTGAGTTTATGCACAAGGTAGGGCAAGTTTGGCTTTGTAGTGTGTGTGTGTGCGTGTGTGTGTGTGTGTGTGTGTGTGTGTGTGTGTGTGTGTGTGTGTGTGTGTGTGTGTGTGTGTGTGTGTGTTGTGGGGATGGGGACTTGTCTGTCCCCTCCTCACTCATAACCATACTTCCCATGTTGATGTGTCTACTTTCTCACCATAAACCTCACAATGTAATGTAAATCCCTTGTATACTCCTTATCTGTTTTACTGGTAGTTAGGTAGTTTACCTGTAGTTAGGTAGCTTCCTGGTAGTTAGGTAGGTTACTGGTAGTTAGGTAGTTTACCTGTAGGTAGTTGGTGGTTTACTGGTAGTGCAGTAGCTTAATGGTAGTTCCGAATACAAAAACTATTGTTATTGTCCACAAGTGGAATTTTCTCTTCAGTTTCAACATAAATACGATAAAACAGACATTGAATTTGCTGGCATGGCACTACACAAGCATAATACGCACATTCAAACATAGCGTTTTATATAAAACAAAAGAAAGACCTGTGATATACAAGAATGATTATTAAATATAACA
>CM059287.1:9536495-9541495 GCA_030347295.1 Setipinna tenuifilis | reverse complement strand
GATGCTTGCTTAATGTTGTTAATCTTGTCAAAAATTCCAATGTGTCATGTGAAAAAAAACAAATATAACCAAACATGATTACCAAAACACCAAAAGTCTGTGTTCAAGGAAGTTCACAAATTATTTAACAATAAAGTAGCCAATTGGAAGAGGCAGTACTGGAGGCTAATAGAGGCTAATTCGAGCATTATGACTTTCGGTATCTTTGTGCCAGCGGTATCATTAAAAAGCTCAACACACCATTTTGCTGACATAAATTTGGACATCAGACAAAATAAACTCTGGGAACATCACGGCTGCATCTGTCAACTCGGATTTAGAAAGAAGAATTAGAAAAATAAAACACGGTGACAAATAGTCAAATAAAAGCAGACCAGCAGAAGCCGAGGAACGGCAACGGCAAAAAAAACAACAAAAAAAAACAGAAGAACCCTCAGGAGGTGAAGCTCTGCGCTGTTTGAAATCTTCCTCCGTTTCTTTTTTTTTTTAGAAAAACAAAACCAGGAACTTGGCCAAACAAACCTCTTCTCCCAAGCAGCTTGTGTCCCGCCCCTCCTCCCCGCCACCACCACCACCAACCACCACAAACTAAAGCAACCAAAACAATATGACACCCCACAGAGAGGACTACTATATCTCCACACAGTGTCATCTCTGCAGCTATCACTGCTGGGGCTGCCACTGCTGCAAGAGGCTGCTGCTGCTGCTGCTGCTGGTGCTAAAGCCGATGGCTGTGTTCTCCTACATGGCCAGCTGAGATAAGTAAATAGTCCTGGGCTGGGCTCCAGCCAGAAGACAACAGATACACTTACCTAAAGAGACTTGGGGCCAGCTTAGTTCCTCAGCGAGCAAGGGCAATGGTACGGACGGCCTCAGAGTGGGGGTGTATCATAGCTGTCAGGGTGTACTTGGGAAGTCTGGAAAGGGCCAGGACCAATGCCAGCTGGCCGGAGTTCCGGTTAATTACGGGGGCGAGAAGGGTGGGGGGAGACGCATTTACACACACACACACACACACACACACACACACACACACACACACACACACACACACACACGCGCGCGCACACACACTTACATGCAAACACTTCTATATACCCAAACCAGCACACACCAGACACACACACTGTCTCTCTCTCTCTCCCTCCCTCTCTCTCTCACACACACACTGACACATGCCCCTTCACACACACACACACACACACACAAACACAAACATAAACACACGTATGTCTACGTCTATGTCTGCTGCCCTTTTAGGTGATGTTCTTAATTACGGAGGAGAAAAAAACACCACACTAATTCACCCTGACCGGAAACTTAATGAGACCTTGGTTTCCGTGCGTGACATATTACGAGGCAATGCTGTGATTCCAGAGGGAGTGGAGATAACGGGCTAAAGGAAATTAATTTCAAAATTAAACATGCATTTGATGTCCATTTGTTTGTGTATGTGTGTGTGTGTGTGTGGAATGTGTGTGTGTGTGTGTGTGTGTGTGTGTGTGTGTGTGTGTGTGTGTGTGTGTGTGTGTGTGGAATGTGATGTGTGTGTATACCAAGTCACAGCAGGTACTATAGCACACACGCAGGGCCACAGTTATATATTTTTTTCTAAGAACCTTCACTGTTCCCTTCTTCTGTGTCCACTCCACTCCCTCTAACCCCCCACCCCCCCCCCCCACCCATCCCAGCCCCCAGCCCCACCCTTCAGACCACGCTAAAAGCCTTTTGGAATGCTTTAAAGGTTTTGCTTGCGGATTAGGAGCTGACCTTTTCAAACTGTTTGGGATCACTACCGCTGGCAACCAGGTACCACACTGAGCGTGTCCTCTGCAAACAAGAGAGAAAGGTCAACCAGTGCGCTCATGAACCCGAGGTGTCTGCAAGTGTGTATGGGTGTGGGGGGAGGGAGGGAGGGTGGCCGCGGCCACGCACGCACGCATGCACACGCACACACACACACACACACACAAACACATACGTTTATATATATACATACACACAACTCACACACACACATACACACACACACACACACACACACACACAAGGCCAGAAATACACACACAATTCTCCATCTGCAGGAATGCATTAAGGACCAGGGCTTGCCATGAATTATGTATGTGCTGTACAGCGATAACGTATGGCAGAGGTGGTGCTGTTGCGACTCGCAGAGTGGATCTAACAAACAAAAATTCAATTTTTCCTGGGCATTAGGGCCGTGATAAAGTGATTTAAACACCCCTCAGTCTGGGTGAGTGGATCAGGCTATTCCTCCTCTCGCCTTGCTTTGATAACCGCAATACGTGTTAACAATATAAAATGAAATGAAATGTATACCGATCTGTATAGCGGTGGACAAAGCAACAAAATGTCAAGTCCAAAGGACAACATGACATTCATACAAACTTGGGTGTCATGCAAAACGCTTACAATCACACAAACTACTAGAAACTAGTTGACAAAGTAATAATGTTTTCTTATTTGCCAACGGAAAAGTACTGGACTATAGTTTCATGAGACTGCAACTCATGACTCATTCGTGGGATCCAATTTTATCAGAAATTGGTTTGCTGGCCAGGGTTTGTTTTAACTTGTTCAATGAACTGCCGAGTTACAATGCAAGGCTACACAAATAAGACCTCAATCAAACCGTACTGCAGTGAGATCACAGCGTGAGAGGCTAAAAAGCAAAGCCAACAACAATAGCACGATGAAGAGATCTGTCTTGAAAAAAAAAAAACACCCCAGAAATATTGAAAAAAAACACACACCAGAAAACATGAAAGGAAATCAGAAAAACAATCCTTCCACCTCGTAATAGAGAGTCTCGTTCGCTCGCTCACTCACCGCCGCTGCTACCTCTCTCTCTCCCTCTCTCTCTCTTTCTCTGATGTTTTTTTTTCGCTTCCTCCCCTCCAAGCAATCCCAGAGGGGTGCTCAAAACCAGATTAGCCAGATATGAGCGCTACATTATTTAAAGCGGCATCAACATTTCAGAGTCAGAGCCGTCACAGGCAACGCAACGAGGCCTTGACTGAGGCAGTTGGTTGGTAGGGGGTAGGATCTCAAGCTTTGCAGAGGAGGAGGTGAGAGGAGGAGGTGAGAGGAGGAGGTGAGAGGAGGAGGTGAGAGAAGCCTACGGAGGTGCCGTTGCTGTGAAGCTTGTTGTCTTTACTCTTTGGCTTCTCCTGCTGTTTTCAGTGATATCGCAGTCTGTTTGACTGAGTTCTTATTTGTGTACCTCTTGCTTAGTAATTCAGCAGTTGACTTAACAACTTAAAACAACCCCGGGGGTTTAGGTTAGGAGAGGACACACCACAAGCTCTGCAGAGGAGGTGAGAGGGAACCTAATGAGGTGCTGGCTGAAATATGCCTTTGCTCTCATTAGGTATTGGGGGCAGCTAACCTGACTAGATGGTGAAGGTGGGAAGATGGTGGTGTGTAGAGAGAGAGAGAGACAGAGGGAAAAACAAAATAGGAAGTGAGAGGAAGAGAGAGAGATAAGGAGAAATAGGGAGAGAGAGACATGTGTGTGTATGTGTGTGTGTATGTGTGTGTGTATGTGTGTGTGTGTGTGTGTGTTTAACTGTGTATGTGTGTGTGTGTGTGTGTGTGTGTGACTGAATGAGCGAGTAGATGGGTGAGTAAAAGAGACAGAGAGAGACTCGGACTGCAACAAGTGTATCAGCATAGTCATTCTTGCCGCCATCAACAAGCTAGTGCGCTGCTCTTTGCAGCTGAGGACCAAAGGGAAGTTCGTCAACAAAAACAACACCGGTTCAGACCAACCCGACCCACACTCAGCCCACTTCTGGTGACACGTCGCTCCGACTTGAAGCTGCTGTCTGGAGCACTGTCAGAGTCCTTGCGGAGGAGAAGGAGAAGGAGGAGGAGGAAGAGGAGGAGGAGGAGGAGGAGGAGGATGGGGCAAGGTCAGGGTTGCCTGGCTGGCTGGCTGGCTGACGGAGTCCAGACTAATTAGAGACGGATGGCGTGTATGCCTCCCAATCTCCCCACCCGCCTACGCCTACGCCTGAGCTAACACTCACCGAGCATCGCCACTTCCTGCCCTGAAAACTCACATCATGAGAGGATGTGGTGGTCTACAGCTAACTGCTCCACCTCCAGTGGTCCAGAGACATAGCCCATGATTCTCCCATCATGAGGTCAGAACTGAAGAAACCTTTTTGATGAAAGGTGAAACGTCTTCAACCTCCAAATTAAAAAAAAAGAAGCTCTTTTGACTCCCATTGCCTAGATGAATGGGAATCTTCACAGACATATTGCCCTGTAAACTGTTCCGCTTTGCTATCACGAGGTAGACCAGCCCACTATCTTGGGCATGCTGTGCAGACATTATCATCATATGATCAGTAGGGCAACCCCCACCCCACCCCCCCCAACCCTCTCTTACGGCCTGTCTTCATTCACTCACTTGCAGGGGTAACCTTGAAAGTGCTCGTATATTTTCGGGAGGGGCGACTGAGAGAAAAGTGATTTCTTTTCCCAAAGAATAAGCGTCCTGGTGCGCTCGTTACGACTGCTTTTTTAACGCAGTTGTTAATATTTTAGGGCCCCCTTGTGACTCCGTGGGCAGTGGGGGGCTTCACATTTAACAGACTTCATCAAACCTCCTATGCACACGGCAATCTGAGTGCTACCAGCCAGGGTGATTCATGGAGTGAAAAAAAACAGAAAAAGAGATGAAGTACAAGGTGTGTGTGTGTGTGTGTGTGTGTGTGTGTGTGTGTGTGTGTGTGTGTGTGTGTGTGTGTGTGCTTGTGTGTATGCATGTGTGTGTGTGTGTGTGTGTGTGCTTGTGTGTATGCATGTGTGTGTGTGTGTGTGTGTGTGTGTGTGTGTGTGTGTGTGTGTGTGTGTGTGTGTGTGTGTGAGGGCCCAATTATTTCACTTCCAACATATCCACCCAGGTTTGGACACCCCACTAATTTGGGGGTAAAAAAAAAACGCAAGTCAAAGTTTTCAGCTGAAACTTT
>CM059287.1:9492665-9505165 GCA_030347295.1 Setipinna tenuifilis | reverse complement strand
TTTCAATGCAAGGGGGCTTACTGAACAGCATGTGTCTGTGGCGTGCATATCGATTTCAATATGAGTGGCACAGCACTCTGGGTTTGGGCCTGTAATAATGCAGCTGAGTGGGTTGGGAAAGCATCAGACCTGGCAGTTTCAGTTAATGTTCTTGACACTAAATCCAGTGGGCATTTGGTGCCCAGATAGGTACTTGTTGAGTGTGTGTGTTTGTTTTTAGGTGTGTGTGTTTGCATGTGTGTGTGTGCATGTGTGCGTGCATGTGTGTGTGTGTATGTGTGCATATGTGTTTGCGTGTTTGTGTGTTTATATGCGTGTATGTGTGTCTATGTGTGTTTATGTGTATGTGTGTTCATGTGTGTGTGTTTGAGTTTATGTGTGCATATGTGTGTGTGTGTGTGTGTGTGTGTGTGTGTGCGTGCGTGCGTGTGTTTATGTGTGCGTGTTAGGCAAGCAAAGCCTCCCGCAGGCCTGACATACCCCATCAGCCTTCCCATCGGATGCCGTGATGACCAAAGTGTATCGATCCTTCGTCTCCCTGTCCAGTGCCTTGTCCAGCAGCAGGAGTCCACTTCTGCAAAGCGCAAACACAAACAGACGTTCACACCCAACTAAACAAACAAACAAACAAACAAATCCTTGTGTGAAGGAACCCACTGTGATATTGGCAGGCCGCTGTGAAATGTGCTTGGCAGCCATGTTGAAGCTCTGTGGTGGTTTCATGACATACTCATCCCCACTTGTGGCGGATTAGAAGGGACTTTCTCATGCAAAAAAAATACGTTTCCTCGGGCCTCAACCTCCAGGCAGAATACTGATAGAATGTAATAAATAAATCGAGACAGCACTTTAAATCCATTATTAATCGTTAAATCCATTATGAATCCATGTGAGATTAATTATCAAACACAACACTATAGGCTTTGAAGCCATGTTGCTGTCTATGCTGGTGACAAGCTGTCTTTTTGTCTGTCTGGTGTTGTTCTATAGCCTTTAAGGAAGTCGCTTCGACATCACACGGAGGGGAGAGAAAAGAGAACTGTTTTAAATGTCAGACGATATGCCAAGCATCTGGTCGTAACAAGCCTCAGCTCTTTTATATAAAATCATTTTGTCAAGTGCGCTCTTTAAATTATTTATGTTGCTGTAGCAAAAAAATGTAGGCTTGTATTGTGGGCAGACCCTTTTTTTTTTACAGAAGTTATATTTAAAAGTGCAGTGATGTGGCTCTTGCCGAGACAAGAGTTTTACTTTTACATTGTTTTTAAAAAGTGACGCAGGATTGGATTTCAATATGAGACAAGGCCAAAGACAAGGATGCCATTCTAAAGCTTGTTTAGCTGTGAGAGAACTGTTTTTCTTCGTGGAGGTGTGGACTCTGCTGAAAAAATGACTGGATTTGCCTTTACCCCAATCGTTAACGTCTTATTGTGATGTTAGTTGTTAGTGCGGAAACTAATGAATTAACAGCTAACGGAACAAGCTAAAAAGAACTCCCGAACCCCGTGAGGAGTAGGGCCATGATGTGTCTTCCACAAATGAAACTCCTTAAACATTCTTCTTGCTCCAACTTTAATTCCTTGATATTCAGAAGCATTGCCACAACAGACTGAATGGCCTTGCTTACTTCGTTCTCCACTGCCGATCTACATGCACAGATACACTACAAGTGAAATGTAGTGCACACAACCACGTCATCCCTC
Source organism: Setipinna tenuifilis (assembly GCA_030347295.1). Classification (NCBI taxonomy): domain Eukaryota; kingdom Metazoa; phylum Chordata; class Actinopteri; order Clupeiformes; family Engraulidae; genus Setipinna; species Setipinna tenuifilis. Next base: position 9,503,462 of record CM059287.1, on the reverse strand, counting down.
ACAAACACTCCCTCTGTCTGCTGATAGGATTCTGCCTACATATAGCTATTTCAATGATGCCTTCGCCAGACCCTCTGTACAAAACGAAGTGAAGTACGAGGGGCTGGTTTATCAGGCTAGCATGCATGCACAAACAAACACACATGCACACACACACACACACACACACACACACACGCACACACACACAAACCTACACACACACACACACACACACATAGACACACACACACACACACACACACACACACACACTCACACAGGCGCCCTAAATCAGTCCTCCATTACAGGCCATCAAAGAGAAGAAGGAATATGAGGGCCCATTTAACATAACAGCAGGACTCCACACAACGGGAGAACAGAGCCATTTCTCTGAGCGTGCCCAGACAGAAGTGGTCGAGCGGCAGCGGCAGCGGCAGCGGCAGCCTCTCTCTGGCAACTCAGACTGAGGGATGCAAATGAGAACGACTCGCCACTCGCCATGCAGCCCCGGCGCTGAGCAGAGGTCATTTGACAGATCCGATCCAATCGCTCCGATCTGTTCTGCTTTGCTCGGCTCGCCACATTTCGAGAGATGTCCCAGGCTTGGCGTTCGTTTGCTCCAAAGGTCCCCCCCCCTCCGCACCCCCCCAGCCCTGCTGCTATAATTCCATTGTGATGTTCTCTGCTGTTCGTCAACACCACTGCACTGTGGGCAGCACACAGGTTGCCGAGGTTGTAAAGAGGAAGGGTTTTTTTTTTAAAAACAAATCTGTAATAAAGGCATTTAGCCTGAAAGGGGGATGAGGCCGCTCATCCCTTCTCCCTCTTTTAACAAAATCTGTACAGTATAAAATGCTCCATTTAATTGAGTTACCCAAATGAATAGTTTTGAAAAATATGGGCCACTGTATGATCACGCTGTGAGTGGGTTTCCACTCGGTAAGAGCTTCATAAAAGCTGTTTTCATAAAAAACAAGCAAAATTAATCAAACTATGGACACTTTTTGTTTCTATTCAGAAGTGGAACTAGAACCCCTGACACACACACAGACACACACACCCACACACACACATACACACACACAAACACACACAAACAGACACACACACACACACACACACAAACAGACACACAGACATATAGACACACACACACACGTACACACACACACACACACACACACACACACACACACACACACACACACACACACACACACACACACACACACACTCCTCTACCATCACACGCTACAGTTTTCATTTGCCTGCTTATTGAGGGGACAACGACGACGGCCCGAGATTAAAATTTCATAATGTTTTTCTCCGACCCTTCGGCAGCTCGGGACCGCCCGCAATGGAGGCCCCACACACACACACACACACACACACACACACACATTTGAATTTAGGGCCAGTGACTGAAGTGGCCTTACTGCCCTCAGGCTCACCTGCCGTCTGCCTCTTATTAGAGAGTCAGAAAGTGTGTGAGAAAGAAGAGAGAGAGAGAGAGAGAGAGAGAGAGAATAAAGAGAGAAAGAGGGAGCAAGAGAGCGAGAAAGGCAGATGGTGAGAAGTAAAAAAAAAGAGAGCTATAGAAAAATATTGAGAAAGATGGTAGACACATGGAGATTAGGAAAAATACAGAGCAAAAGAAAGAAAAAAAAAGAAAGAGAGAGAAGGAGATAGAGAGCGACAGAGACAGAGAGAGAGACGGAGATAGACAGAAAGAGAGGGAGTGAGCGACAAAGAGAGAGAGAGAGCAAGAGAGAGACAGATACAGAGAGAAAGACAGAGACAGAAATGGAGAGCGAGACAGAGACGGGAGAGAGAAACTTGGTTTCTATCGCTCCCGCTGAGACCTCATTGCTTGCAGCTGCCTCGTAACCACGGACATTTGACCCGGCATGATTAGGTGTGGGACAACCATTCAAACACTATATTACAGTGCATTCCCCACCCTCAATGCATTAGCATTCCCGCTATACAGCGCCTGCCACCGCCAATACAGGCGCCTACCAAATAGCTCCACTTCCTGCAAATGATATGCATTTCCATTCATTTATTTCCCATTAATTATGTATTTTCCTCAGACCTGAACCGAGGTTTAAATATACATAGAGTCGATCTTGTGTGAGGACGTATGTGTGTTGCCGAGCCGATGGGACTGCCTGGAGGTAAAATAAATACGCCATTGCTGGAAAAGTAGGAAAAAAAAAACACAACAAAAAAAAAGAATCCAATCTAAGACCTCTCTGAGATGGGTTCTTTTACCCCATAAGCCTGGCGCTAGTGCAGCTGTCATGGGGTAGTGGGGATAAAGTATCGCTCGGTGGCCCAAAGTGGGGGAGATGGTACAGTGGAAGAGAAGCTTACTCTTGCAGCAGTCCGAAAGTGCCATTAGGGTCACCCCTCTGGATCTTGTAGGTAATGGGATCTTTTTCACGGTCGGTAGCCTGTAAAAGATAGAAAAGTTGTTTGTTGGGTTTTTTTTTTTTTTTCATCAATACAGTGATTAAATTACACGTTTCTATGTTAACGGCTGAAAAACGTTTAATCCCATTGTCCTGCAAAACAAATGGAAATAACTAAAAAAAAAGTTGTGGTGGTGGTTTAGACAGCACTTACATCATTCATAACCCACTCATAAAAAAAAAAAAACGTTTACAACATGTTAAATGAAAACAGCAGAGAGTGACTGGACCTTGGGAACTGACAGAAACATGACTTAATGCAGTGGCTGGAGAGATAAAGTGTTTGCAGTGGCTATGGAGATAAAGTGTTTGCATATTTCTTATATTTCTCACAGTCTGTGTGCTGCATACAACTGAGCGAGAGTTCCTCTGTGTTTACCTCCCACCTGCAGGTGGAATTTGACTGGACTGAGATATGTGGTTTGTTTGTGTGTGTGTGTGTGTGTGTGTGTGTGTGTGTGTGTGTGTGTGTGTGTGTGTGTGTGTGTGTATGTGTGTGTGTGCATATATGAGGTGAATATATGAAGTATGTGCTCCTGTCCTCATGGCTATATCTGTTATAGTGAAAGTCTGACAGAGAGAGAGAGAGAGACAGAGAGACAGAGAGACAGAGAGACAGAGAGACAGACTGACAGAAAAACAGACAGAGAGAGCCAGAGAGAGACAGACAGACTGACAGAAGAGAAAGAGAAAGAGAGAGAAACAGAGAGAGGGATAAAGTGTGTGTGTGTGTGTGTGTGTGTGTGTGTGTGTGTGTGTGTGTGTGTGTGTGTGTGTGTGTGTGTGTGTGTGTCTGTCTGTGTGTCTGTGTGTGCGCCTGCATGTGTGCGTGTCTGTGTGCACGTGTGTGCAGGACAGGTGTGTGTATGCACTGCCCCCTCACCTGAATGCTGAGCAGGGTGGCGCCGGTCCTCATGGCCTCGCTGACCTCCAGGCTGTAGAGGAGCTGAGGGAAGCGGGGGGGACTCTGGTTGTTGGGAGGCAGTACCTCGATATACACCGTAGTGATGGAGCTCCTGTGGACCGTCAACACACACTCACATCACACTTGGCCACTAAGGGACCTTTCCCTTCCTAACAAAACTAACAAAACACTAAACCAACTCTCTCTCTCTCTGTCCCTATGCAGATGTACATATGTCTGTTGTGTCCCTACTCTGTGTCTTTTTACACCTCTGTTGCTTATGTCCTCCTTTTTTTGTAAGTCGTTTTTAAAAGCGTCTGCCAAATGCAATGTAATGTAATGTAAACGGACAAGGCAATACTGATGGGTAATTGTTTTAGATGGCTGTTGAATGTATTAGTTTTAGTTTGTATGCTTATTAACAAGAAATGTATTTGGTGGCTTTTTTTCTAACTTAGTGTGTAACTTAGTAGTAATTTAGTCCGTTATGTTTCTACTTTTCTTTCTATGTGCATACCTTGACTAACCATAGCAGTTACATGTACATATTCTGTTTCTATGTGATACTTCTGAAACCTTACTGACCTTCTGAATCTCAAAAATGAAACAACTTGGTATATGATGTTCTAGCATTAAATGCGGTAACCACTTAATAGACTAAAGACAGAACTGATACCAAATAATGTTGTAATGTTGTAATAATGATGTAATGTTGTACTAAGGTATAAAAACTGTTTTTGCCCATCACCCATTATTAATTTGATGGAGTTATCCTTATGACAATGCTGTTGTATCATGCTCCCTCTTTGAAAAGACAGTGGTACTTCAAATTCTAACTATAGGTTTCTACCTCATCTTTTAAATAACGTTTTTTTGTCAAATGTATTTAACAGCCACAAACAATCACAAACAAATATACTGTCCCTAACATAAACAAATGAAGCACAAACAAGCCTACTGTACGTTATGTAAACAAGCACAGCCATGCCAACCTACAGAAACTCATTTCAGGGAGGTCAAGACCAACCCCCTAAAGAATAATTAAATTAAAATGAATTAAATGTAAAAAAAAAAATATGTCAGTACCAATTACTGTTGAGGTTTTGCAGGTGCTGAATTATTTGTTTGTTCGTGTTTGTTGAAGCATAACCTAGCGGATAGTAAAAGGAACCTGAAAATGGAAGGGATGCAGCTTTTTTTATGAAGGCTCGGTCAGACATAAATGGATAAAACTTCTACAACGTCCGCAAGGGAGTCTGATCGTTTTAAAAGAAAGCATTCGGGTGTAACAATGGACAGCACAATACGACTTTTAAATCCTTTTAGATCTCCTTTTGGGCGGCTTTTTTTTTTCTTCTGTGGGTGGCATGTTGCCGACCTGGACCTGCTCCAACATGTTTCTGTAAGAGCCAGCAGGTAATTTTGTTTTCTCTCCGTGGCAAAAAAAAAAAAAAAGTTTAGCGGATAGTCAGGACTATCCATATTTAAGTGCCATCTGGTCAGCATAGTTACACACCTTCTGGTTTTTCCATTACCTTATTCCTCCCTCTGTCCACCTCTTTTTCTTCCATATATTTTTTAATCTTTATTTCATAAATGGTTTATATTGTTTCCATGGAACCTTTCATGTTCAACAAACCATATGTGGGTTTCTTTTTTTTATTTGTTATTTTTCTTTTCATCACATGGATGTGTTTTCTTCCCACAATGAAATTGCCGAGTTGCCCAAACACATTCCACACAAATGTAAAAAAAAAAAAAACAACAAAAAAAGCTGCTCTGCTGCTCAAGAGCCATATTGATTCTGTGGCCACACGTAATTACTCAAGATGGTATAGGGAAGGAGAGATTGAATTGGTCAGCGGGTCGGGGTGAGGGTTGGGTATGTGTGTGTGTGCATGTGTGTGTTTGTGGTGGGGGGGTGGGTGCGGTTGGGTGGGGAGAGGAGGGCTGGGGGGGGGGGGTCCAAACCCTACTTGTTTGTTCCACCTGAAGAGAGGATGAAATAAAATAAAAAGAGACATTTGCTTCCTCCTCTCTGACTGGCAGATGGACAAGTCCTGAGTGACACTGTTGGCATGACATTGCAGTGGATGTATCCTGGAGTAGCTGGTACGGTTGATGTGTGTGTGTGTGTGTGTGTGTGTGTGTGTGTGTGTGTGTGTGTGTTTTGTGCGTGTGGCAATGTGTGTGTGTGTGTGCTTGTGTGTGTGCGTGTGCGTGTGTGTGTGTGCGTGTGTGTGTGTGTGTGCGTGTGTGTGTGTGTGTGTGTGCGTGTTTGTGTTTTTTGTGTGTGTGGCAATGTGTGTGTGTGTGTGTGTGTGTGTGTATGTGGTAGCATGTGTGTGTGTGTGTGTGATCTGGGGGTTGCAGTGGGCAAACTGCCCTCCCCTTGGGATGGTATTAATTTGCAAATAGGGGTGGTGTTTGGCAGGGAGGGGTGGACAGGCGAGAGGTGAGCCACATGTGAAGACCTGGCTGGGACAGAAAGAAGAAGCCGCTTCCAGATCTCCCACAGGCCTCCGCACTGCTTCTTTTTCCATCTAATCCCAAAATAACATCTAAATGTCCCTATGAAACACACCCACACACACACACACATGCACACACACACACACACACACACACAAACACTTATTCATACATAGACACAGACACACAGGTACACACGCAGGCACACACAGGCACACACACGCACGCGCACACACGCACACACACACACACACACACACACACAGCACTGCCTGTGCCTAAGCCTCATGTGGTATTCAGAGCCTGCATACTATCGGAGATGAAAGGCATATATTTCAAATCAGATTTGAAAAAGAGATAAGGGGAAAAAAAGGGCGAAAAGAAGATCCTCCTTCTGCATATGTGTAGCATAACATAAATCGTGCACGTTTATCGGCTTTTACTCTCAGCTCGGTCCTTCCCATCTCCCCTTAAACATTCTCTCCTTATGAATATTTAAAGGGAGCTGGAAGTAACTTATGTGTCAGAAGTGGCAGCGATTTTTTGAGGCAGGATAATTATTTCAGCTACATTCCCAAGCTAAACATGCTGCTAAACATGCTAATGACCTGATGGCGGGGTAATTAATGTGTACAATTTCATACTCTCTGCCACACGGCGTTTTCTAAATGAAAACATTGCCGCGGGGTCTTAACCATAACCACAGTGTTTGCAAACAAATGTTACACGCTAGACACAGATTGAAGGAGAAATGCTAGTGCCAAAAGAGTCGAGCGAAGGATCGTATAAAGAACATATGCGAGTTTTTGCGAGAGGCAGGCATGGTCCTTAACTCACTGGTGTCGCCTCTCAACCTGTCTACTTGTCAAGCCTGGGCTGCCAAGAATACCTGGTAATAGGCTCCATATGGCTATATGCGGATATCCGCAAAAACACATAATTGCTTCTTATCACCAGTTTTGCCACTCAACCGGTCTTACTGGTCCGACTTTGCAACAGCATGTGTTAAAACACCGGTGAGTAGGTGGAGGTTCAGACTAAGCAGTCATGGTCTTGCTTTCGACCGAGGCCGACCTTTTGTGTCAGTCATCTCTGTCGAGCACGATTGGAGCAATATGCTCCTGAAAGTTGGGTTCCCTTTTTGCTGTGCTGTTCAGCCGTCACCCTGGCTGGAAACGTACGACACAAATCCCTTTGGCAGCACTAAAGCCGGTGACAACCCTGTCAAAGGCAGCTCCATCGAGATCCAAAAGATATTGAGGCAAACGTGCTTAACTGTGGACTGCAGGCCCAAGTGTGGGCTCTTGTCCTATACCTCTATGTTCCTGCTTTCCAGAGACATCTCCCACTTGTGGTCAAAACATCATTTATCCTGATGATGTTAACTGCAGATTGACTGTAACTGTCCCTGCTGTCTTTTGAAAAAATGTCCCCAGTTCTCACCTTAGAGATCTGATCACTCCATCTTTAACCAAGTCTGGAGCAGGTGAAACCAACAACGCTGTGTAGTTGGGGACCTCTGATCTTGAGGTCTGACATTCTGCTCAACGATACATTGTCAGCTGAGAAATATTGAGTGTGATCATGTTTTAAACACCACACTACTCTGTGTCTGTCATAAGTTCACAGATGATTATCTCTCAAAGATTATCTCTCCAAGATAGGGTAAATTAATTCTGTAGCTCACTTCTGTGATTAAGCCTGATTAAGCATAGAAAACTGACTGGCAAATCGAAAGGCTTGTGTAAAGACTTCCATTAGTGTAGTACTGAGCTTGGGATCATCCAGACACTCTTGCTGTGTCATCAGACTGAAAACCATGTAAACATCAATATCATTTTGGTATTAGATGTTCTAATACCAAACAGATAGATGGTATTTGGCAAGCATGTTTTTACCACAGCAAGAGGGATTTGTGATGATTTCAATACTACCACCGCTCTGAAACCATGTGTATATTGATGGAACAAGTGTTAACTCCAGAACTGAGGAATGCATGAATATCATCTTTGTGGTACCATTCATCCACCCTGATGTTCAGAAGAGTACCGCTTTGATTCTTACCCAAGACTAGATTTCTGTACTACTATATGCCTGGCAGGGGTATAATATCATTTTAAAGGTTCTATTAGTAAGAACTGTATGGCAAAAAAATGATAAAATGATCCTGATATGCCACCAGAGATTAAGTATACATGTCAAATTGAAATGCTAATTTGACTGATAACAACAGCCACAAAGTTCTCAATGTCTCATTTTGAATGACAGAGCCCTTGTTATACCAAGGAAGTGTGGAGCTACTTTCAGCTTTTCTAATGGTTTAAAATGGTTTAAAAATAGCATTATCTTCAAGATTTCACTGTGCTAATGTTTCTTTTTCACCAACAAGATGAAAATATTGAAGTTCTAAATGCAACAGGCTAGCACAGTTTTGCTCCTCAGTTAACATACCAACTCGGTATGCCATATCAACTCATTTTCATTTTACTCCGGAGTATTCCTTTCAACCTAATTTACAGCCTGTAAATTCTGTTTATACTGTCATTGCACTTCACCTCTTGTAAACAACACTTAACAATATTTTAAAATTTGATAGCAGTACCAGTTTTTAAACACCAAAGCTGCTGGACATTAAACCCCCAAGCGGGACTGTACTGTAAGCGCCACTGACCTCCTCTGGGCCTTGGGGCCGTTGTCTATGGCCTCCACGGTGAGGGCGTAGTTTCGGCCCACGGAAAGACTGATGCCGGGCGTGATTTTGATCACCCCCGTCCGCTTGTCGATTACGAAGTGGCCCTGGTCCCCGGCCAGGATGCGGTAGGTCACCTGTCCATTGGGGCCCTCGTCTGCGTCCACGGCTGTCAGCTGCAAAAAAACACAACATTTCTGCTTCACAAATCATAGTTGTGTAAAGTTAAATCCAAAAAACAAATAGCAGCTGTTCAAATCTTTACTTTATGTCTTTGCTGTTGTACTCCTTGGCTAGGTTTTATTTCAATAACTTGGCGCAGAGAAGTTCCTAGAGAGTTACCTTCCTGTTTTATTAAATATGTTCCTGTGACTGAAAGAGCTTTAGTTTGGGTCTCAACAAAAACGCTATTTACCCATGCCATTTAGACATTACATAAACTATGGGATTAAAATGAAAATGCAATAAAAAATGCAAATATTAATGTTTCAACATATATCTTTACAATTCACTGTGCAATTACTACATGAAGCATCATTTATGTCTCACGATCAGAACACACACACCCATTCATGCTTTACGACGATGTAAAGCATTCTTGCTGTACTTTGACAGTGAGGGCATTTTTCTTCCTACACATTATTCATTCTGGCTGTTGGATTCTCTAAATATGGATTGAGGCCAACATATTTTTTTGGATTTACCAAAAAACACAGCAAATTCCCAAGGACAAGGGGACGGAAGACAAAAAAACAGAGAACTTAATAACAGCATATTATATCAACACATAAAAAAAATAAAAAATGGCCAAAATGACTTTGAACATGACATCAAAAAGAATCTTTTAAAGCGTTAAACTGTCCACATGACATATCACTACTTGTTATTTAGCCTCATTCTCTAGGGCTGTTTGCCCAAAGTTAAAGAGACCAGCTAATAAGTTATAAATTACAGTGTGCCTCCTAAGTAAACCTCCTTATTAAATCGAACCGTCAGGAGGCCTAGAAACAGCATGTACAGACGTTTCAGCGGGTCCCTCTGAGGCCGAGCTCCCTTTGATTTCCAGCTGTGAAACAGAGCCTGACCTTCTGCGTCAATCATTTGTGCCAGCATGTCGAAGAGTCACTAACTCTCGGGCCATGCTCGGACTGCAAAACAGATTATTATCCGCCGCTCCCGAAAGCACTAACAAGCAAGCTTGGCCAAAAAAGAAAGGAAAAAAAAAAACAAGCAGGCACATAGAGACCTTGGCGATTATTTTGGCTATAAGCCAGCCTTGCTAATGCTATTACTCTAAGTGAGTGTGCTAGCCACAGCCACAGACTGTGCTTGAGGACTGATTACCCGAAGGACCGTGTCTCCCGGCTGCATGTCGGTGAAAACGTTGACGCCATAGGAGACGTTGGAGAAGGTGGGCGTGTTGTCGTTGGCGTCGATCACGGTGATGTTGACGGTCACCGGCCTGCTTTCCTGGACTCCATCCGAGGCAATTATCTGTGGAGACAGGAAGGAAGAGAAAGAAAGATGAGGATGAGGAGGAGATGGAGGAGAAGGTAATTTGATGGAGGAGGGCCTTCACACACTGGCTTCACAACTTCTGCAGCACACTTCCAGATTTGACAATGTTGTTTGCCTCTAACACCAGCTGGGTAGAGAACACCATAGTATTCAATCTCCAAAAATGTCAGAAGCACAGTGTGACACTCTTTGTCGAAGTCAGTTTCTGGAGTCCTTAAGAGGGAAGACAGATATACCCATGAGATCCGTAGCTGAACATTTAATGAATAATAATAAATAAAAATGATCAGAAGTTGCTGATGCAGGTGAACTTAGAGCATGGATTAAGCTAATGGGACTCCTGGATGCCATCATACAGGGTGTCTGGGAGTAACAAGTCACAGTTGATTGAGTCTGACAGACTTTACCAGCTCCACGAGTCATAAGGCAAACTAATGTAGTGTAAGTGGTTTGGAAACACATTAACTCAGCTACTTAAGAAACTACTTTGACCATATTTATATCGTAAACATACAAGAGTAAAACAGCATTACGAGGCCTGGTCTGATAGCAGCTACAACCTGAGGTAGTACAAATATTATCTGCAGTTTAGCTGACACTTTCTTTCCTTTCATTTTGCATTCTGTCCTGGGTAACAGAACTGCATAATGCATAGCACTGCCTGGATGGTGAGTGTGTATGGCTGGGTGTGTTTATCATTTAAATAGCTACATGCCATCAAAATTACTTGAAGAGCATACGAAAAACAGTTGCTTGTA
>CM059287.1:9472665-9487665 GCA_030347295.1 Setipinna tenuifilis | reverse complement strand
CTGCCTGTTAAGTGTAGAGCCTGCCATGTAATGCACTCTATCATTATGGCGCACTGTACGGCTCTACCCAGCCCGAATGCTGTGCAGTGCTGTTGTTACGATGCTGCCGTATGCTCACTTTCAGCCAAAAAGTGACAAAATTGGCACTTCGAGCCGGTGAATAATTTCCTGTTTGGCGGGTCTGCAGTAGGTCATTTGCTGTGTCTCGCTTCCATATGTGGCGTTCGGTGTCAAAATCTGTCAGATGTGTTTCGCCTTACAAGCGTTGGAGCATAAGCTCTCAAAATAGGGTTGCTGAACCAAATACAAAACTGAAGCCAGGTTTTTATCAGAAGGCTAAACATGTTCATCACACCATACGGGAAGCATGATTGACAGTATATGGATGACTATATAAATTACCTCACAAATAAACACACATCACAATCAGTGAGTCACTCATTATATACCAGAAAACAGTACACTTATTTAGCAGTTTAGCTTCATATTGACATTAGCATACATGTTTATTGCAATGTGGTCTAAACGTGAACAAGGATGAATGGAGCATTGATATGTTAGAAAATCCTATGCCAATCCAAAGACCTTCTGATGGCGCCTACTCAACAGTGCATGACATAGAACAAGATAGCAGAATGACAAAGACAAAACAGTAGACATGAGAGACAGAAAGGGAGTGGGAGGAAGATAAAGGGGACAAAAATGTGATGGATGAAGAGGAAGAGAGAGAAAGAGAGGGAGAGAAACAGAGAGAAAGAAAGACAGAGACAGGCAAGATGGGGGCAGGCAGGTGAGCAAGGACAAGGTGGCGGCGTCTTACCGCGAACGCGTAGGTCTGCTGTTCTTCACGGTCCACAGGCTTGAGCAGCGTCAGGTGGCGGCCGATCCCATGTGGGGTCACAGAGAAGATGCTGTCGTAGCCACCCAGGGAGATGTGCACCATCGGGTCCCTGGTCTAACCGGCGAACGGGAGACAAGAGGACACATCACTGTCAATACTAACAATACAAGGCTGGCGGTGTGGGGAAAAAAACACAAAACAGAAAAGGCAGGCAAACGAAGAAAAAGAAGAAGAAGATCCAAACTTGTATTCAAATTGCAGCCCCCTCACAGAGAGTTCAGAGAGTTTGACACAAACAGAAAGTAAAAGCAAGACCATGCAAAAGGTACAGTATCTGGGTCAAAGCTACTCCTCATAGTCTATAGAAAATTCTAGGTAAGCCTTGAATGCATCTGAAAATTTTAGGTAAGCCATGAATGCTTCTGAATGGATTATTTCCTCTACAATGTGGTGTGTGTGGAAAGGTACTGTATGTCCTCCCTCGCTTGCTTAGATGTTATTAGAACTGAAACTGTGTTTGCACATTATTATGAAGACATGGTCCTTCAAGGACATAAAGTGACAAGTGTCCTCACAGAAAAGAAAAAATGTTTGCTGCTATTTCCTCCTTGTGTCAGCTGTCGCCCATACAAGCATTATTAGACCGTAAGGCACTGAAGAGAGAGTTTTACAGCGAAATGACAGTGATCAGAAGCAACAAGGTGCCTCACACTGCAACCTAAAAGGAAAAGCTCCAATTTTCATAAAATACCAGACACTCTGCTTTGAAAATTGCCTTTTGTGTGTGTTCAGCTGGGAAAGAACTCGAAATGTGTGAGTGCACTCTTCCTTAAGAACGGGGCAGACACTAACAATATTCACGTCTGAATGCACTACGATGTCAGCACAACACAAGCATTTATGTCTTGATGGGGTTTTTTTTACCTGAAGCAAAAAGACAGGACAGACAGACTTGAAACAAAAATATGGGTCTGTGCTAAATTGATGAGGACTGACTTTAGCGTTTTTGAACATTAAAAAAGGAAATGGTAAAACCTCACAGGTCACCAAGCTCTTCTAAGTGACGCATCAGAAAACCCTTCATAACTTTAGCATCTCTCTTGCCCTTGCTGGTCACAAGATAACTTCCATCTGTCTGGATTTTTGTTTGATTTTTTGTTAGTGTTTTGTTTGTTTTTGGTCACAACGCTGAAGATTCTTTCACAGTCAGCATTACAGTGGAAACAAAAACAAAAAGACAAGAACCCACCCACTGTGACGATAAAAATGTATGCAAAAAAGTTTTCCTATTTCAGTTGACATCTGAGCTTGTTTTCTCCACACCTCATCAGCCCATCAGAAAGAAAACCATCATCCAGGCATGTGGATTGAACACAAGACAGAAGATCTTATCACTGCCAACGTCACTATCAGCCCACTGGGCAAGAGACAAGGGCTCTTGTCCATGAAATACCTTAGAGAGGAGAATGGGGCAGTATGTCGGCTATTGGTGTATTCATGCTGCTATTCATCCCTGTGGAAGCTAGGAGGCCATGCCACCTGCTACCATTGTGAAGTCGTTTCTCACATCACTGAAGACTCCTCTTGGCTGAAGGTTACCCTGGCTGTCAACGAATGCATGCACCGTGTGGGCTAAGGATAACTCTTCGATGATCAAGCAAGTATCCTAAGTTTCTGCAGCAGACTTACACTCTCTCTTCACGCTATCCATCATTTTGACACATTAAGCTTCGCAGAGAGGCAAGCAGAGGCTAATGTGATAATATCAGGAGTCAGGTTTAGATGCCAGAATGCCCAGAATTGTTTTAAAAACACATAACAGGAATGGTCTGCTTCAAAAGAGAGCTTAGAGCTTTTTGTTGTGGACCAATCAAGAACTTATCACAGAGTTTTGTCATCTCTTTCTCTTCTGTCCTTCATTTTGTTTTTTCTGTCTTCTCGAGACAATTTCCTGTTGTTTTAAGCCACCTCTGTCTCGTCAACATCACCCACTGTCATCGTCTTGAGCAACGGACAAGGGAGCATGACCATGAAATATTATGACAAAGAAAAACATGTCAGTCTGGAATCTATTCATGTCAAGATTCTGGCCTTCAAAAGGTAGGTCTTCAGGTCAGTAAGCTTACTGACCTCAAATAGGCTTGGTATTTGTGGCAGTGGGACATCACCAGTTGAGGATGTAGACTATATTTGATCTCCCTAACACATACTTTCCACACAGGAAAACACAAGGTGGATTCTGCATAGCCACATTTTGCCTTGAGGATGTGGTTGTGAATACTTAAAGCATGTTCTCTTTGCTTTGGTATAGCACAAGGAGCAAGCGAGCTACCTGTCAGCTAGCAAGCTGGGAAGTTGCTGTCAAACTATTGTTACCTCCAAGCTGGAGTTGAGTTCCCTGAACAGAGCTAAAAGCCACTGGTTTTGTTTTCTTCATTTTCTTACACATCTTGTAGATACCCCATTGAGACATAAAAAGACACATTAAAGTTGTTTTGTTTTTCAGTTAATTTGTATTGTTCTTGTATGCAAATTGTTTGTGTCTAGACTTTTTTGGCATGCCAGACCTACAATAAGCGTCTGAACTAGACAACTTTGGCATTCAATACTGTACAGATTTTATACTGTATTTCTTTTTTTTACCACAACAAAAACTATGACCATGGCTTTTTACTCTGATTCTGAGCCTGTGGCCTTTTTGAAATAGCAAGATGGAGATGGCATCTTTATAGGTAAACAAGGTCTGATTGCTGATTGAAGAGTTTTTCAAAGAAGTGTGATGCATCTGCACTAGAGACCTCCATTTTCACAAAACTAATGAATGGAGGATTTACTGTATTTTTTATAAGATTTTGTGTTATTATCAGATCCCTTGCTGTTAAAAATGAGTGTAAGAGTGTGTGAACCCGATAATGAAGTAGAAAGTATTTGCAGTTATACGCTTTTGTAGGTAACTCAATGTATGATAGTTTTCATAGGAATTGTTTAAAGACAAGCTCTTAATATATTGAAAATGTTTACAATACACAACATTTCATAAATACCCAAAACATCTAATGCATCATACTGTTCCTGTCTATTGTTTGTGAAATGGTGCTTGATTGTCATTTCTATGGATATTCTTACTTTTTTGTTAAGGTAAAATGTGTATACCTCTCTCCAGTCTGTCTATAGATGGCTGAGTTAATCAGCTTAGAGTAATTTCTTTGGCTAATGCAACAATTAATCCATGTGCAGAAAGTTAATCCTTAATTGAGAACCAAAGTAAAACTGGAAGGATTTCAGTTTTACCGTTTACCAACCAACCCACTTCGATCCCAAACCCGTAACCCCTCCACCCAATGCCAATGAAGAAAGACACTCAGACACTTCAAAGCATAATTCACTAGGCCACAAGCTTGCGTGCGCGCAGAACACACACACACACACACACACACACATACACAAACCAATGAGCACAAGTTGGAAACCATGCTTGAGCTACAAAACAAATTAAATAATTGAAAAAAGAGTCAGAAAGACGACAAACAAGAAAGAAAGAAAGAAAGAAAGAAAGAAAGGAATGAATGAATGAAAGAATGGAAAGAAAAGAAACAAAACAACAGAAGAAAAACAAGCACTTCACTTCAAATTACACACTCTCCTATGAATACCTACAGGCGTAGCGTTAACCGCAAGCTGAAGTCAGGAGAGAAAACATATGGCTGGTTATGGCGGATTATGCTCTTAAACGCTGACTTGCCCGGAGACTGATTTGGAGGCTACGCAGTGGCACTTGGCAATCTTGTCAGAGCCGTAATGTAATAATGCAATTTCACAGTATGATAAAAGAAAAAAAAAAACATAATTAAAAAAATTAGAACAACAAAACAAAACATCTATAATGTCAGATAAACTTAATCAAGGCTTCTCACAGATGCAGCCTGATTGTTTGGCTAATGTTATTACTTGACTTCTCAAGGTCATGTAACTTTATTTGACATCCATGGGCCTTGATGGCTGTGTCAGAGTAATGGTTTACTTCAGTAATGAGTTTCTGTAGTTCAGGCAGGCTGCAGCAGTCTGACAGAATGATCATTACACTCGCTGATTGTGCAAGGCAAATGGAAACAGCTAAACATGGTTGAAATATTAGAAAAACATTCATTAAACCTCATTTTCTGAATTTTAATGGAGATTCCTGCAACTGCTTGCAAGATCTGAATGTATTACTACACTGAGTCACCCTTTTTTTGGATGATGGGCCTACAGACTCTGCACATGTAGAGTCTATTACTAAACCATCTGATAAAATGCTGTTTCTTATTAAGGTTAGAGTTATGGGTTAGGTAAGGTGATAAGTCAGTACACAACAGTAACCAAAATGACACTAAAAAATGAATTTGCAAAAACACATGTAATGCCTTTGGGGACTGACTATATAGTGTTACAATGTATTTTTGTACAATCTTACTCACTAGGAAAAGTCACACCACAGTGAAAAATGAGCTATTAAATTGCACTGGTATCTGCACTTCCACACATCCGCCAAGGTTCATTCATGTTATCGAGCTGTCACAGCTCCATTACATAAAGCTTTCATTGTCATCCAATCATATCACATAAAGCTTTTATTCTTGTCCAGTCATTTTCCTCCTTGATGTGATGTCAGCTCTCTGATCTCCCTTTTCCTTTGAGTCCCAAAAAGGCTTATGGGAAGAAAAAAAAGAGGGGAGGGGAAAAAAAGCAATAAAAGAGGCTCTGTTCTTACCTCCTCGATGTCATTATCGAGGGCGATGATGGTGAGCGGGGCTGTGAGATTGGCGCTGTCGGAGACGGTGGTGCCCACTGGTGAAGATTCGCTGATAAAGCCGTAGTAGACCGTCGTCTGGAAGTAGGGCGCCTGATTGTTCTCATCAAGCACTTCGATGTGCAAATTAGCAAAGGCCGGGAGCGGGTGTCCATTGTCCTGTTCAGCCTATGGGAAAGAGAGATTTGATTGTTTAAAGTGGATGAATTTAACATAAAGCAGATATCTTAAAGACATGAGAAAACAAAGCACATGCAGCGCTAAGAGGGCGTCTAATGCTAATGATCGGGTGACAATAATTATAGGCCTGTGTCATCTTTGAGACTATAAGTCTTTGACTTTGACTAGGCTGTATTTCAGATCGCTCATTACTTTCAATGACCAGTCTTGTCTCGTCTGTTCGTTCGTATATGAGAAAGGGAATGCACGTTCAAGGTGGTAGTGCAGCTGCAATGAGAAGCGGAGTGTTACACATTTAAGGGCATTGCCTTTTTGATATACGACCCCCGTGAAGTCCATCATCACGCTTATACCACAGTTATCACACTTACCATATGCCTGCACTTCCCAAAAGTTTAAATTCTGCGGCCCCCTAAGATAGTCTATGTTCTACCGATTACCCCCTGCAGCAAAGCCAACTATAATAATAATATATAATAATAATATATAATCCAAACTTGTTAGTAGAGGTACTTCTCTCCGCAACTCTTTCTGATAAGTCACTTACTGGACAAACTGCTGTTAATAATTCAAAACTGCTACCGCCAAGTTTCAGTTGTTAGTTCCATGCATTTGGTTATTACTATTCCAAATTTCTGGTAAGTCTAGCTTAGCAAAATCATGTTGGTTGCAAGTCCAAATGCAGTCTGATAGCACCAAAAATTGATCTCAGATGTACATAAAATGCTACTTTGCATACTTCCATCCGCTTATCATTTGCTAAAACTGTCACATCTTTACCAAGTATTTAAAGTTTACCATGAACTTGGCGCATTGATACATAAGCGAAATACGGTTGGAAAACAGGGACTACTTCATAGGTGTGTATATGGAAAATGAATTGACCAAAGCCGTGGTATGAAGGCCAAATATCTTCATAACACTAAATATTTTGAGAAATACTATGTAATACAACAGTTATAAATGTTTAATAAAACGTTTTTTTTCTTTTACTTCAAACCTCATCATCGACCTTTACCTTCACTTTAACGCTTTAACTTCTACATCTAACCCTTGTGTAAGAACAGCAAAGATATTGTTACTCAATGTTACTTGGTATACTAAACTGTCCTAAGCTACGCTTACCAGTGTGGTCACAATGTCACAAGCACATTATGGAAATATCCTCCACCACTATAAATAAACACACAGTGCCTTTGTAAACGCATGATACAAACAATAACTGTATGATAAAATTTACTTTAAATGTATGTAAAACTCAGTAAAACTGTAGTCAGCAGAGTGTTTGCTTGGCCCTTATCACATTTGGTATTTATAGGATAAACACTGAACCACCGGATCTTTTTCTCCTTGACATTTATTTAGTTTTGATTGCTGTCAATGCAAACACCTAAAACGTATTCTTTACTTATTTACAAAGTTTTAGAGTCAACAAAATCAATGTCAGACCCCAAGAACAACAAAGAACAGTGCAGCAAACAACCTGACAATCAGAAAAGTAATTAGCAGCGCCACTGAAAGGGGTCACTGCTTTTCTATCTGCTATGAATGACTATCGGACCATTAACTTAGAAAGTAAAGTTTGTCAGGACACTAACAAATAGCAGGGCCATAGAACTGATGAAATAGTTAATGGTACAAATGCACACATAAAATAGTGAGTGTCCAAAAACTGAGGAGACAGGATAACAGCATATATTACATGATGAAGAAAATTAACTTAGCTATCTTTTTCACTATTGTTGAAATTAGCCACCATTGTCATCAGGAGACCAACTGGGAAAGAAATATATAATTAAATCTAATTTCCTCTCATATATTCGTATATTTATTTTAGGATACAAATATAATGGTGGATTTCAAGGGTCCTGGGGAATAATAATAATAAAAAAAACATCTATAGCAAACTCATCCAAAGTCCCACCATCCACTTAGGACATTCCTCAGATTAGGTGAAAACAGCACACCCATAACAGTGCAGGTATGTCCGTTGACAGTGGCAAATAATGTGTTGCAATGCAAGTTATAGATGCAAATCAAAAAGTTGCCTTAGTTTACAAAACGTCACAGTCTACTACTGCGATGTCTGGGACTACTGCATTACTGTATCGGCGTATACTTCACAGGCAAAAGCCACTGGAAAGAGTGGAAACTCATGGAAAAGTGCATCACCAATGAACTTATATTCAGATCAGCAGTACTCAGTTGACACTGAAGACGAAGAAAGTGTACAGTCAGTTCGGGCCAGTTTCTTTTCCTCCAGCTCTTGCTGTGACTCAGCAGAAGAAACCTTTGTGTTACTGACAGCCTATCTCCCACCTGAGCTGCTTCAGCCTGAATGAAGTGTAAATATGAGTGGCACCATCCATTTTCACCTTCCACCAAACCACATATTTGCAACATCCTGCAAACTTGCTGGGTTCTTTTTTTTATTTCCTTCTTTTTTTCCTTTTCTATTCTTCCACTTGTCATCTTGTGGCTTTAATTTTATTCTGACAGGTGTGGTTTGGAAAAACAAAAAAAAGACTGCAAATATTAAAAACAGCCAAGCTGCTAGAGCATTACCCTGTCCAAATCAACAGTATCCGTGCAAAGAATTAATATGGCACCTTCTCAACCATCTTACAATGTCAAGAGTTGTTTCACCACAAAGGAAGATAACATACAACAATTCTCATGTGTATTAAAACTATACAATCATATTGAAAGCCATGAGTGAATGAATGTCCCCTCTGACCTTGATGCCGCTAGACCCTGGTAGGCTTTCTCACCCTAGTCCATTAAATATTATATTACATTTAGCTGACTCTTATCCAGAGCGACTTACATTGAATTAGATACAGGGACAGTCCCCCTGGGGCAATGTGGGCTTAGATGCCTTGTTCACTGGCATCTCAGCCATGGTGGGGGGTTGCAGGAGAGCACTAGTTATTTATTTCTCCACCCACATGTTTTCTCCTGGTACAGGAATTGAACCTGCAACCTTCTAATTCCCAGAATAAAAGAATAAGTTTGTAGTGGGAAAGTGGAGCTGGAGTGTGGCAAGATCCCTCTCGAGCAGTCACAGGAATCATAAATCAGACAGGGAATGTTTGAGACAGTCATATTACAGAGGATTTTCACTGGCATTACAGCTGCTCAATGCAATCTGCTTATTGTAGAAGGTGATACAGCTTTTTAGGTCACAAGTAAAAGGCCCTCCTCCTCCCCAGCCCAACCCGAGAGATCTTAATCCAAATCCTAATGTGGTGAGGCCCCAATTTCCCCAAGCAGCCAGTATCAGAAGTAATTAACTTCCCTGTCTCCAGGGACTTGTCCTTGCTAAACTGATAGCTCCTGGGAAGAGAAAAGAAATAATTTAAAAAAAAAAAGAAGGAAAGGAAGAAAAAAAAAAAAACATAGCATAGCACGGAGATTAAAGTCAGGCCAGGCAATCAAGTGCAATGAAGGAGGAGCAGGACCAGTTTATGGGGAGCTATCGTTGGGATTACGGAGCCTAGCGAGCTAAAGACGCCCTTTGTGGTTCTGTGTCTTTTACTCGCTTGTGCATTTGCTCTTTTTAAACAGACAACTGGATGAACCAGTATCCCTCAAATCCCGTTTCGCAATGGTAAATGTGTTTCTTAAAGTCTTGCGTCATAACAAACCCACAGAAAAATCCCAACATCA
Organism: Setipinna tenuifilis; assembly: GCA_030347295.1. Classification (NCBI taxonomy): domain Eukaryota; kingdom Metazoa; phylum Chordata; class Actinopteri; order Clupeiformes; family Engraulidae; genus Setipinna; species Setipinna tenuifilis. The sequence continues at coordinate 9,478,186 of CM059287.1, read as the reverse complement.
CCTTCATTCACCATCACACACCAACAACATCAAAAGCTACAGATCTCCCGAGGAAAAGCACACTACATCACAAAATAAAAACCGTGAAAAACATTCAAGAGAGAAAAAAAAACTGAAGCCAAGAACTACAAATGGTACCGTACAGGAGAGAGTGAGTGTGAGGGAGGTATAGAAGCCAGTGAGTGAGAGAGTGCAAGAGAAAGGAGGGAGTAGAGAGAACTGAGATGAACTCCTAAAAAAAGCCTGGCTTTCTGCCTTTGCTGTCTCTCTCTCTCTCTCTCTCTCTCTCTCTCTCTCAAATCTGACTTATTTTCTTTCTGCCCTTGCTCTCTTTCTCTCTCTTGCTCTATCTCTTGTTCTATCTCTCCCTCTTGCTCTCTCTCTCTCTGCCTCTCTTACTTTTACTCTTACTCTTCCTCTCTCTCTCTCTCCCTCCCCCTCTCTCTCTTCCTCTCTCCCAAGTCTGCCATTGCCCTGACAACAGGTCTGACAACTTGACAAGGCGCTGTCACAATGGGACTGAGCTCACTTCGGCGAACGCTGTGTGATTCTGATAGGAATACAGTGAGGATATATACAGCCAGCGCCGCGCCACTCTATCCCCAAAGGCCCAGCCCTGAGAACGGCCTCAGCTCTCCCCTCCCCTCAGCCCTCTCCTCCCCTCTCCTCTCCTCCTCCTCTCCTCTCCTGCTCCTTCAGATCTCCTTCAAGGCTTTCCTCTCTCAGTGCGCCGTCCAGCAGCACCAAAGGGATCTGAGGGCGCCTCGTTCAAGGAGGGAGGGAGTCTGGCTTGTTGTCTGGAGCTCTTTATTCACATTCTCCAGGTGTGTGTGTGTGTGTGTGTGTGTGTGTGTGTGTGTGTGTGTGTGTGTGTGTGTGTATGTGTGTGGGTGTGTGTGTGTGTGTTTTCAAAGGGGAGGATAGGTAAGAACAAAAGCGTCAGATAAACAGCTGAGATGATGTTAATGAGGGGCTTAATTAGGCCTTATGGTGTCTGGATGACAGACCGAGACCCCTTTGGTTGTTTAGCACCGCTCCTCCTTCAAGGGTCAGTGCTACTGCAGCTCTCAGTGAGCTGGTGAAAAAGTTTTCCCAGTGAATTACAAACAACAAATTAGTTTAACGGCTGGAAAGGGCAAGTCAGTGTCTAAGGCATCAAAATGCTGAGGAAACACAAAGAGGAACATTTGTCTTCCCCTACTTAAGGCCGCTGAATACAGAATCGAGCATGGTGCTCAGGGATGTTTTTGTGCCTTATAACTGGCTAATGAGGTCACAACCTGTGTGTGTGTGGGGGGGGGGTGTCTGTGTGTGTGTGTGTGTGTGTGTGTGTGTGTGTGTGTGTGTGTGTGTGTGTGTTTGTGTATGTGTTTGTGTGTGTGTTTGTGTGTGTGTCTGAGTGTGAGAGTGTGTGTGAGAGTGTGTGTGTGTGTGCGTGAAAGAGTGTGTGTGTGTGTGTGTGTGTGTGTGTGTGTGTGTGTGTGTGTGTGTGTGTGTGTGTGTGTGTGCGTGTGTGTGTGTTTGTGAGATTCTGTCTGTGTGTGAAGGTATGTTTGTGTGTGCCTGTGTTTTCCCCACTTGTCAAAGAGGAAATCACTCTCTTCCACATATGTGTCTCCTATGGGGGTAGCCATCCCCCTGCCAACCCAGCAGCACAATAAGACACTAAAGATGGTGATACATTGGGCAATGTTTTGAGCATTGTTGCTTGGCAATGTCACAAACAGATGATGTATAGGCACTTTATCACTGTTATTGGGCAACACATTTGTATGAGGAGAACTTAGATCAGCAGCAGGCAACAGTCATTCCAGATAAAAAATTAGAAGCCAGGTAAAAATTCCCTGGGAATTCAGCTGGAAAGCAGGTGTAGGGAGCAAAAATGACTCATGGAGCCATGGGGTCAATGGAGCCCCAAGAGGTTGCTGTTAGCCCTGTGTGTTTCAACATGGTGCAAAGCCACTCAGTGTAGAGTGCACACTCAATGAACAGCCTCTTTTACATTACATTACATTGCATTTGGCAGGCGCTTTTATCCAAAGCGACTTACAAAAAAGTCGTTCTCTCACAGTTACACTGGAAATGATGCATGTGATGAGGTTTCCAGCCTTACTTTTACAGTACATCTGTATTTTTTAGGGGGAATTTCAAATGGCACTTCTTCTGCAATTGTCATGTCTTGGAATTGGATAAAACATCCTGTGTTTATACACACAGTATATAAAATATTTCTGATGTCGAATGTCATTTTTATATCCTGTGCGCTGTCTGTTTCAATGTGCTGGTAATGGTCTGTTGATGCAGGTAAAGTAGCTTCTAACGTCTGCATGATAAAATTACACATGACACCAGACAATTTAGTCTGTAGCCCATTAAAATAAAGGTTCTTAAAAAAAACCTTCACATCAGTGCTTTGGCCTTTTTTGATTATTTATTACACTACACAATTCAGTGTGATGACCAGGGAGTCAGGACTGGCATGGTTAGCTTTGGACAATTAGCCAGGTATTCCACTGCCACCGTCATATAAAAAGTTGTGTAGTTTCCATCTTCATTTCTCCCCATGCTGATTGGTGGATAGTCCCTATTCAGCTCACAGATGAGTTAAGTGCTGAGCCTGAGCTCCCTCACCTGTATGTAACGGATGCCAGCTAGCACAGCTTGGCGTTAGAACATTAATAAACCTGTCTCTCAACACCTCAAAAGTGTACTCTACCTACGTACTTAGCTAATAGCCTTTTTATTTTAGCTAACTATGTAGGACATCTGAACAACCCCCCTGCACCACCAAGATACAACAAATGTTCTACCTGTGTTCACGCAAGAGCCAGCATCAGCAGGGCATTGCGTTGCTGTGACATTGCATTGTTAAAACACCACGCCACTCCATTATTGCATTCAATTACTCCGATGCCATTGGACTGCAAGAAATGCTGTTTTGTTTGTGACCTTGCCAAACTGTAAAGCACTTTGAGCTGCATCTTGTATGTATGAACTGTGCTATACAAGTAAAGGTTATTATTATTATCTGTCTCCTACAGCAGAGTTGCTGTGCGGTCACAGGTTTTAGCCTGGGGCTGGACTGCCCAGGAAGACCTAGGGGACACATACGTATTTATGGTAAAGACACCTATAGGAGACACTTTCTCGGCGGTCTACTTTTAAACACTGGTATAGTTTTTTTTTTCCATAGCATGAACTCCATGACAAGCTGCACTTTAATAGGGCCAGAAAACCATGAGTGTGTGGCTCTGGGCAGGACAAGAACACAAACAACCTTAATGTCATTTGTTTTCTCCCCTGTGAGAACATCCAATGTGCATTTGCGACATACTGTAGCATTGTGCTCTATGTTACCTCAATCTTGCAGCTAACTGGTTAAATGAAACGGTGACAGTAATGAACTCCTTAAAAACTCCATTTTGAAAATAAAAATAAATGTTTTCAGTTTCAGCTGAACTTTCCTTTTCTAGCCTAGCATGCACCATTGTAATGAATGGGGGGGCAGGCCTTTCTCCAGTTGTCATAATAGGTTCATGGTGATTTAAAAAAAAAAAAACGACAAGCTGTGAGCTACATGCAGCAAAAGTGTCTGCAGCATGGCTAACATATATGTCAATGGCTGCTGCTGCCTCCAATAAAACCCCTTATGTTTGCTGCTGTGCGCCAAACACCACGCTGAGTAGATCTGGAGCCCCCGTATTGATCTTCAGTGTTGGGAGTCACAGCTTCCCCTCTGCCTGCCTCGCTCTCCTTCCTCCCTGACAAACAACCTATAGGACGATTCCGCAGCGTGATACAGAGGAGCTCATTGGCGTGGGGGCTGGCAGTCCGCGTGACTGTTCCCCCCTGCCGGCGTCGGGGACCCGACAGTGCCGCAAATGTTCCTCATGGATCATCAGCCAGGCCCCTTTGAAGCTCACAGGGGGACACGGGGCTCTACCGTGGTCCTACTACCGCAACGTCCAACTGGGCACAGTATGTGCAGCTGCAGGAATGGTCTATTCCTCTCCCTGAATCTCTCTCTCCCTCGCCTCGCTCTCTCTCTCCCATCCTTCCTCTCTCTCTCTCTCTCTCTCTCTCTCTCTCTCTCTCTCTCTCTCTCTCTCTCTCTCTCTCTTTCTCCTCACTCACTTCTCCTTTGAGCTCTACCACCTGCTGTGTTTTTTAACTATTCCACCACTTTCTCACACACTCAGGGTTGCTCTCACTCCCCTGTTCTCTCATGGACACCGCATCTCTCTCTCTCCACTTCTCTCTCTCTCTCTAACTGATTTCTACTCTGCCACTCATATTACCTTTTTTTCCTGACTGGATCGCATTGATGACGTTATTTTCATGCTCTGTCCTTTTTTTTCCCCTACTCACTCGCTTCCTCTCAGCAAGCCCTCGTACAGTATATCTCCTTATTCTGCTCTGTCTTCCTTATTCTCCTCCTGATGCAATCAATGCCATTCCGCTCTCACTCTCGTTTACACTCAGACCTCTTTTTCACACACCCTCTGATTGAAACACTCGACACTGACATGGTCGTTAAGAATAGTAAAAAATAATCGCCATTTACCTTGATGACCAGGTCAAATTTGTGGTACAGGTCTCTGTTGATGGGCTGAAGAAGATACAGCTCGGCCGTGCTCCTGTTCAACGAGAAATACTCATCGTAGGACTCCGGCTTGCCTAAAGAAGAAGGAGGAGGAAAAAAAAAACAGGTAGAGCAAAAGGATGTCACAGTACAATTTTTTTTTAAAAAGTATGCAAAGTAGATTTTCACACAAATGGGGCTTTGGAGCACAACTAAAGACAACAATAAAGCACTGTGCACAACAAGAAGCCTGCAACTGGGAGCAACTGTAAGGATCATTACATTCTGCCTATAAGTTCATCAATAACACACTGTTCCTGGTAATCTGTTTCTTCAGCGTAAGCTTAGGAGCGACAGGGGTGCAGCGTGAGGCTGCCAGCACTGTGGCAGCTTGAACCCAGGCCAAATTAGCATCCTGAAGCCAGGCCCATGGCCCATGCATCTCAATCATTCCTCTGCTGGGTTGGTTTGGCTGTGCCCCTGAAAATGTGTGTGTGTGTGTGTGTGTGTGTGTGTGTGTGTGTGTGTGTGTGTGTGTGTGTGTGTGTGTGTGTGTGTGTGTGTGTGTGTGTGTGTGGTTGTACGTGCTGGTCTGTATGTTTTTGTGTGTGTGTGTGTGTGTGTGTAACAGTAAGAAGAATGGAGTATCTAAGTAGACTGAAACAACGTGTGTATGTGTTTATACAATGGTGTGTGTGTATGTGTGCATGTGCCCGTGCGTGCGTGTGTGCGTGTGTGTGCGTGTGTGTGTGTGTGTGTGTGTGTGTGTGTGTGTGTGTGTGGTTTATGTGTGTTTGTGTGTAACAGTAACCTATCAGCAGGGAATATCACAGTAGACGAAAACAATGCTGGTGTCAAGCAACAAGTCAAAAGACACAGACACACTTAGAGAGATAAACAGACAGAAAGAAAGAGATGCACCAGGGAAAGAGATGAGGG
>CM059287.1:9465165-9467665 GCA_030347295.1 Setipinna tenuifilis | reverse complement strand
AAAGGGGGTGTGAGGCCAGGGTGCTTCTCTGCTGTGAAAAATTAAGGAACAAATCATCATCTGGCAAATCATCTAGCTGAAGTGCTAGTGGCTTGTCCCCCCCCCCCCCCCCCCCCCACACACACACAGACACACACACACACACACACACTCCTAGACTAGCGTACATGCTGTGGGGACGTTTGCCTCGGCAGGGCTAATGGCACAGTTTTTTTAAAAACACATTAAACAGCGAGTGGTAAAGACCATTGACTTTTTCAAACCGCACTACAAGTGTGCTTTAAACAGCCAACCATTCAACCGTCTTAACTGGCTGTTAGTGTTTGTGTGTGTGTGTGTGTGTGTGTGTGTGTGTGGGTGTGTGTGTGTGTGTGTGTGTGTGTATGTGTGTGTGTGTGCATGTGTGTGCGCATGTGTGTGCGTGTGTGTTTGTGTGTGTGTGTGTGTGTGTGTGTGTGTGTGTGTGTGTGTGTGTGTGTGTGTGCAGCATGCTCCATGTAAATTTAAAGTGTTACCTATGGAGACTTAAAACTCTCCAGAACATTCTGCGAAAAACCTACTGAAAAAAACGCAGCAGTGCGTGTAGTGTGTGTGTGCCCTGCTGCCACTCTCCTGGAGTTTACAGGTCAATATATGGACCCCCAACAATAACGGAAGGAAAACACTCAATACCACCTGCAAGACACAACCCCTTGCGCTGACTTGTTTGTTTACTTAAAAAATCAGTTAGGACGCCGTTGGCTGAGAGCACTTTGGAATGTCAAATACCAAAACGCATAACGTACAATAGTTATCATTCAAAAGTCAACTTTAATAAATATGACAACCGCTGTCAGTTTTGTAAAGATTTTTGTAAAAAGTTTAGAGACACCTACGTATTGGATAGAACACACACAAAGACCCATCATGTCATACAATACCACCAAATACAATTGCTCCGATACAAGTGCTGCCATCCTCAAAACATTTCTATTGCTAAATAAGACTCACTGAGAATTAACTGTATCCATGGAGACATTGGCAATTATAGGTTGAAAGTGTTTTCAGTGAATATAGATTAAAAAAAACAATAACTACTGAACTTTTTCAATGCCTACTAAAGGTTTTTTTAGAGGTACAATAACAAAATCACTTCTGTCTGCTTTTTTGTGCAAGTTTTGGATGACTGAATGACCAATAAAATGAAGGTGAATAACTGCTTAGAAGTACACTGGGCTGCGGCATACCAAATCTATGCTATTGTCTTCATGGTTCTAGACAAGGAAAGCAAATGCTAACAAAGGCTAAAAACAATATTACAGAAATATTATTGAGAAAAGGGACTGGTAACAAGTGATGAGGGAAAAATATGCCATGCCATATGACAATCAGTCCACATAAAAACAGTCTCTCACATAAGAGGCTCTTGCTTTGATTCACTTTATAGACCACTGATTAGCATCCAATGATGAAACAATTAGCACATTGTTGTCATTACAAAAAACCTAGCAAAGGCATTAGGTCTGCAAGTAAAAACTCTGTGCAGCAACTAAATTCACAAGTTTACTTAGCCCACAGCTGACTAAGTAAATAGCCTTACTACAAACACATTAAAATTTGATCACTGCGCCTCGATCGATGAGTAGTTTAGTTCAGTTCGGTTCAGACAACTTTATCGATCCTACAGAGGCTAATTCATTTGCACCCCAACACAGTCCATAAACACACATCACGTCAAACTCACAGTAAGGAGTAAGAAGTGTTAAAAAATTCAGGGCTTACACGACACCTGCTGTGAGAGCCAGGGGCGTCAAACCCTGAGATTATCGTTATGTTTTTTTTTTTCTTATTATTCAAGCAGAATTCTATGAAATGAGAAGAAATGATCTTACATCACAGCTCACATGAGATTCACAAAACCTTATTTCCCAGACAGACCAAAAGTGGTGCTGATATAGACATGCCATGCCAACTTTGCACACTGCTGTGTAATTACTTCAAACACATGTTATTACAAAACAGGCAGCAAAGACCATGTGATCTTCGTGTGCAGCAATAGTGTGCAGTGTCTTTTTGACTCTTCCTCCGTTTTACTTCTTTTTGATCTGGCCACTGTTATAATTCATTTGGATGTGTGCACCCTCACACTACCTTTCCTTCCTCTCCCCTCTCATTTAGCCAACACTCTGGTGCTCTCTTTATTTCTTTCTCTCTCTTTCTTCCCCCACCCCCATCCACTCTCCTCTCTCTCTCTTCCTCTCCTTTCTCTGTACCCCTTTGCATCTCTTTTTGCCCCCCCACCCCCCTCCACTCTCCTCTCTCTCTATTCGTCTCCTCTCTCTGTTCCCCTTGCATCTCTCTCGGCACCCCCACCACCCCCGCCCTTCACTCTCCTCTCTCTCTTCCTCTTCTCTCTCTCTCTTCCTCTCCTCTCTCCTCTCTCCACCCCCCCACCCCCATCCACTCTCCTCTCTCTCTCTTCCTCTCCTCTCTCTCTTCCCCTTGCATCTCTCTCTCCACC
>CM059287.1:9455165-9460165 GCA_030347295.1 Setipinna tenuifilis | reverse complement strand
AGAGACAGAGAGACAGACAGACAGACAGACAGACAGAGACAAATAGAGACGCAAAGTAGAATGTTGAAGTCTAACAATAATACAGAGTTGTGTTAGCATGTGGGGAGAGGAGAGGCGAGGAGAGGGGAAAGAGAAGAGAAGTGAAGAGAAGAGAAGAGAAGAGAAGAGAAGAGAAGAGAAGAGAAGAGGAGGGGAGGGGAGGAGAGGGCAGGGGAGGGGAGAGGAGAGGAGAGTACAGAAGAGAAGAGAAGAGAAAAGAAGAGAAGAGAAGAGAAGAGAAGAGGAGAGGAGAGGGGAGAAGAGAACAGAGGAGATTAGAGGAGAGAAAAGTAAAGGAGAAAACAGAAGATGAAAAGAGAGAAGATAGTAGAGGAGAGGAGAGGAGAGGAGATGAGTATGCCACTGGCTCAGCATCTGCCTGGTGCTAAAGCGCCAGAGCCCTTGAAGTACAGAATCAACATGGCGACGCCCCAAACAATGATTTAATTCGCGAGCAGAAGGCACTTCGTTTTGCTGCCCAATTAGCTCTGAGAAAGTCCTGAGAAATCATTTAGTGTCACGTGCGCGAGGCGTAATATTAAAACCGCAGATAGCCAGATGGAGGCATGGCTGAACGGGGCCAAATCTTTCAATTTCCACCACTAATGGGCACTACAGAAGGTCGCCTTAGCACGCTGTCATGCATTAAGCCTCATGATTAAAATATGAGCGTCCGACTATATCCTATCTGTCCCCATCAATGGAACATTTGTCTAGATCTCTTTGAAGACAAGTGCTACTCCACAAGTTAAACAAAACCCACCTAGACTGGGCTGTATGCATATGTATACACATGTTAAACTGTTGACAAACTGTCATGCTTGCGCAGCTGAACTGAGTGAGAAGTGCTGTGGAGATACTTTGCTGTTTTGTGACTGATGAAATTATGAGGCAATCATATAACTGAGGGAACACACGGAGAGACAGGCGCAGCAAGCAGCAAGGCAGACATGCTTAAAATGCCTAATGACCCTCAAAAGCCCAGAATATTTCCGTGTGTGTATGGCATGAAAACACAGGAAATGTCTCAAGGAGGCGAGAAAAATACGCTTTTTCCTTTCACCTTCCGAGCCTCGCCGATTTCAAGGTGTTTTTTTTTTCTTTCCTTCCCCCCGGTGTGACGACCCATCTCCCATATGAATTAGCAACGCTTTCGACTGAATCAGAGCCACTGCTCGAGAAAAGAAAAATACGAGGGAGGAAGAAAAAAAAGAGAGAGAGAGAGAGAGAAGGAGAGCGGTGGTGGCTCTGAGTGTAAAACTAATTACCTGTGAATTATCCGATTTGCGACTCCACCATTTCCAGGCTTGTCTTGCCATAGCTGTTTACATCTCTCCCTCCCTTGATGGGGATGGACAGAGGGAGGGGGGGGTTGGTGGGGGTGTTGGTTGAGTGTGGATATGGCTGATGCTGGTGGGGGGAGTGTGGGGGGGAGGGGGGGCGGCATAGATTGTGTAATACCAGAGAAAGCATTTATCACCCTCAACAAAATCGATAGCAGAGTGACGGAGCCCTGGCTTGTTATCCCCATCTGAGAGAATTATGAAGGCGAGCGAGACCAGGAGGAGTGAATTGACACGGGACTGCCCGTGTGCCTCTTCCCTCCGAAACATCAATTACTGCTTTGATTCAGACTAAACATGCATGCGTGATCTGCAATTGTGAGAACACCGTAGCTGCTCTGTTTTGTTTTTTTTAAGTCGAACCACTCATCCAAGGTCATACACAAAAAGTTGTAGCAACACTCACTAAAACTACACAAAAACGTCTGTAAAATGTTTTGCTTCAGTTGGATGGCAAGTGACAGATCCACCACACAAACAAAAAAAACAATAATCAGTACCTCACGCATGATCATGACTACAAAAGCACAGAGAGACTACAAAAGCACAATGAGACAGAGAGATTCAAGCAATCATCTTTACACCAATACAACTTTGAAGCTACTAAAACAAAATGCCATGACGCGTGCGTGTTTAAAAACCTCAGCAGCATGAAGAACAAGCAAAAATTCTGAAATCAATGAGGACTGTGACACCAAACAGAAAACAGAATAGTCAAGGACGGTGCTTGCTCTGAGATCCACAAAGGCTTCTTCCTTGGTGGCATACGTCAGTAGGCACAATGCACAGTCATGTGTACTTCATCAAAAAACACATTGACTCATGGGCCTTTATTGCACACTGGACTGCTTTACAACAGTGGGTGAGAGATTGTATATTGTCACGCCCAGCGTTGCCATGCTGAGGGTGTGCACTTCTCCTTTTGAACAGTAAAATTGAACTTGGCTGCTTCTCTCCCTCCAGACCAAAGGGGGAGCTGTCTAGTACTACAACACCTGTGCTAGACAGAGCCGGGAAGTTCAAATACGGCATTCAGTCTCTGGCTGCTGGCTTTGGAGGTTTGGTTATTGGTTGTCCTGCTACGTAGAGGCCCTGCACGGGCCGACGCGAGCACTTTTCTTTCTTTAATTCTTCTTATTTTTCCCTAGACTTCATTTATACTAATAAAAACTGGTTAACCTGAACAAACGGTGTGGTCTCCCTTTATGTTGTGCCTACTTTGAGCCAAGTGGTCATAACAATATACTGAGAAAATGTTTGAATCGTCATTTTGATATGTTCAATGAACACAAGACACCTGGAATTAATGTCCCCAATCCAGAGTTGTATAAAGTAGAAGTAGAAGTACTGTTTTGGATGTAATTACAACACTGGTAGTATGGTATTATGCAGTTGCAACTGCGTAGTACCGTACTACTTGTGTTGTAATTACATCCAAAACAGTACTTCTACTTCTACTTTATACAACTCTGCCCCAATCACACCGACACACACACACCCCTCTAATGAAAAAACAAACTGCGGCCTTGCTCCTTCATTAGGATAGGGGCCAAGGCCCACTTTGGCAAGTTCACTGCGGGAGTCATCACCAACAATCAAATTTGGGGGGTGGGGGTGGATATAAATGTGCTCTCTTGTCTCCTCTGCTTTTCTGGACCCCCCCAGCTGTACAGAGGGATTCCATGTCTGACTTTGATGTTCCATATTTAATGTGCAACCGGGCTGCTCATGGCCAGGTGAAAAAAAGCTACAACTACAACGATGTCAAATCGCTTTAAGAACGCACAACCGCCATTAAAGGGGTTGGGGTCGCCTCGGGAGGGTTTGAGTGGGAGACTTCCAAAAACTTATTTTGTGTTTGTTGAGGAAGTGGTGTAAAAATGTCCCATGAATTTCAAGTTCACTTCAATGCAGATGAAAATGACACAACCTATGCATCAAGGCGAGTGTTCATAAACAGACTATGCATAAAAAAAAATAAAAAATAAAAAAATAACAGAAATGCACAACCCTACATATTTGGAATAAAGGAATGCACTGTCATGTGGAAAAGGCAAGTCCCTGGGGCTTTCAAGAATCTCTTTCTCTCTCTCTCCCTCTCTCTCTCTCTCTCAAAAAGAGCTCCACTGCCATCAACCACAATCAGCTCCCTGTTAGCTGACAACTTCTTTATTTCCCGTTATAGACTTAACAGCCTGAAAGTGAATGGCCGCCACTGCACTCACTGTTACCAGCCAGTTGATTGCGAAAGCAACATCAATGTGTCTGTGGGCTCCAGGAGCACATACAATTATGTTTTTTTTTTCTGTCTTCTGTCTGCCGTCTGCCTGAGCACACAGTAGTTGGTGATATGATGATACCATGATAAAAAGAAGCACTGATAGGCATTAAGAACATTTGTGTTTAGATGATGAGTAAATGGGTTTCTCTGGGACTGTCTGTGAGTTCTGCAGAAAATTGAGGGAAATTACATGAGATTGCTGGCTTTGTGTGTGTGTGTGTGGGGGGGGGGGGGGGGGGGGGGGGTCACTAAGTTTCACATGAAATCGTGCTGACAGGAGATGGTTAAACACTTCGGCATGGGTTTTGACGAAACCAAAAAAAAGGTGATTAAAAAACACTCAACGACTTTAATCTCAACACCAGTCTATGGTCAACACACACACACTAGACACACACATTGACTGTTCCTCCAATATCACCAGTCGCCTTTATTCAGTAGCCTTCCTTCTTGGTGCATTTTTGTTGAAATTCTCCCGACATTGAACAGGTTATCAATAAAGCGTGAGCTTCGAGAGTAGCCCTGGAGGCCATATCAGGCCCTCTAGAAAGACTTAGTAATGGAGAGAAAACCCATAAGATGCAACCGCTAAGTCTGCCAACATAATCTGTCAGCCTAATTAGTCCTCTGGCTTCTTGTAATTGGCAAGTTTCTCCTCCCATTAAGGTCACCATCAATACGGTGTTCCCCGTTTAAAACACTCTGGGCTAGAGTTTGCCGAGTGGATTAATCCGGGCAAGGTACAACAATGACACGATCGATAAAAACAATGATCTGCCCGCCATATCACTTGCTTGTCTGAACCTGAACGTATGAAATCCCACTCATTAGGTGGTGGAGGAGGTAAGAGAGCGCCACCTCTGGGCACAAGGGGTATGTTCTTGGGCAGCTGTTGGTACAGAGAAGGGAAGATCGCACAAAAGGGGGCTGGGAACATTGGAAAAATGGGCAAGACCCAAATCATTTCTTTCCCCTTTTGTGTTATGGACTGCATTGTCACTTTATTGTAGTAGAAGAATATTATTTAGCCCCTGTGTCTCCCCCCAGTCTCCTCTTTCTTTACCCTGAACTACTTCTGGAATTCCACACTGGCCAGACCATTAGAATTAGATGAAGGCACAGACACCTCTTTACCCCCCCATCTCTCCTTAGACAAAGTGATCTCCCCAGTTCTTTACCCTGAACTATTTTTGACGCACTGTGGGCACTGGGAATTAAATGAAGGCGCAGACACCATTTCTACTCCCCTGTACTTGGGAGCTCCAGCACTTGGCTCTGAGGGTGTTTATAGGCACATAGGCATTTGCCCCAAAACACACTGGCTTCACTTACGGGGT
>CM059287.1:9442665-9450165 GCA_030347295.1 Setipinna tenuifilis | reverse complement strand
TACAGCTGTCTCTCTCATTTTCCGATTCCTCTCTTCCCCAGCTCCCCTATCTCTCTATGTACTCCAGAAAAGACCTGCCTACACTTTAGTCATTCACCGTTTTTAAAGAAGGTTGCAGTTAATGCTGACGGAGTGATTTGATAAATGCTCTAAAATGTTTCACTCAGTGCGAGCAGACACCAGAGAGCTGAGATGGAACACAGATGCCGGCGCTGCGCATTCAGTCGGTGTGAGTTTGGTGTTCTTCAATACGTCTGTCTGTCTTGCTCATTTTTCCAATTCCCTGCCTTTGCCACTCTTCTTGAACCACTCGCCCTCGCCTACTTCACTAGTCTGCACTACCCCTATCTTATCTGTGTCTCCTCTGCCAACTCCCCTCTCTGTGCCAACTCCTTTCTTTTTCCTCTCTCTTCCCCTTCCTCTCCTTTCTCTCCCTCCCTCCATTTCCTCTCCTCTCTCTCTCTGTCTTTCTACTCCACTCCTGGGAAGACCTCCCTGAGTGTTCTGTCTCTCTCTCTCTCTCTCTTTCTCTCTCTCTCTCTCTCTCTCTCTTTCTTTCTCTCTCTCTCTCTCTCTCTCTCTCTCTGTCTCTCTCTTCTTCTATCTAATCTCCTCTGCAACTCCCTTCTCCTCTTCCTCCTCCCCTCCAAGCCACCCCTTCCTCCTCCTAAAGAGGCCTTCTTCCCTCTTCATCTTATCTGCTTTCCTCTCCATCACAGACCTCGCGGGGCTGCTGTGTGCGTGGTGGGGCTGGAGAGATGCCCGTGGTGCCAAGGGCCCCGACTATGGGTCGGAACATTTGATCGATGCCGACACAAACTGCACACAAAATTGGTGTGGGTGTGGGTGTCTGTGTGTGTGTGTGCGAGGGAGAAGTGTGTTTGTGTGAGATACTGCAAAGTTACAAGGGGACTGAAGGAGGCGAGAAAGAGAGAAAAAAAAGAAAGAGAGAGAGATAGCAGAGGGTAGAAAGTGGCAAATGAAAGAACAAAGAAATGAGGGAAATGAAATGAGAGAGGAAAGTAGAGGTTGGAATGACTGTGAGTAGGTGTGTGTGTGTGTATGTGTGAGTGAGAGTGAGAGTGAGAGAGAGAAAGAGAAAGAGAAAGAGAAAGAGAGAGAGAGAAAAGTGATCAAGAGAGTGGGAAAGTTGCAGTCAGTCTCCTTGCAAGCCAGCACACAAATGACTGAAAGGCTCCGTTTTCTCCCCCGAGGAAGCCATTTCAATTAGAGAGCACAGCCACACAAACCCAGCCTCCAACACGATAGCCTGCTGGTCTTGAAGAAAGAGTGTCAACAGTGTGCAAAAATCTCTGCTGTTTGTATACAGTCCAGACTCTGTAAGTGGAGATCAGAGTGGCTGGACCGAGCCATTCACAAGTCCAACCAATCAGCTTATCACCTCAGGAACGGGAAGTGTTTTTAATTTAAATGGCAGTAGCACTAAATTTATCAGCCATTGACCACATTCACAATATGCATATATGACTACATACAAATATTAAATAAAGCGCAACATGAAATGGATGACTCTAACCGTATGAATATACAAACAGGACATGCATTTTAGATGTTTTATCATGTGGTGTTGCAGCCAGGCACCTCTCCAAATAAGTTTGTGACCTGTTTTAATGTGGGGGATTGAGCAGAGGCGGTATATAGCTGACAGCAAGTTGCCTGCTCCAATGGGAGAGACTTGCATCAACAGAAGTCAAATTTGCTCACCAGTTTAATGGTTTATGGCCGGCCAAATAGTCCCAAACAAGTGATTCTGTCCAGCGATAAATGGAAAATTGGAAAAGGGGTGATGGCTCCTGGCAACATTAGCTAGGGGGCATTTTATGAAGTTCAACAGCCTAGATCCATGAATGTAGCCACATCAGTGAAGCCATTTAGATGTGCTCCACAAAATTCCACATTTAATTTTGTCAAACAAATAGTGTTGCACTGACTGGCACCACTAAACTGTTTAATGGGCTGCCACACTTCAGTCCAATGAAGTCAACTGGCGCCGTTTTCCATGTCATTTTGGATGAACCGGGCTTGTTTTGTCCTCTGGGTAAAAAAAATGCTACGCTCCTAGCTTTGCTTTGGTCCTGTTATACATAAAAATGTAACCCACCACTCTGGCACTCTGACTTGATTTCATGATGAGATTTTCATGCTTGCATTCCTTCTTACCACAGTCGTGTTTTTGTTTTTTTTTGTTTTAAATCGTTCCATGCCATTGTCCAATATGGCACACAGCATCATCTAGTAATGTGGTTGACCATTGGCAACCAGGAGCTTAAACATTATTTGCTCCTCTGATGAATATGCCATTATCAAGCCAAACTGCTCAGAACTTCTATCCAACCTTTTTAATTATTGCTATCAAGGAAATTTTTATTGTGAAATGTATCCCTATTACTTTAGCATTCATAGTTGCTATGAGAGCAGTAACCGCTATGTGCTTGAAATGTTTACAAGATTCAATACTTTATTGCCATGCAACTTGTGCAAGTTTCTAATGGTTCGCTTCAGTGTGCCCACTGACAGAAGAAATTCAAAGCTTTTTTATATATTTCATATACATGTAGGTTTAGTCACTCCTGCTTGCTTAGTGTTAAAGTGTCCATCTGAATACAGCAATTTTAAAATGCAATATATCCAGCATGAGTGGTATTTGAAATGTCAAAAGCAACCCAAAGACCTTTAAAAGGTAGCAGAAGTGAGCAGTGAGAGTTCTTTCCTGTACTTAAATTATAGGTTGATTTGTGTCCTCTATTGTAAGTCGCATTGGATAAAAGGCTCTACTCCTAATGTACTGTATAGCAATGTATAAGTGAATAATTAGGGTCTGAGAGAAAAGAGGCACATCTGAAAGTCATGTTTCAACCCCAACAGACTGCTATCTCGGGCAATGCAAAATACGTGGCCACCCACAAACAGGGACAGTTATTCCTGTCCTGCAAAAAAAAAACAAAACTGCAGGAAAAAGTAACATACTTCCTTTAGCAGTGCATGGAGATGTTAGAGATGATTCTGGTGTCTCACTGAACACTCCTGGTGTTTGCTTGCGGGGTGTGTATCCCAGAGGAAAATCAAGAACACGGCACTGCATATCATTCCCTTTGCCGGGTCTGCTAATATTCATCAACTGTCCCAGCTGTTGATCCATAGAAACCCTTCTAGGCCTGTGCCCCACAGGTGGCCTGTCGACAGTATTTACCTGCATCTCCCCATCTCACACATCTGTCTTCCTGAATAAAACTGCTGCTGCCAGTCTACAGATGCCTGGGAGGAACACTAGGCACCACAGCTCTCAACATCCCCTTCTGACGCAGGCAAAAAAGTGTGTTTTTTTTCCATTGATGCTTCATGGCTCTGGCAATACATATAACGGATGGGGAATCATTTAGTATGCATATGGCATGCATATATGGTAATCATAAAGGTGTTTAATACTGATGTCAACATGCATGAGTATAATAGCATGAATAAATACCATTTGTGATAAATTGACGCATGTGTACACAAATATGGTAAGCAGTTACAGTTCATCAACCTTAGCAACTTCACGTGAATGCATGGCATATGTGTGTACGTGTGTGTTGTTCTAAAAGATTTGTGTGTGTGTGTGTGTGAGGGAGAGAGAGAGAGAGAGAGAGAGAGAGAGAGATACAAAGTGTGTGTATACACATGTGTGTGTACGTGTGCATGTGAATGTCTGTGTGTGTGTGTGTGTGTGTGTGTGTGTGTGTGTGTGTGTGTCTGTATGTGTGTGCACGCATGTGTGCTTGTGTGTGTGCTTGTGTGTGTGTGTGTGTGTGTGTGTGTGTGTGTGTGTGTGTGTGTGTGTGAGTGTGTGTGTGCGTGTGTGAACACATGTGTATGAGTGTGCTTGTATAAGTGTGTCTGTATGAGTATGCATGTGTGCACACATGTACATGAATGTATGTGTGTGTGTGTATGTATGGGTGCGTGTGGGTGTTTCTGTGTGATTGTGTGTGTGTGTCTGTGTTGTGCTGATTGATGTATCTCTCTGGTGAACCATGATGCTGCTAATTACTCCGCGGTCACACGCGGCATCACTCTGGCCTCGGCAGCAACACCAATCTCAGCCATGCAGAAGAGCACCCCCCCCCCCCCTCCATTATCCCGATTGGAGGGCCCTCCAGCATCAGGAAGGGGGTACAAAAAAACTGAATCTGCATAAAAAACCTTGATTACATTCCCAGTCATTAACTGCCACCTATGATCCAGGACGTAAATTAATTTTTACTTTATTTTTTCCCCCAACACAGCACTAATGGACTGGCACAGTGCCTGCTGAGTGGCAGAACCCTTCTATGAGTGTTGAAGGGGGGGGGAGCGGTGAGGTGGATTATGGGATAGCATCAAAACCATATATAGAACCTGTCAAAAAAAAAAGTGTCTATAAAAAAGTGGATGTGGTTTCAACGGCTCACGTACCACAGCGTTAGTTCACATACAAGTGTCAAACGTGGTTACTGGACGACACTGGGGGAATTTTGGGCTACTGTTTAGTTCACATGTGGGTGTCAAAATGTGGTTACAGGATAGACGGAGCCGTTGGGTGGACGGAAGAATTAATTATTTCATTTAAGGGAATTAGGAGCAATGTGTTTTTAAAGCACCCTTCAGTGAAACGGGACAGTACAATATCAGATTACCAGCCACAACCGGGCCATGTTCATGAACCTGACCGACTCTAACCTGAGAGGAAGAATAATGTGATTGTAAATCACCTGAGTTTTCACTGCCTTATAAAGTGCTGATCTCACTCTTTGCTTGGTTACCCACCAGCTTTATTCAAATGTCCTTGTATGAACCCACCTGATTTTAAAAAAAAAACTGAATGTGATCTTATTATTCAGAGCTAGATCATAGAACAGCTGCTGGTATCAAGGACTTTCACCTCATGGTGTCTAGCTCAGGCTACAGACATTGAAAGTAGTACAAAATAAAAATGTTGATTTATATAGCCAGCAGACACCAGCAGATGATCTTCACAAATCAAAGAGAAACTGCAGACAGGGCCTGTGGAGATGGCATATGTGGGTCTCTCAAAGAAAATCAAACTTGCACTCTGGCTGGTCTGAGGTGAAATGATGTATGTTATGACAATAAACTTCACTTTTAAGTGAGCCTGAGGACTCCTCTCATAGTGACCAGCAATGCTAAACTATGCTAATGATGCTAACTATGCTAACTATGATTTAAACACCATTCAGGTCACGTCATCCAGAACTTTTCTGCAACCACAACAAGTTTACTGTGACAATGCAGCAGCAGTTGAACCTGCGACCTCATAGCAATTTGGGAGACAGGCGCGCTACCAAGTGAGCTAAAAGCCGAGCTATTAGCTAAGTCAGTAGTGTACCCTTCTGAGGTGCCAGGAGGGAGGTTTACTAAACTTGTAACGCCGAGCTGTGCTAGCTGACATCTGTTACACATGTTTGCTGGAATTGAGCAGCAAACTATATAGTAAATGAGTGAATATTTCAGACGAAACTAAGGACTCTCACCTCATTGACAGCTACATAGTAGCGTGGTTGCTGGAATCGAGGCACGTTGTCATTGCGGTCCCTCACTACAATCCTGACCTCATGTAGTATCACTGTGCCAACCAGCTCATTGGTGCACTGAACCTGCACCACAATTGACTGGATGTAGGACGGAGGCTGTAGGAGGAAAGAAAGACAAACAAGAATACATACAAATAAAAAATAAATAATCAATTATTTCATAGTGAGTTGCAATACATGACTAGTAAAGATATATATGAGTATTGGGCAGTCAAAGAGTAAGTACAGTTTGCTCTAAGATAACAAAGTAAACAGTACGAATCGAGCACTTTCACTCAATTATATGCGCTTCATCCATATGCGCTAATTGGTACACTCTCCATCCTTGTAGAGTGTACCAATTAGTATATCTTCATTAGTCTACTTACATCCCGATCCAGAACCCTGCCGGTGCTGTTCAGATAGAGCCGCTGTTTGACTGCGTCCAGGATCACCCAGTGGTCGTAGTTGTCCCGCAGTGAGAGAGAGATGGTCCTGTCTGGGTCCTCTGCCCGCCCATTAATCTGCATGTTCTCCACCAGCAATGTCCCTGGAACACACAAGAGCCACTTCCCATGAGCCTTTGCTCCCATGAACGCAAAGACTGGACAACAGGCCACGAGGCCATGTCCGAAACGTTCACTCGTTCACTATGTAGTTCAATACATAAGGTGTTTTGTCCCCTACATACTGCACTTTATAGTGAATTGAACATTTCAGATTCAGCCTTAGACAAATACAACCTTGCTGCAAAAAAAAAAATGTTGACAGACAGCATCACCGAAAACACGAGACATAAAAAGGAGAATAAACAACTAGAACAACAGCGTGAACAGAGAACAGAGTGCTGTAATTCACAGGGAGTAATAATTTGTCATCATTTGTAACAGCCAGCTGCCACTTTCAGTCAGTTTTTCTTACTGTGAGGCCCAGTGACTGATGTGATGTGTCTGACACACACCATGTTCCTCATCGTAGGCGACTTTTGGATTGAACATCAACAGAGCTCAGAGAAGGTGACTGTTTTGGGGAGTGGAAAGGTACTGAACAGCAGGTCAAGCTTGAGCCTGTGATAAAGGTTACTAAACCACATCACTGAAGTGGTGGTACAGAATTCAGCTGAAAATACTATATTAAAGTCAGCCGTTAAAGCAACACTAAGTAGTTTTTTTTCAGCTTTAAAATAATATTTCCAAAATCATTTCAGTGGTTCATTGAGTTGTAACAGGGTGAAAGGCACTTCTGAATTTACTTTGCCGCCCTCCATGGGCTATAACTGCACTAAGTAAGTTTGTAGAAGTGGACCTTCTCTCTGTAGTTCTCTATGACAGACAATTTCACTTCCAACTTTTAGGGTGACCGAAGACAAAAACTATTTCATGTTGCTTTCAAGACCGTACAGTGGTAGGAGGAGTCCACAGACCCACACACACACACACACACACAACCCCCCCCCCCCAACCCCAATGCAGGATCAACCCCTTGGGCTTCTTCAAGAGACTCTGCTTGCGGCATAAGCTCAGTGCAGCATTAGTGCCTAGTCATGAAGTCCCACATATCGCTAGCCGTGGGTGGTCCTCCGTCCGCAATCATCCATATCTTAATAGCACCGGTGCCTGTCGTAGAGATGATGCTATTATCCCCGCTAATGTGGAGCAGATTCTGTGAACAATGTCTCTCTATGGGCAAGAGTAAGTAAGAAAAAAAAAAAAAAAAAAACGCTAAACTAAAATAATTATTGGGCTTGCTCCCTGAGTAGAAACATTAATTATCCCCTTTTAAACATTATCAAACCATTGACAGGGATATGGTTTTTTGCACCCCTCCTACTCTTTCTCACCGCTATTCAGTCACATTCTATTGTTTTCAGACACAATGAAGCAACCCTTAATCAGATTTGATAGCGGGTCCACTGGGTCCGAGTAGGGCC
>CM059287.1:9425165-9432665 GCA_030347295.1 Setipinna tenuifilis | reverse complement strand
TAGCACCATTGGCTAAGGTGTCCATACCATAAATCCAGGGACATTTGAGCCTGACCCAAGATCACATCTCAGTCCGGCCCTGTTCCTTCCATTTCCTGTCACTTTCTACCGTCTTCTTTTAATTCAGGCTCAAAAAGTCTGATAAAATAAACTTTAACTCCAACTTCAAGGCCAGAAAACAAAGTTGAGAAGAGATGGCCCCTGGTCTGGGGGGGGGGGGGCAGGGGGGGCAAACCTGCACCTTGCAGCAACACTAACGACACCTAGACCACACACCTGGTTTGTGTGGCAGTCAAAACAACACACTCAGGCATAACAACAGCAATCCTCCACGGAAAGGAACTGTGACAAACAACTCTAGGTGGCTTTGTAAATATAGGCTCAGGCTGTTGACATGCCTAGCTGGAATTCACACTATAACACTATAGAGGACAGCGAAACAAGCTCAAAAAACCTCAAGAGTATCAGATGCCACCAGTGACACATTATTACCATTAGACGCCATATGCCGGCTCAAAGAGGGTTTGACTTGTTCCACTAATAAAGATGCCATCACAGCAGTGCACCAAACTGTAGGCGGTGTCAATGCATCATTTATGTGCTGCTGTCAGGGATTACACCTCTTTTTTTTTTCTTTTTTTAAGTAGAAAGCACAAGTTGAAAAGAGAAGGCCCTTGAAATTTCCAGCACATGGCAAACTTTAAAGATTTAAAAGAAATGAGAGGATGACAGGGCACAAGAAAGAGACAGAGAGAGAGAGAGAGAGGAGGAAGTGAGAGGGAGATATGAAGAGAGGATGAGAAAAAATGGACATCTGTTACCGACATCCCTCCAGTTGAGCAGTTTCATTACATCAGCCTTTCACAAAACATTAGCCAGTGGATGACATGTCCACTGATCCATTCACCTGTTCTTCTCTTGCTCCCCCCTTCCTCTCGCTCTCTCTCTCTCTCTTTTCTCTCGTGAATATTTTATGATGTTCATTCTCCTCTGTCACCATGCTCTCGATGGGTTTATGGGGTGCAGTGTGAAGTCTCAGGGGAGATTCTGACTGGAACTAAACTCCATGTGTGTGTGTGTGTGACTACGCTGCCTAGCCGTGCCAGAGACAGACAGACAGACAGAAAGAGAAATAGACAGATAGGAGAATACACACACACACACACACACACCACACATACATGCATCCTAACACACACAGCCTGAAACACACACAGCCTGAAACACACACACACACACACACACACACACACACAGCTGGCTTAAACAATGCTTGTTATATGGCAGGCTGTCAAGTGTAACAGAGCTAAAATACCTTGGGAAAAAAAAACACATGGCAGAGACGGTTGTAAAATGCAACAACAATTCAGTTGTTTAGTTCATTTTCATAAATTAGACCCACAAAAAAATGCAACAGTTGAGCTAAAAAAGTTAAACCTAACAGGTAAGACTGTGCCCACACGCCTTCTCTGTTTGCAACAACACCTCTGTAAAGACTGATCAAAAAACATAAACTCTTAATGATAATTATTTCAATTTTCAGTTATACCACAGCTTTAAAAGAACCATTAAATCACTTGGCATTATATATTACTGGTGCAGAGCCTGTTGATGCAGTCATGTTGTGTGTATGAGAGTGGCCACGGTGCCTAGAGTGACACACAGACAAAAGGCAATCGAAGCTTGTTTTATCGACTTATTTGGCATTTGTTGTACTAACAGCATGAAATGTGGCACTGCACTCAATCGTTCCATTAGCCAAGCACCTACCAAATTTGAGCCCAGTGGAACGAATGGTTCAACAAGAGTTGTTTGTTTAACAGACACACACACACTGTTACATCACATTACACTTAGCAGACACTTTTATCTTTTAAATAGGGACAACGACAGAGAACACAGACAGACGTTCCTTGCATTTAAGGATAGATAATGTCATTACAAAATGAACTGCAATACTAACAACCATGATGGTTTCTCCCAAAGCTCTATTTATCTTGTGCTACTTTGGTGGTCTGTAATAAGGATGCTCCCCAGCAGGGCTGGTGGGGGCTTCATGGACATGTATTGAGTAGGTCCCAGAGGGAGGCATGTGGCCAGGATGTTAGACTGGAGGTCATGGTGTGTGTGTGTGTGTGTGTGTGTGTGTGTGTGTGTGTGTGTGTGTGTGTGTGTGTGTGTGCGTGTGTGACTGTGAGAGAGAGATGGAGGCTGTGTCCCTGCTTCCCCTGACACCAGGGATTTTCCAACCAGCCTGGCTTGCAGTTTAAAACTCTCTCTCTCTCTCACACACACACACACACACACACACACACACACACACACACACACACACACACACACACACACACACACACACACACACACACACAGAAAGAGAGAGAGAGAGAGAAAGAGAGAGAGACAGACAGACAGACAGACAGACAGACAGACAGAGAAAGAGACAAGAGAGGGGGGAGACACAGACAGAGAGAGGAAGAGACAGACACAGAGACAGAGGGAGAGAGAGAAGAAGAGACAGACACAGAGAGAGAGAGGAAGAGACAGACACAGAGAGAGAGAGGAAGAGACAGACACAGAGAGAGAGAGAGAGAGGAAGAGACAGACACAGAGAGAGAGAGAGAGAAGAAGAGACAGACACAGAGACAGAGGGAGAGAGAGGTAGAGCTGGAGACCTGCTGCTTCGGCTGGAAATAAGCAGCGGTGCTCTGATGGTGCAGACGGACACATCTGTTCTTGCTGCTCAATTGTCTCCCATTTTCCAACTCCCCTTTCTTTTATCTGACTCGCTCACTCCCTTTTCCTTCCCCCTCTGTCACTCATTTCTTACTCTCACTCTCTCTCTCCGTCCCTCTCTCTCTCTCTCTTTTTCTCTCTCTTTCTCGCCAGCGTCTGTCTATGTACGTGCCGTTATCTACTGCATCTTGCTCTATCACTCTCACTTTGATTCTAGCTTTTTCTTTTCTCTTCTTCTCTTTTACAACTTTCTTTCCTCTCTCTCTCTCTCCTCTTCTGCTCTTCCTCTGCTCTCAATACTTAACTACATCCCCCTCTTCCTCTTCCTCTTCCCCTGCCTCGCTGTGAAATGAAAAGCCTAATTCTTCAACTTATCATTACCATTATCACTAACTTCAAAGCTCTGACTGGATCACGGCAGCTCCTGGGGTATGAGGAGGGTGTGTGTGTGTGTGTGTGTGTGTGTGTGTGTGGAAGTGTGTGTGTGTGTGTGTGTGGAAGTGTGTGGGGGTTTGTGTGTGTGTGTTTGTGTGTGTGTATCAGGCTGTGTGTGTGTGTATGTGTCAGGTTGTGCGTTTACGTGTGTGTCAGATTGAGTGCGTGTGTGTGTGTAGGGGGTCTGTGTGTGTGTGGTGTGTGTGCAACAGGCTGTGTGTGTATGTGTGTGTCAGATTGTGTGTTTATGTGTGTGTGTGTGTGTGTGTGTGTGTGTGTGTGTGTGTGTGTGTGTGTGTGTGTGTGTGTGGTGCTGCGGGCGGTATGGGGAGGTTGTGGCTGTGCATAATTCTAACCCTCACAACCACTAGACCTCCAGCCAGCATATCAGATCAGTGTGAACCTTCAAAAGGCGCCTGGCAAAACTCCATCTGACACCCGCCTCTCATCGCATGGAAGAGTCCCAGGTTGTGTGTGTGTGTGGTTTTTTTTTTCAAAGAAAGAAACGTTTCCCTATATTACGTATACCTGGAATCAATAATGAAAGAGTGACTTCATTAGGATGAATAAATGAAGACTCAAGAGGGGGAAAATTACAGAGTGTGTGTGTGTGTGTGTTACAAAGAGAATATAATTAGAGCAGAGGTCTGCAGAGCTGCCAAGGATAGCCTGGGTAGGAGGAGTTTTTTTTTTTCTTTTTTCATTTAAGCTTCAATAGCTTCAGCTCCAAAAAAAATAATAAAAAACGGAAACACATCTGTTCCATGACCAGACTGAGAGAGAACTAGACATGAGAAAAAAAGAGATACAGAGACAAACTGTGTATGTGAGAGTGTGAGAGTGAGAGAGAGAGAGAGAGACAGAGACAGAGAGAGAAAGAAGTAAAGAGATAGAGGCCAGGTGAGAGAGTGACAGAGAAACAAAGACAGACAGAGAGAGAGAGCTAGACAGACAGAGAGAGAGACAGAGAGAGAGAGAGAGAGACAGGGACAGAGAGAGACAGAGAGCCAGAGCAAGAGAGAGAGAGACACTGTGTGTGTATGTAACAAAGAGACTAACAAAGCTCACAAATATGATACCAATTTCGTGTCCTGTTTCAGATCGCTTTCCAGGAAAGAGCACAAAAAAGGCACAGGTGTTAAGCTGGTGCTTTGCCATGAGAGACTACCAGAGACACGGGGGCCCAGTTTGGTGCAGAGACTCTGTGAACATGGCCTACACCTTGACGTCTCTTCCTTAGTTCCAGTGATAAATAATTTAAAAAAAAACTCTTCGGAGGCACAAGTTTTGGACACAAGCATGGCTATTTTTATCGGTGAGCATATTTTCCAGAAAGACAGGAAACAAAAAAAAAAAAAAACGGTCTCTTTTCTTTTTTGCTGCCACATTCAACATGGAGGAAAAGGCTTCATTTTGAGTTGGTCCAGGTGTTCCAAGAACAACAGGTGTTTGAAAGTACCACAGCAAAAACACAGCTTACAACCAACATAACTTACAACCCACACTTGTTTAGTTCAGTATTCACAGCAGCTCATTTACCTTCAGTCTCCCTGGACCCCTTTGCTCTGTGACAACACAGAGAGGAAGTCATAGATTAGACCAGTGATTGTCAAATTGGGGTACGAGTACCACTCGGGGTACCTCGATTAACCCTATAGGAGGTACACAAAATAAATCTGTAAATTAATTCTCAACTTCTACTCGCATAATGGTGAAGTATACATACTATATGTGGGGAAAAAAAAAACTTTACATTCAAGCTATCCCCTATACAACCCAATTGGGACTGCATTATTATGTACGATATACAAGCTGGGGTAGGATACTTGGTAGGACAGAGTGTCTCAGGGGGTACAAAGCAGTGAAAAGTTTGGGAAGCACTGGGTTAGGCCAACATATACAGTCATAGGTAGGCTAGTAGGTAGACCCACACATGCAGCAGCACAGCCTGACATGAATACATACATTTTGATGTCCATGTTCTCCGGATGATTCAACATCCTGCAATACAATAATGCAGGCAATACTGTGCATGCGTTGACAGCACTAAATGGCCTATGGTGTGTTTGTCACTGTAAGTCAATGTGAAAAGTCTATACAGCGGATAAGGTTTTAAACTAAATTAATGTTGAGTAGCACAGATACCCAAAGTGAACAGTTTAAACCATGCTGTCAGTTCACTACACTGCTATTTATTGATAACAAGCATGCAAGTGCTGAGAAGGCTTGTAGAGCGGACAGCTCCAGAGAATTCTATTGAGGAGACACTCCTAAAAGTCCTACCACCAGTGAGAGAACAACTGCTAAAACGTTCAAAAATGTTTTAAAATGTCTGGCAACGTACAATATTGTGTCGATGTATTTTATTGTTCTGGGCAAGAAAAAGTACTACTTGTAAAAGCACCTTTAAGGAAACAATGCCAGCACCTTTGTGTGACTGCCATCTTCTTATAGCGTACTCTTGTCTAATGTATTTCGTTTAAAAGAACTGTTTGGCAACTCTATTGATTGGTTTCAACCAACCGTTTGTTACAGTTCATTTTAAGGTTCCCTGTTACAGTGTATCTACCTCAAGAAGTATGCTGTAACAACATGTAACATTATGTACTTACATTGCACTTACAGTAAGGCATAGGGTAAGAGTTAGGATTAGGGTTGGTGTTAATTATGCACTCTGTAAGAACATAATGTTACATGGAGAAACAATGTAAGGAACCATATCAATACACCTTTTCATAAATTAACTCTGTCCCGGTGTTTTGGCAAACTGGGCAACCTGTTAATTTGGACTACCATGCAAGCACAATCGGAGAAAGTTATGGTGTAACTTTATGGTTTAGTAGTAGGGTTATTTAGATAAGTCACATTCTATCGAATTTGGCTATGGATAACTTATCTTGATGAAGTAGCTCAACTCTACAGAACAGCGGCTCTACCCATGCTGTAGTTCTGATCAATTCTTTATGTTTTTCTCTAAAGTGTCTCCATTTAGTAACACAGTACGCACATATTGCTCTTTTCATTGGCAAACTTTGGCCTCCAACCTGCTACTGCTCTTAAACTAGTATGTTCTTTTAAATGTTTAAACACAGTTCTTTTAACATTTAATTGAATTACATTATACTGTTCGACCTCCTTACATCTGCCATAGTACCTTTTCTCTTCAATGTTTTATCCTTTTTGAATGTATTTTTGTAAAGCACTGTATGTATGGAAAACTTGCCCCTGAGCTTTCAAGAGTCAGGTGAAAGATTTACAGATACATTGCATATTTCTGTGAATTTCTAACTGAATAAAGCTCATTTTTAAAACCATGCTAGAATAGCAATTGGATAGTTTCTTTTTTTCCCCACTCAAAATGAATACAAAGCATGGGTAAAGAGCTTTTCACTCCTCTCAAAAAGCACACTTCAACATGCACTTGAAAAAATTATTTAGTTTCCTCCTATTTCCATAGGCTCTTTGTTTTTTCGCTCTCAACTGCTTCCATATTCCACAGTGGAGTACAACACAATGGCCAGAATGAACTCAAAGGCAGGGAGACTGGGCACAGCTAAAGCTTAGTACCTATGCACTAAAAATGACGCTCGCTGTTTAAAAATCACTACGATACAACAGCACATGTTCTATCTGACAGAAATACCACCCAGGCATGTCTGCTCTGCAAGGACCACAACAAGAGTGTATGTCACTGTTCAAATTGCTTGGTGATACAGACAGCAAACAAACGAATTCACCTTATCAGTCACAGTACAGCTGTGCCTCCATTCTAGAAAACCCAAAAGTAGTTTCTGTTTCGTCGATACAAAGAGCTGTGGCAACCTAGGAAAGGCCCGACTATCCTCAAGGCAGAGATAGTACTACATCTTTTTTCCTTTTTATTTCTTTTTTATTTTAGCACATACAAGGGAGACAGAAGGAGACAGAGTGCTGCTTATTAATACATGTGCTACGTGCAGGAGAAACTAAAATTGGCGCACCAACACCAACCCAGACACCCCCACCACTCCACCAGGCTTCATTTCACTCCAGTGGCCCTGACGCCCAAGACCTGGTTAGTGACGTCCACCGAGGCAGTCCTCACCCTGACAGGAAATGAAAACTTTCTCAGACCTCCCCGCAGCAAAGGAGGCAATTTTGTGTGGCCCACCCGCTGTTGCTGACCAAACCCCCTTTCCAATCGACACTGTGGGTGGACAGGGAGCCAGTGGCAGGAGGGCCACAGCCTCCACACTATGTTAGGCTATGCTGCTCAGGACATTAGTAAGTTAAGTAATGAACAACTAATATAATGTAATAAATTTACTTCTAACTAAACATAGTCTTATG
>CM059287.1:9335165-9420165 GCA_030347295.1 Setipinna tenuifilis | reverse complement strand
TCCAAAAGGATAGGTAAGAGGTTTTTTTTTCATATCAAGTCATTTGACTAATATTAGTTTTTGTGTGTGTTGGTTTGTGTGTTTGTGTGTATGTGTTTGTCTGTGTGTGTGTGTGTGTGTGTCTGTGTTTGTGTGTGTGTGTGTGTGTGTGTTTGCCAGTCAGATGTGTGGGGTGAGGTGAAATATTCCTGTTTCTCTGTCCCCAAGGCCGTGCTAAGGCACACTTTGGCTGCTTAAATAGGACCCTGAACACTCACTTTTTCTCTCTCTCGCTCTCTCTCTCTCTCACACACACACACACACACACACACACACACACACACACACACACACACACACAGAAGGTCTCTCTAAACACCCTGCAATGATGACTCCTGTCTCACATCAAATACAGTGTTAGTGACACGCTGGAGGCCCTCCAAACAGTAAATGACTTATTCAAGGAGCCCGGAGCAGGGAGCAGGGGCCTTGGTGACTACACTGTTGGCCTTTCAGACTGAAAGACAGAAAAAGAGAGATAGAGAGAGAGAGAGAGAGAGAGAGAGAGAGACAGATAGAGAGAGACAGAGAGAGACACAGAGAGAGAGATTAACTTAAAGAGAGAAAGTAAGTTAAAGAGAGAGACAGAGAAGAGTATGAGGGTGAAATGGAGAGAAAGAGAGAATAAGAGTGTGTGTGAGAGAGAGAAAGTAAGTTAAATGGAGAGAGAAGAAGAGTGTCATGTGAAAGAGAGAGGGAGAGAGAGAGACAGACAGAGAGTGGTACAAAGAGAAGGAGAAAGAGAGAAAAAGAGACAGATGGCCGAACAGAGACAGCGAGTGTGTAAAAGAAAAAAAAGAGACAGTGCGTAAAAGAGAGGAGTGGAATAAAAAAAAGAGAGAAAAGAAGAGAGCGATGGACGGCGGAGGAAGGGATGGAGGGATGGAGAGAGGGAGGGAGGGAGGGAGGGAGGAGGGGGTGCTCGGTGGATCTGTCTGCCCGTGTAGCCCACGCACCACTCCAGTGAGACGAGGCTTCGCCTGACGCTTTCCGGGGGCTTTTGTTGGGCGGCGTGCTTTTGATGAATTGTTAGAAAGTGCTAATCAGTGAAGGAGAGATGAGAACATGGCATTCCATCACAACACAGGGATGTGTATGAGTATGTGTCTGTTTGTGTGTGTGTGTATGCGTTTGTGTGTGTGTGTGTGTGTGTGTGTGTGTGTGTGTGTGTGTGTGTATACTGTGTGTGTGTGTGTGTATGTATGTCTGTGTGTGTATGTGTGTGTGTGTGTGTGTGTGTGTGTGTGTGTGTGTACTGTGTGTGTCTTTATGTATGTGTGTGGGTGTGTGTGTGTGTATGTGTCTGTGCGTGTGTCTGTGTGTCGGGAACTGTAGCACACTCTGCGTGGGATTGCAGCCATAATGGATCCAGTCCAAACAGGGTTGAGTGTCACCATCTATTTGGATTCAGGTTTTGTTCTTCTCGCATGTTATTCGCCTGTGTTACTGTGATGAGAATTGATTTAACAACAGAACAAAAACAGCTTCGAAAGCATGTTGACGAGAAAGCAAATTGGAGACGATAAGACGAACCACACAATAAATGGCTGTCCAGACATCTACAACTATGTATGTTACTGGATACAAAAGTACATTTTGACAGACATGTATTAGGTGTCTTAAGGTAGGGAGATATTGTGGCTTTAATATACAGTCGTAATACCTTATTACAGAGGATTACCGGGATCCGTATGTGCATGAATTAACAGTGTTAAGTTTCTTAAGCGAAGGTGGTGCCAATTTTGTACGGCTAAGACAAAAAAAAGTGCTTCTCCTTAACAACTATTTAAAGAGCAGCTTAAACCCAAAGGGCCTTAAGACTGAAGTAAATGTCGGTTCATAAAGAGAGATTACCTCACGTTTCCCTGGTGTGTGTGTGGTGTTGCGGAGCCCAGGCCCGTGATTAAATGGGGCTCTTTCAATTTTCCCGTGCAAATACCCTCCTGACCTCCTCAATAGAAAGGCAAACCTGAAATAATGTCAAGTTCAGCTACGGCTTTAAACAGCGCAGTGCCACACTCTTTTAAACAAAAAAAAGGAAGTGAGGCAAAAAAAAAGGTAAACGAACGGAAAATTAAAAAAAAAACAAACAAATTCTGTCAGTCTGATTTTTCTGTAACAGTCAACATTGAATACAGAAATCCCTTTGGAGGTTAAAAGCCCAACATGCTGAGCAAGAGGGATAAAACAGGGCCAGGTGAATAAAGCTCTTTAAAACCAATTCAGGATCAGATGCTAATACCAGGCTGATTAAGTAGAAAGCAGGATGTTCACTGGCTGTATTTAAAGTTTCTTTGCACACATATCCACACGTGCACGCAAAACACACACACACACACACACACACACACACACACACACACACACACACACACTACTTGTGGCTCAAAGGTGTACTGTCAGGGGGAAAAGCCTTCAGCACACACACATATGCACACTCACACACACACACACACACACACACACACACACACACACACACACACACACACACACACACACACACACAAACACATACACATACACACACACACACACACACTACTTGTGGCTCAAAGGTGTACTGTCAGGGGGAAAAGCCTTCAGCACCTCATTTGTAAGCAGTGCAGTCTACCTCAAATGACCTCCTCTTGCACCTGTCACAAATCCCATTGACATTAAAATGTAATTACGGCAGCTGCCCCCCCCCCCCCCCCACCCATCTTAAACATGCAAACACACACATACTCAACAATTACAAACACACAAGCACACACATACTCAAGAACACACACACAGTTTGCACATATACACACATACGCACACAGACAGAAGGTAGGAGAGGACTTTGTGCGTGTGTGTGTGTATGTGTGTGTGTGTGCATGTGTGTGTGTGTGTGTGTGTGTGTGTGTGTACGTGCGTACGTGCGTATGTGTGTATGTGTGTGCTAGTGTACATGTGCATGTGTGTGTGCTTGCATGTGTGTGTGTGTACGAGTGTGTGTGCGTGTGTGTGCACGCACGCATGTGGCGATCTATTGCATTAAAGGACCCCTGACTGCAGGTGGGGGCTAAATGCCATCTGTGATGTGGCATTTCTGGCCCAGCATGAGGCATCATGGGAAGGGAAATAGAAAAAAAAAAGCCGGCACCATCATCACCACCACCACCACCACAGTCGCCACTACAGCGGTCAGCCCGCCTCTTATTACCCATGACAGGCCCATGTCCCCCCTCAGAGACAAATGGCTCTCAAATCTTCATGAATCATCATGCAACTCAAACTCATCTTCCTCCCTCTGTAGGCGAGGAGAGGGATAGGGTGACGTATTTGTGGTGGTTGAACAATTCTTTTTGCTCCCCTTGATTTCTTTTTTCCTTCTTTTTTTATTAAATTCTGTTTGAGTACAAGGCAGCTCAGCCAAGCAAACAAGCTGTGAAGAATATGACAAGGACTTAAATGGAGGAAATGCAATGCCATTTAATGCACTGAGGGCTATGTGAGGTCAACAAAGAGTGATTAAAGCAAAGAAACCAGGGGGTTTGGGGGGGGCGGGGGTGGTGGAGAGATGATTGTTGCGTGACCTTTGATGCTTGAAATTGTTGGCAGTTTCTATTTTATTTTAAAGCAGGGGATTTTAAACAAAATCACATTCTGTTTTTATTCTACCAAAGGACATATAAAAAAATAATGGCTTCTTTTGTAAAAACTCTTCGGTGCTTCGGTGCTATGCTTCCAATGGTTCTTCTGGACAGACTGATACTGGTCCACTGAAGGTGAGCTTCATTAAAAAAAACAATTTATCATCATCATGCATCCATTGTTTTGACATTAAACTCCCATTCTTCTGCAACAACTGGGAACTGTTTCAGGTATGACAGATCAAAGGGAAAACAAAACACCATGTTGCGTAACAGCAACTCCAAGTCTACCAAGTCCAGACAGCTTATAAATGGCCTTTATCAGCAGACACAGTCTAGCAAAGAAGTAGCACCGGTGGCTTTTAGAGCCCCTATTACCAATGAAAATCATGCATACTTTTGTTCTTTGTCCCTGCAGCTTTTACATTTATGAAACTGATGCTGCATCTGAGCATCTAAAAACACAACTGTGTATATCCAAATCGTAGCCTCAGGTCTGAATCTGAAAAAGTCTGTAAGTGCAGTCCATTTTTTAGAGTCTGCCTTTACTTACATGGGCATTCAGTGCATAAGCAGTGCTCTTGCTTTCAAAAAATATGCCCCAGACCACACGCGGTTCCACATGTGATTCGCTATAATCAAGAGAGAACTGCCAGGCCCTACCAAGGGTCTGCTACATCCTGAAACCATGCGATTTTTCAGCTATAACAGCAATAAGATCAAGGACTACAACTCCCAACATGCACCAGTACTAATGAGACTAAAAGTCCCCTTAAGCGACATTTGAAGAGCATTTGAATAAAAACTGGTGCTAGGTTCTAACAAGGGTCAGCTGCACCCCGAAACCATGCGTTTTGTCAGCTATCATAACAATTAGATCAAGAACTACAACTCCCAACATGCACCAGTACTAATGAGACTAAAAGTCCCCTTAGGTGACATTTGAAGAGCAGTTGAATAAAAACTGGTGCTTGGTCCTACTAAGGGTCAGCTACAGTCTGAAACCATGCGGTTTTTCAGCTGTCATAGCAAGAAGATTAAGGACTACAACTCCCAACATGCACCAGTACTAATGAGACTAAAAGTCCCCTTAAGCGACATTTGAAGAGCATTTGAAAAAGAAAAAAACTGGTGCTTGGTCCTACTAAGGGTTAGCTACAGTCTGAAACCATGCGGTTTTTCAGCTGTCATAGCAAGAAGATTAAAGACCACAACTCCCAACATGCACCAGTACTAATGAGACATAAAGTCCCCTTAGGGGAAGGGAAACTGGTGCTGCTACTACCAAATGTCTGACCAACAACCTCTTCCATTGCCACTGACACCATCTGCAGACTGCTTCACATTTTGCTGACTGTGAGAGATGACATGGCGGTGTACTCACCGTTTGGGCTCTCCTCATCGATGGCTACGATAGTGGCTGGCGGGCCCGACCTGGACAGCTTGCACTCTGAAATACAGCCCCCCCAGCCAGCAGCCAGCAGAGACACAGGGGGAGGACAAGAGAGGAAAAACGAAAGAGAGAAGGGAACACTAGTCAGAAAAGAAATACCTATCATCTCACATACCTCATATCACACAATTCACACCAAACAAGACATTTCAATTTCAGCGTCCATTATGTGAGGCTGGTCTTGGGGGGCCATAAAACTGACAGTCTGGTGCAACTGTATCTATCACCAGAATGGAGTGTAGCGCTCACAGGCCATGGTCGTTTCACAAGATGGCTTTTTTTTTTTAATACGTCGGCGAACAGGCGGTAACTACAGGGGTGCTAAGGGGTTAATAGACTTCTCTACTCCATCAAGGAGACTAGAGGAGGGGAGAGGAAGAGGAGGAAGAAGAGGAAGAGGAGGGGGAGGAGAGGGAGAGGGAGGGAGTTGGGGTTGGGGGAGCGATGAAAGAAAAAAAAAGAAGGATTGGAATGAAAAGATTCACGATCTTACCCTCATACTGCCAATCTGGAGTCAGGGATAGTGTCGTCAGTGTAGAGCAGAGGAGGGAGATGAACAGGCAGAGAACGAGAGAGAGAAAGACAAAGGGAGAGAGGTAGAGAGAGAGAGAGAGAGAAAGAGAGGGAGAGAGAGAGTGAGAGAGAGAGAAAGAGCAAGAAAGAGAGAGGCAGAGAGAGCAAGAGGGAGAGAAAGACAGAGAGAGAGAGAAAGAGCAAGAGAGCGAGAGAGAGAAAGAAAAGAAACATGGTGAGAAGAGGAGAGGAAGAATGGAGAGAAAAGAGAAATACATTTTTCCTTCAGGCGTTGATTACAGATAACAGGCAAACAACAAAAGGCAAGACAGGCAGCTTAGAAGAGAGATGAGTATTTATTTTATCTATGGCTGTTCCCCCTTGTGTTTCTCATTTCCAACCACCTCTGATACTGTATCTGCACCACACAAGAAAGCAACACCGCAACACCGCACCGCCGATAAATATTTGCAAGTCCTCACATAACCTGCTCGTGTACAAGGCGACAAGAAAGGCAAACAAGTTCATCGCTGCACAACACAAATTCATGCGACTGTTTAATGAAAGATCTCAAGGCCGAGAATGAGGCATCCTCTAAACACCTAAGCCTTGTGTTTCATTGTCGGCAGAGCATTTGAAGAGGCATAACAAACCATTTGACCTTTATTTCGAGCACTTGGGTCACTGGCTGTCGGCCAGAAGGCAAGGTAGTTATCATCTCTCTTGGAATTAGAATGCTGCAGAGTAACACAAGCTGTGGAGGGCTGGGAAAGAAGAATGGGGTAGCAACAGTGAGTGGGTGAGGGAGTGAGGGAGTGAGTGAGGGAAGGAGTGAGTGAGTGAGTGAGTGAGTGAGTAAGTGAGTGAGTGAGTGAGTGAGTGAGTGAGTGTGTGAGTGACTGAGGTAATGAGTGAGTGTGGGAGTAAGGGAGTGAGTGAGTGAGGGATGGAGTGAGTGAGTGAGTGAGTGAATGAGTGAGCGAGTGAGTGAGTGATTGGGTGAGTGAGTGAGTGAATGAGTGAGTGCGTGAGTGCGTGAGTCAGTGAGTGAGTGAGTGAGTGAGTGAGGGAGTGAGTGAGTGTGTGAGTCAGTGAGTGAGGGAGTGAGTGAGTAAGAGAGTAAGGTAGTGAGTGAGTGATTGGGTGGGTGAGTGAGTGAGTGAGTGAGTGAGTGAGTGAGTGAGTGAGTGAGTGATTGGGTGAGTGAGTGAGTAATTGGGTGAGTGAGTGAGTGAGTGAGTGAGTGAGTGAGTGAGCGAGCATTGGGTGAGTGAGTGAGTGAGTGAGTGAGTGAGTGAGTGAGTGAGTGATTGGGTGAGTGAGTGAGTGAGTGAGTGAGTGAGTGAGTGAGTGAGTGAGCGAGCATTGGGTGAGTGAGTGAGTGAGTGAGTGAGTGAGTGAGTAAGGGAGTGAGTGAGTGAGTGAGTGAGTGAGTGAGTGAGAGAGTGAGTGAGTGAGAGAGTGAGTGAGTGAGTGCATGAGTGAGTGAGTGAGTGAGTGAGTGAGTGAGGAAGGGAGTAAGGGAGTGAGTGAGTGAATGAATGAGTGAGTGAGTGAGTGAGTGAGTGAGTGAGTGAGGGAAGGAGTGAGTGAGTGAGTGAGGTATTGAGTGAGTGAGTGAGTGAATAAGTGAGTGAGTGAGTGAATGAGTGAGGGAGTGAGTGAGTGAGTGAGTGAGTGAGTGATTGGGTGAGTGAGTGAGTGAGTGAGTGAGTGAGTGAGTGAGTGAGTGTGTGAGTCAGTGAGTGAGGGAGTGAGGTAGTAAGTGAGTGGGTGAGGGAGTGAGTGAGTGAGTGAGTGAGTAAGAGAGTGAGTGAATGAGTGAATGAGTGAGTGCGTGAGTCAGTGAGTGAGGGAGTGAGGGAGTGAGTGAGTGAGTAAGGGAGTAAGGTAGTGAGTAAGTGAGTCAGTGAGTGAGTGAGTGAGTGATTGGGTGAGTGAGTGAGTGAGTGAGTGAGTGAGTGAGTGAGTGAGTGAGTGGGTGAGTGAGTGAGTGAATGAGTGAGTGAGTGAGTGAGTGAGTGAGTGAGTGAGTGAGTGAGTGAGCGAGCGATTCCACTAACACAGGGATTGATGGAGGAATACTTTTAAGATTACTGCTCCTTAGGATGAACTCCTTAAGCATAGTTTTCCAACGCACAAAAAGACTGTTTTTGCAGGGTGCTTAAGTTGAATAACCATGAAAAGGCAGGGCATACATCATACAGAAGGCAAGTAAAACAGTGAGGGTAGCCTGATCTTAAACATATAGGTGGATGAACTGTTTGTCAACATTGCTATAACATACCGAACTGAAATAAATACGAGCAACAATCTACCCAGGCCTTCTCAACAGATAAATATTGGTGATGTCTGTTAAGGTGATATGTCAAAGGGTTAATTGCACTCTGGAGTAGATCTTGTGGCTTGTGTCATCTGATCAGCAAGAGCCCAGCCCTGCCCACTGTTCAGTCTGGCAGTGGATCATACTCCCCCTCCCCCACCCACCCCACCCCTCCCAGGTTCAGTTACAGTTCAAACAGCAAGAGTCAATTCTCAGCCCTCATGCTGGTAAAGACTTGACAACACTCGTATGACAGACAGCGGTGTAGCGGTAAAAAGAAAGGTAGGTAAACGATATGTGCAGTCATAAAAAAGATGGCTAAACTGTGCCTATCTTTGACATTAACAGTCATAAAAAGGCAAGTAACACGGTTTTGTAATTTACTGTAAAGATGTGGGTTAATATAGTGTTTATCTTCAACTGCACCACTGATGACAGAAAAAGGAAACTACAACAACACATAAAGTTGCGTGGCGTACTGAATTTCACAGGTGGATAAGCTAAGCTTTTCAATTCAAACATCTTGACCTGAGATTATGGGCCCTTCAAAGTAGTGTACATGGACAGACATAAGTGTTTTGCTATGCTATTTGATGAAAGAATGCACTTTTACAAACATGGTGGTAAGGTAAGGTAAGGTAAGGTAAGGTAAGGTAAGGTAAGGTAAGGTAAGGTAAGGTAAGGTAAGGTAAGGTGACTTTATTACAAAACACAACAGAAGACAAACAGGATAAAACAACAAACAAACAATACTGACATCTGGACAGACAGACAGATGCTCCTGGCTTGACATGTTATACAATGAATAAATAAATAAATAAAATAGATAAAAAGGATAAAAAAGATAAGAAGATAAAAAGCTAAGAGAAGAGAATCATTATGTGGTGTTCAGGGCCTTAGTGGTGCGCCACTAACAATGTCTCAGAACAACATTAAAAAGGATAACCTGAAAGCTCCTCCTCCACTTTAACCACCCCACCCCACCCCACCCCAGCCCCATGGAGTAGTTGACAACCCCTAAGCCCTCTGGAGATCTAGGGCAAACACTAATGGCAGGTAAAGCTAGGTGAGATACTGTTCATTATCCTCCCCTCTCCTTCTCTCCCCTCCTCCCTCATAGCCATTGTGCTGTCTTTGATGCCTAGGGCCACAACTTCATTAATTGGAAAAGTTTTAAATTTGACAGACAGAGAGAGAGACAGAGAGAGAGACAGACAGACAGACAGACAGACAGACAGACAGACAGACAGACAGGCAGACAGACAGGCAGACAGGCAGGCAGGCAGGCAGACAGACAGACAGACAGACAGACAGACAGATAGATAGATAGATAGATAGATAGATAGATAGATAGATAGATAGATAGATAGATAGATAGATACTTACTTTTTGCACTCTACCCGTCAATGATACTAAGGCTTCTAAGCAACCTCTCACTCTTCACCCTCTTATATCACTCCCTCCCCTTCATCCCCCATCTTTCAGTACATGATCTCTCTCTCTCTCTATGTCCATCTCTCTCTTCCCCTCTCTCCTTCTCCTCCTCCCACTCAATCCATCTCTTCTCCACGATCTCTCTCATCTCTTCCTCACTCCCCACCCTCCCCCCACCCCCCCACTCCAGGGAGATACATATTCCCAGCCCACCCCCACTGTTATGACATTATTAATGGGCAGTTGTGAGAGAGGAGTCCACTGGGGATAAATCACACATAAGGCAGCACACTATATCCCACACTGACACAGATCACGGGCCATTAGGAGGAAAATGACACTTAAATAAATAATGGATGGGCTGAAACAACGGTTGGCATGGAAGCTGTATGTGTGTGTGTGTGTGTGTGTGTGTGTGTGTGTGTGTGTGTGTGTGTGTGTGTGTGACTAATAACAAGTTGTTTGACTGATTTAATGCTGTGTGTGTGTGTGTGTGTGTGTGTGTGTGTGTGTATGTCCTCTCCTCCAATTCCTTCGAGTGTGTGTATCTTATACAGTTTGTGCGTGTTTGGACTGTTTGTGTTTGGGATGGTTTCCATGTAATTGACCCGTGTGACTATTTGTTTGTGTTTCGCCAGTGTTACACAGTTGCCAGGTGTCAATGCATGCACACATGCACACACACACACACACACACGTGCACACACACACACACACACACACACACACACACACACACACACACACACACACACACACACACACACACACACACACATCCATACAAGTGAATGCAGACGTAGAAACATAGTCAAACACAAACAAACACATACATACACACACACACACACACACACATACACACGCACACACACTTAGTCCACTTGGCCAGAGCCACAAGAGCCCTGCATTCATCCACTGATTGCTGAAAAGGGATAGTGTGTGTGTGTGTGTGTGTGTGTGGGGGGGGGGGGGGGGGGGGTCAGACATAGTGCATGTTCATTCTATGGCCTAAGAGAATCCCCACCCCCTCCTTTTGGGGGTCCCCTCTTCATCAATTAATGATGTCCCTCACTCGTGTCACTTTACTCTGCTTCAGAGAAAGAAAGAGAGAAAGAGAGATAGTGAGTGAGCAAGAGAACGAAAAAACAGTAAGAGAGAAGAGAGAATAGGCATAAAGAGAGAAAGACAGAGAGAGGAGACAGGCAAAAAGAGAGCTGAGAGACAGCCAAAGAGAGACAGATGAGAGAAAGAGAAAGAAAGAGAAAGAAAAAGAGAGAGGGAAACTGGTGCTCCACCTATGGATCTCCCAGCTAGTGGAGCTCCCAGCTAGGGTATTCTCTCATCAGAACACCGGCTCGTCATCATGGCAACTGTTTCCAAAGGAGACCAAACAGCTCAGGTTGCCATGAAAGATTCATGACAGAAGAAGAGAAGAGAGAAAGAGACAGACAGAGAGAGAGAGATAAAGAGAGTGATAGAGAGAGCAACAGAGAGAGAGAGACAGAGACAGAGAGAGAGAAAAGCAATCGGCTGTACACTGTGACAGATGTCAAAGAAGGGCCAACCGAGGATTTTGTAAGACTTTTGCTTCTGATAAAAAAAGATCTTCTTTTGAGCAATTTCAGAAAACTCCAGGAAAAATTCCCCAAGCAACCTTGCTGCAGATGTGCATTCACTCTGACATGCACTGCTATCTCATGACATTTGGGCTTGGCGTGATCGATGATGATGGTAGTCAGAAGATGATTAGTGCTGTAATTCTCTGTTAATCTAGGTAGAACTGAGTTCTTGAGGGATTATATCATTTGTTTAAGTCTGGTAATTTCTGAGCCCTGGGTGTGTTGACAGGAATCAGTTTTGTACCATCTGACACACACACACACACACACACACACACACACACACACACTCACGTAAGTAGACACACACTGATACATAATCCATAGTTCCATGTAGAGAGGGCCATGTGCACATGCTATACAACCCAAATCAGGTTTGAAGTAACCATTTACAGTGCCACACACAGCAACACAAACAAATTGGCTCACACACACACAAAACAATCTCTTGCACACACTTTCTCAAACCAACACACAGAGGGAGATTGTGGATGTCCCTATTTCTCTATTTGGGTCTCTCTTTCTTTCACACACACACACAAACACAGAGGCAGAAACATACACAAACACACACACGCACACACGCGAATGATATAGTCCCTCAAGAACACTCACACACTCACACTCATGCACACAGGCACACACACACACACATACACACACAAGAACATACACAAACACAAACCCTCTTTGCCCTAGTCAGACTTCCGCCTTACTCTGGTAAAAAAAAAAAAAAAAAAAACTGGCAGGCAGGGGCAGCCGGTGCCAGGTGGAGTAATCGGCCCGCAAATCAATACCGGCCGTCAGCCGGCCTTCCCGCGGCCCAGTCAGGTCCATGGCCACCTGAGCTACAACACGCCAGCACCAGTCAGCAACCTCGCCAGGGCCCAGCAGCACAGGAAACCCACGACGAATGATATGTCTTCGACCTGACATGTTATCAATTACTTTATAAGTTTGGAGTGGATTTTTATAGGCAGACGGTATTATGGACGCCGTAACTTTTCTTTATAGTGGCTGTCTGACAGCCTGAAAGGTCTGCATTTGTAGTCGAGTCGTCTGAACCGGGGGGGAAAAAAAATAATCAAAACTTCTTTTCTCCCTGTTTAAAAAGCAGGTGTTAGCCACCTTAAGCTTTGCCTTGCAATTTCACCTGACTAGAAATCCACACAGAGTGGCAGCCATCTCGCTGAAAATGCAAACCCGCCAGACATTACAACAGCTGACTACTGAATCTCCACTACTGTGAAGTAGCAACAGCCAAATTATATACTAAAGACAGATATGAGAGACAGGCAGAAAGAGAGAGAGAAAAAGAGAGAGACTGCAAGAGGGACGGAGAGAAATGATATGGTAAAGCATTACTCCACACTATGTGGTCAAAAGTGTCTTAAACGTCCACTACCATGCTTTGCATAGTGGAAATAAAATACCGGCATAAAAGCATCTTACATGTTTCTGAGGGACTCAAACCCTACACTTTATGCTACTGTTAGTCAAACCCTACATTAGATGCTACTGCTAGTCAAACTCTACACTAGATGCTACTGTCAGTACCAGTTCAAAAACCAATTCAAAACACACAACTCCTGAACTCCAGAGGTGTCAATCAGAAAGTAAAAACCCTGAAATGTATTTTTTCTGCCTGTGCACTTAACACAAGTGAATTAACTGATCTATCCACTGAAGTCCAACAAGTGTGAAAGAAACAAACAAATCAAAAACAATGCCCCTGGCTTTCATGTATGATGGCTATTAGCATAAAAAGTACCTCATCCAACACAAGTGGCTCTCCAGTGTAGAAGATAAGATGACAGCAAGGGCAGTACCACCAACAACCAGTAGGAGCCGGTCCCTAGCTGCTAGCGCTAAGCTAGCATGACATTTAACAAAACCAAACACACAAACAAATAGCCAACAAATACCAAGCACACAAACAGACAAACACTGAGCTTATCTTTCTCGAACTCTCCAAGTCAAGCAACATCACAGAGCAGAGCGTGTGTGTGAAATTAAAGGGAAGGAGGAATATGGATGAATGGATGGATGCATAGAAGCTAGGCTGAGGGAGAAATAGGGACACAGAAAGAGATTATGAGGAAGAGAGAGAGGGAGAAAAAGAGGAAAAAAAGGAGAAAGAGATAGAGAAAAGAGAGTGAGAGAGAGAGAAAGACAGAGAAAGACAGAGGGAGATTGAGCAGCAGAGCAGAGAGAGATAGACAGGGGTAGAGAAACAGAGAGAGGCAGAATAGAAAGAGAGATTGGGAGAAAAAGTGAAAGTGGTGATGCATGGAGGGCCGCGGAGGGGGAGTGGGGGTGAACATGTAGGGAGACTAGGGAGACGAGGGAGATGCGATGCGATGCTTTTTATAGCGCGTCAGAAGAGAGGGGGTGTGATGAGGGGGGTGAGGTGTGTGTGTGTGTGTGGGTGAGGTGATGAGGGGGGGTCGGTGCGGTCTGGTGTGATGTGGTCTGGTGTGGGAAGGCCCCCGGGCAGACGTTGCAGGTCGGGGGTGTCACAGCCAGAGCTGGCACGCACGCACACAGAATAAGAAGCGGGATGTGTGTGTGTGTGTGTGTGTGTGTGTGGGTCTGTGTGTGCGAATGTGTGTGTGTTTGTGAATTGTGTGCATATTTGTTTGTGAGTGTCTGTCTTGTTGTGTGTATGTGTGTGTTTGTACATTTGTGTGTTTGTGTGTGTGTATGTTGTGCACATGTTTGTTTGTGTGTGGTAATGTGCTTGTTTGTGTGTGCTTCTGTGTATGTGCATGTGTGTGTATGCATGTGCCGGTATGTGTGTGGGTTTGTGCAAGTGGGTGTGCCTGTCTGTCTATCTGTGTGTGCATGTGTCTGTGTGTGTGCATGCGCGTGAGTGTGTGTGTGTGTGCATGTGCCTGTGTGTGTGTGTGTGTGTGTGTGTTTCCGTATGGTGGAACAGGCTGAGTGGTTTCAGTGGCTCCAGGCCTGAAGGGGACAGGGGAGCAGGCAGCCCGGTGGCAGCCACAGACCACAGAGACCTCCTGCCAGCTCGGCCTGCCAGACAGCCTGTAATCTGTGTGCCCGCTTGTGTGTGTGTGTGTGTGTGTGTGTGTGTGTGTGTGTGTGTGTGTGTGTGTGTGTGGCATGTGTGTAGATGTGTCTGTGTGTGTGTATACATGTGTGTGTGTGTGTGTGTGTGTGTGTGTGTGTGTGTGTGTGTGTGTGTGTGTGTGTGTGTGTGTGTGTGTGTGCGTGCGCATGTGTGTAGATGTGTCTGTGTGTGTGTATAAATATGTGTGTGTCTGCGTGTGTGTGCCTGTGTGTGTGTGCCTGAGTGTGTGTGTTTGTGCGCGCATAGATGTGTGGGTGGCTGTGTTCTAGCACAGATAAAAGTGGAGTAGCCTTTCACTTGTATGAGAGTAAGTGTGCATATCCAGGTGTGTGTTCCTGAGCAGATAAGAGAAGAGGAGCCAGTGTGGGTGTATTGGGTTGCACTGTCATCGTCTGTGTGTGTGGGTGTGTGTGTGTGTGTGTGTGTGTATGTGTAGATGTGTGTGTGTGTGTGTGTGTGTGTGTGTATGTGTGTGTTTGTGTACATATTTGTGCATAGTTATGAAGGTGTGTGTGTGTGTGTGTGTGCATATGTCCACTGGGCATGGAAAGAGAGCACCTGCGCATGAGACTACCCATTGTTTCACATTCAGATGCCTTGGGCTGACATCTATGTTGTGTAGTCTGTCACAGCCAACCGCACACACACACACACACAAGAACTTACTTACACCAAATACAGTCTAACAGCCACACATACAGTCACACTTATGCACACATACACACACACACATGCACACGCACACGCACACACACACAGACACCACACACACACACACAGACACACTCACAGGTAAGGAAAGATAAAGCCTATCCACATGTAGTCATCAGGCAGGCTAATGAAAGATGAATGAGCGAGAGTCCCCAGGTATAAATCTCCAGCTTGTCCTCAGCTAACATAAGGGTGACTGACCTGCTCTTGTGTGCATGTGTGGGTTTTGTGTTTGCATGTGTGTGTGTGTGTGTGGGGGGGGGGGTTGGATACTGAACAAGAGGAATTGTAGTTGTACAGGAACCTCACTTTAAATGTAAATTTTGTGTCAGCATGTATGTATCAGTGTGTGTCTGAATCTGTGTGTGTGTGTGTGTGTGTGTGTGTGTGTGTGTGTGTGTGTGTATGTGTGTGTGTGTGTGTGTGTGTGTGTGATCATAAGTATATTATGTGACTGAGAGCTTGGTCCATCGGACATTCAGTTTACAAACACACAGGCACACACACACACACACACACCCACACAGATTCAGACACACAAACCAAACAAACGCACACACAAACCCAACCGTGACGCACAACCACACACACATCAGACACTAGAAGTATATATCTTCACTGTCCTCACAATTTAATTTGATTGGGATTCAAAGGGCAACCATTCAGTTATAAAAATGATTCTTAATGCACTGCAATACATTATAAAGACTCTTGTCCCCCACGTCCTTAATTTATAATTACAAGCACTCATTTTTCACCTCTATTTTCTCCCTGCACATTTTAACAACTTTAAGATTTGTACATACAGTCTGCATCCAGTGTTTTTACAATGTGGATTATTATTATTTTTGGAATAAATTACTTTTCATAAAAATATGACCTGTGTGACTTATTATTATTGTTGTTGTTGTTAGGTAGATACAGAGACTTCTGTGGTCCTTTAGAAGCAAGAAAGTGAAAACAAACAACTCTTCCTTAACTCTTCCTTACATGTGTTCAAAGTGTGAGTGATATCACTGAAATTCTGCTACACGTCCAGCTCAATGTTGCAATATTACAACATCCCCCAAAAAAGTTACTAAAATGTCAAAATAAAAAAAGAAGCCTGATGTCTGCATCAGAAGCTTCATAGAACAA
Source organism: Setipinna tenuifilis (assembly GCA_030347295.1). NCBI lineage: Eukaryota > Metazoa > Chordata > Actinopteri > Clupeiformes > Engraulidae > Setipinna > Setipinna tenuifilis. Next base: position 9,404,222 of record CM059287.1, on the reverse strand, counting down.
CATCTAAAAGATTTTAAAAAATGTTTTGCATTTTTTTTTACTATTTGGGCTAACTGGGGTTAAATGTTTTAAAACAACTATTTTTTAAAAATCAGAGACTCACGTTACATATAAAAAAATTTTTTTTAAAGAAGTCTACAGAGCGGTGTGCCTATTCAGAGCCCTAAATAGTTTCTAGCCTAATGCATTTTTAATGCATGTTCTTCACATTAGGTAAAACAAAGCAGGATAATCTCTACCTCCACAGCATCCCAAGTGGCAGTGGTTTGTGTTGTGCACATGAAGTATTTACTGCCAGATGCTCTAAGCTAATCTTCCATTGAATCGTTTGGGGATGGGGTGTGTATAGGTTAGTTTATCGATCGACGGTATTATATAGGAATGAACCTTTAATTCATTATTGTAATTACATATCACCGTGACCTGGAGTTGAATCAGTGGGAGGTGTTTAATATGCTGGGATGTGTGCTGTTCAACTGGGTAGCTTTAAAAATTGATGATCTGATTTCAAGCTAGCAACATGTCAATCCACTGATGATATGCCCCTACGGTAATGTACAGATAACCTGATATATACACACATTAAACACACATCGGCAGTCACACAAAGCCTGTCTGCTTTAGGAGAGAGAGAGAGAGAGAGAGAGAGAGAGAGACATTGACGTTTAAAATCATTTTATTGAACCATCACATGGTCCAAACGTCCACTACATAAGCCAACAACCCCTCCCCCACGACAGAGAGAGAGAGAGACAGAGAGAGAGAGAGAGAGAGAGAGACTCAGAAAGGTAGATTTAGGCCGTCTACAGCAACACCTAGATGTCCTACACAAATTCTCTCAGACCTGTGCCCTCAGCATTAACCCACCTAAAAACAAAAATACTAACTTTCAAGAAAGAATGTAAATTAGGGGAAGGAATCCCCCTGGGTTAAGTATAATTAGATATGCAAAACATCACACCTTGGTCTGCAATCAGTTCAACTGGCAGCTTCAACTTGGCCGTAAGTGATTTGAAAGAGAAAGCAAGAAGAGCTTTCTATGCAATTGAAAAATCTCCCCAGTTGGTATCCCAATTAGAATCTGGCTCAAAATGTTCCAATCAGTCCTAGAACCAATTGCATTATATGGCAGTGAAGTATGGGTTTCCTCTTACACACAATGAGTTTGAAAAATACACTAAACACCGAGTTGAAATCCTGCAAGCAAGGTTCTGCAAGAGTATAATCAAGGTGGGAAGGAATAAACCCAACAATGCATACAGGGCCGAATTAGGCCAATATCCATTATTAATTAAAATAGAAAAAAAGGTAGCCAATTCTCCCCCAACCCCAACCCCCTAACAGGAATAACACTACTACAACAACTAACAATCAACCTCAAGAACTTGCCAGCCTTGCTCAAACAATCCAACCCAACAAGCTGATACATACAGAGAAACAAAATAACCTATTCTATTGGACTGCAACAAAAAAATAAATAAATATCAATATCAATATCAATCAATAATTAAAACGTCAGTGTTATTTGGCTCTAAATAGAAAATGCACTGTGGCAGACTACATTTCCACAGTGGCCAATACCAAACAGCGCAAAACCGTGAGCAGGTACAGATTAAGCAGCCATACTCTGGCAATAGAAAAGGGCAGGCACAGGCAAACTTGGCAGTCCACAGAAGAAAGGCTTTGCACCCACTGCAACCAAGGCACCACTGAGACATATCATTTTGTATTGTATATTGAGTATTACTTTCTGACTTTCATAAACGGCAAGATATGTAGCTGCTTGCCATATTGAAAGAGTCGCTCCATCAGTGAAACATATGAAAAACCAACACACACACACACACACACACATACAGACACAGACACACACACACAAACCATCTTTGTCCAGTCAGATGAAACCCACAGTTATGCTAAGGCAGCACAAACCTACAGACCAACAGACAGATAGACCAACAGACCAAACGACAGACAGACAGGTCAATAGGCAGACAGACCAAATGACAGACAGACTGGTCAACAGACAGACAGACATACAGACAGAGAGTGAGGGTCAGTGTTTCGGCCGAGCGCTCCCCTGCCCACTCCCGAAGAGGAACCTGTTCTGCTCTGCTCCGCTCCCCCCATGAGACACATGCATAATGGAGGAGGGTGGGATCTCTTTCAAGCAATTATGCACAAGCAGAACTACTCAACAGCAGACGGGGAGGGTAGGGTAGGGTAGGGGTTGGGGAGAGGGGTTGGGGTGGTCAAAGACAGCGTGAGTCAGGAGGAGAGGACGAACGAATGTGCAAATGTGTCTGAGAGTGTCTGGGAAAGAGAGAGAGAGAGAGGTGAGAAAGAGAGAGGGGGAGAAAGAGAGAAGAAGAGAGAGAAGAAGAGAGAGAAAGAGAGACGGAGTGTCTGAAAGAAAGGGTGGGGCATAGATAAATAGTGCAGGATGCTAAGAATATATAGAAAGAGAGAGAGAGAGAGAGAGAGTGTGTGTGTGTGTGTGTGTGTGTGTGTGTGTGTGTGTGTGTGTGTGTGTGTGTGTGTGTGTGTGTGTGTCTAATAACAAGTTGTTTGACTGCTTTAATGCTGTTCAGAAAATTTGATTCCTGATGGGCTGCATCAAATAAAGTCTATAAAATGTGTGTATAACAGAGAGAGCAATAGAGAGAGAGACTATGAAAGAGACAGAGAAAAAGGAAGAAATAGAAGGAGAGAGAGAGTAGAAATAAAGAGGAGAAAAGTATTAAAAGTTAAACTTTTGAGATGTCCAGACAAAGACAGGTGAAAGGGAAGAAGGGTGAGGGGGGAGGGGAGAGACCGAACACAGAGCTGGGGTAAGACAAAGAGAGGCAATCACGGATGGACAGATCAATCGAATCCAACAAGAGGATGAAAGAAAAAAAGAGACAGGAAGACAGACGGACAGACAGAGGGAGAGTGGGTAAAGAGAACGGCTGTTGGAAAGAGAGAGAGAGTGAGTGAAAGGGAGAGAGATGTAAGAGAGAGAGAGTGTAAGAAAGAGAGAGAGAGAGATGGAGTGAAAGAAAGAGAACCAAAGAGAGTAATGAGAATGGGGACCCTGAAAACAGGCTGAGAGACATAAAGCTCTCGAGGATCATGCTACTGCTCTTGGCAAAGACCTCAACTCATGACCTCAAAAGAGTTACGAGCAAGTCATATTACAGGAGCCCTTTCAATCAAACCGTGTGGCTGCCAAGAAGGGAACAAAGTTTTGCTGAATTTCTCAGCTGAAAAGAAGTAGAGGTAAATTCTGTAGTTGAGTTGATGTACCTACAGGTAATGACTTACTCTGGGGAGTGGGACGTTTTTAAATAGAGTGCAAATGTACATCCTGGCCAAAGGAGCCCAACTCACTGTGTATAAATGACAATATGCATTTCATATAATCTCATCTAACAAACAATCACCCAAGACGAACCCCTTTCTCAGAAACTTATTTTATCGACATCTAAATCAAAATGAGACAGCAATTAAACACTCCCTCTGGATCGATACTGCATTAAAAATTAACCAAATGTTGGGATGGCCGCTGTTCAATTCTCACTCAATGAAATTACATATTGACTCTCTGGGATACGTCTGCTTAGACATCATAAGCTGCCTTCCCTACAGTACGACAGACAAACGAGATTTTATAGCAGCAACGTATACAGACGTTGATTTGAGAAGAGGACAGAGTAAGGTCTACAGCCTTAGGGAGAGACTAGGTGTCCTTTGAGCAGAGAAGGAATTAACATTGGGCAAGGTGACCACAGTTCATTATGGTGTCCCACATTAACGCTTCAAAATCCAATAAATCACGTCCGAATAAGCACACGGTAGACATTCTCCACCCCATTCTCTCTTTTGTCATGTCTTTCTCCCTCTCCCACCCCCTCTCTTCCACTCCTCTCACTCTCTCAATGACTCATTTAAAAAAGTTTTCCAGTTGGAGGGGAGGGCATCGATACATTAATTCTGGAACACTGCGGAATATTTAACTCCATTACGATCCAGGTCAAACGCTGAGGCTCGCCTACCCTTGACTTCACAATATCATAGAAGCATATGGCTCACTGAATCGAGTGAAGTCTCACCTGTATAAAATTCAATAAATTGTTTTTTAACCAAGGGGGGGGTTTCAGGTAGCGCCTAGCGTCAGGGCCAAGAGACAAAAGAGATTACTGAGTCAAATTGATTCTTTTTTTGGTCCACGCTTGTAGATGGATGATTTCTAAAAATGCAGGGGTTGGGATGGGAGCCACCAAGGCCAGTTTGTGAATCTGGAGATTTCTTTCTTCTATGTTTTTTTTTTAACCTAAATGACCCTGTGTGCATTTTCACAGAGAATGTGGAGAGGGCTAACACTGCATCCAGTCCTATTAAACCACTGCAGAGATACACCCACAGGAACATAAACAGCCTACTGCAGTAGGTCTGAAACTCAGTCAGAAAGCTTTGGACTGCAGCGCAAACTTCCCCCACACCCAGGGAATCACAACAAAAACTCCTGTAGGCTGTGTGGGTATGTGTGTACAGGGATGGTACTGGACTACTGGTCCTCCCACCATCCATCCACAGGGGCCCTGCGAACACCTACCCCTCAGCCCACCTACTGAAGGTACATGCAGCACACATTTAAGCAGAGATTGTGGTGCTAATGTAGGCTACCTCCTTGGCCCAGGAAGCCTCTCCTGTTTGCACTATATTTAACCCCACTTACCGGCAGGGAAATCCATCATGAAAAAAGCTAGCAAGAATAAGATCATTTTTAAAAGGCATACATTATAAAAATCTTTCTTCTTCATTCCTTCCTTCCTTCTTTCCTTCCTTCCTTTCTTGCAAAGTGAGCAAAGTGCACACAGCAGGAATCGCATGATGAATGGCAGGGAGCCCACGCAGTGGTTTCACCGGGACTTAATGACACATTTATGACAGCCCTGCGTCTGCCACAAATGTACTTTCTCGTTGTTTTTGTTCAGTGGTGCCAATCTTGGCTTCAGAAAGTGAATACCCTGCCACATATTTGATCTAACCAGTTTCTGAACCAGCTGATTCCAATGAGCACCCAAATAATCAGACAGGTGGATCTAATTAGTTAAATCACCTGTGTTACGTGCACAGACAGAAGGAAATCATGGCAGGTTTTTTACTTTCCAAAGCCAGGATTGACACCTGCTTATGGTAATCGATCAGAAGTATTCATAGTTACTGGGGTGTAAAGACAATTCTCAACAAATGTACCAAAAAAGGCTTTGGAGACATACTTTCTACCCAATCTTTAAACTGCTGCTAAAAAAAGTGAGGAACAAACAACAGATCAGATGTATTCACAGCTATTGGGATGTAAAGACAACTTTTAACAAATGTACCAAAAAAAGCTTCCGAGACATACTTCATACGCAGACATACTTTCTACCTAATCTTTAAGCCGCAGCTAAGTAAAAGAGGAACAAACGACACAAAGAGTCTGTATCAAAAGGCAGACAGTTTGGGAGGAAGTCTTCTTAACCCCCAAATATGCCTGCTCCTGCGCATCATTCTTTTTGTAACAGTTTCTCTTTCTTCATCTGTTATGCCATCAAGCAAGACTATTTCCAGTGAAGTTTCTTTTGGAACAGGGGAACACCATACAAAATAAAATATATCGCTGTACATTCCATGCATCAGCTCAATGGAAATATACAGCAATATATACACACATTACATTTTAAATTGAACAATTTAATTTAAGTTTACACTTTATATTCTCAAATGTGCATATTTATGATGCAAACATCGATCGCACAATTAAAAACAACATCATTGCTTACAATAAACATTCAAACCAAAGCACCAAGCATCTGCTTTTGGACGGGTACGTACCATCTGTGTCTTGAGACCAAGAGCAAGCTGTGAGGAGCAGAGTGCCTATGCCTATTCCCAGCCATCTGAAGAGCCAAGTCCTCTGGCACATTTTCCTCAGATGTTACTGCTGTGCACCCACCTGTAGACAGAGGAAGAAGAAGAGATGGGGGTAGACAGTGAATGTGAGTTCACATCACCCTTTTCTTTCTTTCTTTTTTCTCGCTTTCTCCCTTTTTTCTCTCATCTGTGTAATTTACATCTATAATATACCCCCTGTTTTTTGTCTAGACTGTTGATTGATTTGAAAGTAAATGGTCTCTATTCTTCCTAAATGCTGTCAGTGGGCAGTGTTCTTGGACACAATTAACTTTTGAGGGAAAAAAAATCATTATGTAGAAATGCTTTTACAGGTGCACCCAACTGGGCACTGTCTGGAGATGGTGTGTGTGCCTGTGTGCCTGTGTGTGTGTGTGTGTGTGTGTGTGTGTGTGTGTGTGTGTGTGTGTGTGTGTGTGTGTGTGTGTGTGTGTGTGTGTGTGTGTGTGTGTGTCACAGTGAAAGCTGGGGAAAATGAAAGCAGAAGAATTGTATAACCTCAAGCCAAATCAAAGATAAAGACAGTATAGCAACAACATAGACTAACTAATTAGGTGTGTGTGTGTGTGTGTGTGTGTGTGTGTGTGTGTGTGTGTGTGTGATACAACAAAGTTCGAAAGCTTTTATGCATCTGCAGGGCACCATAATACAACCACTCTGAATCTTCTTAGTTACATGTTCAGATCCATCTGACTGAAGCCACGACTGGATTAATACTTCATTAATACTTCTGTTCACATTGTTAGTGAATTGGTGAAAATATCAGATTTCCAAACTGCTGAAACTATGACGTTACAAATGAAGTAAACAGAAAAATCTAACTAAATTCAATTTTCATGTAACCGCACTGTGTGTATTGCGTTCTGATATGATGTAATATGCTGCTGGCTTGCATAAGTTGATTTGAAGACAGAGCACAAACTGCTAGTCAAAATACAGTAGTCTACCATTTCTTGCGGTCCTTGTATCTACCTGTTAAGAACATCTCCGCAATCACAGCAAACACCTCAGTACAAGAATTTCAGTCCCCTCCTAGCCTCCAAATATTCAGCTATCCCATGGTGTTGTACAAGGCTACTGAAGGAAATGGGGTTTCTGCACATATAACCTTTGCCTTTGAAGTCACCGGAGAGCCTGATAGCATTTTCCATGTGAGAGATGCAGGAAGCTGCAGCAGCAAGCTACTTTTACTTTGATGTTTCTGGACGAGGCTTAGGGGTCAACAAACCATCTCTTCGCTCAAGTTCAAAGTGCAACAAACTGTACCAAGGCGCTTCAGGGTTACAAAACAAAATGTCAGCTAAGTACATTCTATAACATCATCCGCACGGTAATTTAAACACCCCCACCCCTACAAATAGCCTGCCATGAACTAACCACCCCTCAGATACACGATGTTAGTTAGAAGTTAGGGGTCAGATCAAAGCCAACCACACTCCCTGAGCAGATGGAAATCTAATGCGAAAGTGTTGTGGTAATCAGTGCTAGAAAAGTTCCACTGGCGCTAATGAGGGAATCAGAACAGAACCTCCCCCTGTGCTAATGACTCATTCCGGTAACTGAGTGTTGGCGGCTCCGCTCCGCTACCAATGCTCCCTTCATCTGGCTGCTTCATGTCTGCCAGGGTAGCTACCTGAATGCTGAGCTGAAATAGCACCTTGCTACTCATGCAGTGTGCTTTTTGGCTAGGATCACATGGTAAACTGTTATTGAACCGTTATTGTTCCATTATTGAACACTATCTTGTCTTCAAGCCATATAACTGACTTTATAAGATCATTTTGTGAAGACATTCAGGTACATGTTGCCACATACGTACAAACACATTGTTCACATTGTTCTTAGATACTGGTTTGCTAATTGTTATGTGGCACCAAAATGGTGGGAGCATAACTCACCCCTTTATTTGGCGGTGCTATGCTATCTGCTGCTCCAGAGGACTGACACCAACAGTGATCATCCTGCTACCCTATCACTCCCACCTCTGCTGCTGCCTCCGGATCCACATCACCACAGACAATCATGGTGCATTTCATATGTTCTGTGAGACCAAATTAATAGGCCTATGCTTTCAATCCACTGTAGCCTAGAGGTCAGGCGCTTGTAAGCAAAGTAATGTTCCACTGATGAATAATTAAGGGGAACAAACCACATTCTCTATCCATCCACTCTATTGCCACTTCATCCAAAGCGCACATCCATACGCACCCATCCACTGCCCCACTGCTTCAGAGCAAAACTGAGGCTGTTTACAGGCTATCGTCAGCAATATCACAGCCATAACTATAAAAGCACTGACATCTATCAAGGTACTGACAACTATACATTCAAACAAGTTGTTCACTGAGGGATAAACTGCCTCTAACAAGTACCATCAAACCCCATACCTCATTGTTTTAGAATGAACATTTACAAAATATATCTTGTTGATTTTGGATTGTTAAAAGTTTTATATGGTGCATAAACTGTATTATGAAGTAAATGCACTCTATTATAGGTGGATAAACTCTATTTTTGAAATTTGAAAGGTTGAATTTGCCCTCCACTACCACCCTGATTACAGCCAAGACAGCCCACTACTTTGAAACTTCTCTACACTAACTTTGTTCCAAAAGATGTTGAAAGAAATCACGGGTTGACTTTGCTGTCTTATTTCCTATAATGACAAATGCTTTGTTTGAAAACTGCAACAAAGGCCGGACGTGATCTTGAAACAGTCCTATTTTACCTGACACAACAACAACAGTTTGAAGCCACCATTCAACAAGACCACAAGAAAGAAAGTTGCAATTTCAATCGGATGAGGTTTCAGTTAAAAGTCGTCTTTTATTGCTCTTCTCTTCTTCTTTTTTCACAGTGGGCATGAAAAAAAGAGGAAGAAAAGGCACAGGAAGAGAAGAAGAGAGACCCTGACACATGCTTTCAAGCCAACAGCTTTCCATTACATCAAAAGAGGCCTCCCTCTTCACTGATGAGCACTCCAACTTGCCAACCTTAGTGATCATTACGAGCCGTCTTTGTTTTCCAAGAACAAAGCCTAGAAGGTCTTGGAAACACAATTGTTATTTCATCCTTTCTGTTATTTAGGACATGCACGTGTGTGTGTGTGTGCATATATATATATTTTTCTTTTTCTTCTGAAATCACCCCAGACTCACTGCTCCTTATGTTGTTCTAATTAAAGGATCATAAATGAACATTCAAACACATTTATACTGTAAATGGCATGACACCCTGTCACGCACATTATGCAATGCTGTCACACAGTTTTCACAACATATCAAAAGTAACACCATCATCACATCATTATTGGTACACAAAAGAGACACTCATACTGTAGCTCTCTGTGCTATGGAAACTGCCTGAATCCTGCATTGTGAGCTGCCCTGACAGGTACTATCACAAACACGTATACTGTAGCTTTGGTATGTCAGCATTGTCACTTAGGGTCATGACAAGGAATGGCTAAAGAGGACAGACATCAGTTATGGAATGTTTGTTCCGTTATCGGGTCAATGCTAGGAGCAAAAGCTGAAATTAAGCATTCCAATACTTCCAAATCAAGATGAGGTTTTCCATGACAGTGGTGCAGTTAGCATCAGTGGTGTCCTGGAAAATAAATCCACATGAACACCCTTCAAAATGCCTCTTTTTTTAAAATACCAGTGTTAAGTAGCCTTTTTGGTGAGTGCTAATGTAAAGGATGTGAATACTTTACCCGTTTACCGTCTTTACCACTGGGCATACAGTCTCCCCACCTTCCTTTACACTGCTAAACCACTGGTTGGCATAATTGCCTATGGACAAGGAGCACATGTGTGACTGGCATGTGCAGGCTGATTGTGATGGATTTGGGGGGGGGGGGGGGGGGGGGTGGTTGGGGAATGTGGGGATGTGGGTGGGGGTGATGACATTATGGCTGGACTGGCCTGTGGAGTCAGAGGCTGAGAGCTCATGTAATAAACTAATGGCTCTGGAGATGAGCTCCATGTTCCACTCTCCATCTTTGTGTGGGCAGACACAGAGACAACAGCACTGCTGCATGCTGGGATTGCCTTAGATATTCAGATATTCACTGTAATGCAGGAGCCCGTCTCTCTCTTTCTCTTTCTCTCTCTCTCTCTTTTTCTTTCTCTCTCTCTCTGTTCGTAAGTGTGTGTATCTGAATGCCGGCATGTACCTTCCTTTCTTTCTTTCTCTCTGTGTTTGTCTGTGTTTGTGTATTTGTTTGTGTTGTGTTGTGGTCTGTGTGTGTGCGTCTTTGTGTGTGCAGACATCTATCCGTCTTCCTCTTCATTCTGGTTGTGTGTGTGCGTGTGTCTGTGTGTGTGTCTGTGTGTGTGTGTCTGTGTGTGTGTGTGTGTGTGTGTGTGTGTGTGTGTGTGTGTGTGTGTGTGTGTGTGAGTGAGTGTGTATGTTTGTTGTGAGACGTGGCTGCAACTGCTAACTTAATACAGGGCTTTTTCCTTTGATCCACAGATGAAATGCCAATACAGCCTGTGAAAAGGGCTGAGAATCCTGCGATGGAACATCACAGCAAAGAGATAAATGAACATCAGTTCCTTAAAATAAGACAAGATGGCAGAATACCCTACAGGCATCAAACACCACACATCATAGCCACAGCCTGTACGTGACATTTTGTGTTTCAGACACAAAAGGTATACACTGTCACTTGTCTTTACAATGTACAGATTGACGTTTTTACTCCGCATCCTGCAGTACTCAGACACCCATATGCCAACAATATGACAATACTACCAGCTATCTTCACATGCGGAGTAGGGATGAAGAGACCAGGAACACAAAGTAGGAACCCAAAGTAGGAACACTTTCTTATTCGCCCAGGATAAAGATAAAAAACACTTAAACAATAAGAAATTCATAAAAACATAGTTCTTCCAACTTATACAGAAGAATAGCCATTGCTTAAAAAAAACAGCAGACTTCCAGAACATTCGGGCCAAGCTTTGTTGTGAATGTTTATTCAAATCTGTGTCCACAGTACATAGAGGGGGACCCATTCTACCTGGGCACAATGGAAAAACAATAAATACCGACCCTCCAGGGAGAAAAGCCCTACCAGCCTTGTGTCCAAACTGAGATGCCATGCATACACATAGATACATCACCTGAAACAATTTGCTCAACCAACCATTTCAACGGGTGCTTATTAAAGACAAAAGGCCATGAGAGAGAGACAAAACACAATGAAATGAATAAAATCATTAAATAACACAAAACACACACCATCCTGATCCTATGTGTTAGGCTCAGCTGCGGTGGATGGCGCGACACAAACAGCCGCTCGATAATAGGCCACAATGAACCCGCTAACGCACCTAATCCATTTTAGTCAGTGGCAATTTTGGCGGCCATAAAAAAAAAGAGAAGGACTGGGAAAAGAGAAGAAAGAGAGAGGGGGAGAGAAAAAAAAAAAACGTTGCAGCATTAGAATGTAAAACAATCCAGTCGGAAATAATGAAGCACATCGCAAAATGCCACGTGCTGGAACAGGAGCTAGCAGAGATTAATTACGGCTGATGGTAATCAACCGAACCTGACAGTGGAGGGGGAGAAAAAAAATAGCCGTGCTCTTAAAGCTAATGTGTCTGCGGATCTTCGGCGGAAAAAGATGGTAAAGCAGAGGACCTGCAATCATGGCTGGCCGGCATGTGACACTCAACTGAGGCCAAATGAGGTGTGCCATCTTGCTTGGGTTGGTTTTGCTCATATTTTTTGTTTGCCGTTTCTTTTCTCTTCCTTTTTCTTGGTCACCAAAGATTCAGCGTTTGCTGCATAGACATGTTTTAGCAGTAGATATACCTTTTTTTTCATTTCTTGGCCCAGGTAAGGCAAATCCAGTCACAGTTGCTTCTTAGATTGGATGTCTGCTGCATATGGTAAGCTATGATTGGAGATTTCTTTTTTCTGAAGAAGCAAGTCTCTGTCTCACATGGCAGCTAAGGAACAATGCTTACAGTCTTACTCAGAGTTTTCACACCATACAAATACTGGAAGAAAATGTTTGACATATCCTCACAAGGCACAATTTTAAAACATCATTAAAAGGGTCACACATGCTGAGCGTAGTGGCATGATCACTATAAAAATCTGTTGCTATTTCTACAGACACTGCATTACATCACTCAGCTTATGCTCTTATCCAGAGCAAATTGAAGTAAACTAACTGCAGAGTAAGGCCCCCTGGGCCAAACTGGGGTTAAGTGCCTCCCCCAGGGCCAGAATGGTGGCAGACCCTGGCATTAAACCAGCCGATGTTGGTTTTGCCAGCCCTGATCAATGACCACTATACCATAAGCAACCCTGTAGACACATCATGTTCTCACTGTGTTGTTAGGCTCACCTAGTTGAGCTACCTATCCAAGCTAACGGCACTGAGATTTTACAACAAAACATTCTTCAGATTGAGGACTTATTTCAGCATTTGTCATACTTTACAGTGCTGTGGTGACAGCAGATCGCTACACCAGACCTGAGCTAACTGCAGCTAATAGGCCCACACTCTCCCCAAGAGCAGTGTGTGGGCTAATAGTTCTGTTCAGAAAGGCCCCACTGGTGTCTGGAACACGAGCTAACGAGGCCTCGGCTCTTGTGTTTTCAGCCTAAAAGGTGCTATGTGGTCAAACAGATCAGAGGGAGAGCACATAGCAGATGGGTACTGGGAGGATACAACACACGGCACCAGGTCATTGCCTGCCTCTCAAGGCAACGTTAAGAAGAGGTGCCAGTCTCATGAATAATAAAATAAACATTAAACTCAGGAAACAAACAGAATGACACCAGTGTTATTACACAACCATTAAACTCTTCCCTAACCAGGTTATACGGCCACCCAAATGTTTAGGCAATACTATTTTGTCCTTATTTTGGTCAGTGCACCTATTTATTGTTCTGTAGTGTTGTTTCTTAATTATTATATGATTGTGTATTTGCTTATTTGCTGTTTTTGTGGTACAGAACAGGAACCTACATAGCTTGAACTGGATCAGTCCAGTTAACTGTAACTGACTTGTTACTTTTATTTTTTCCTGTATAAGAAAGACAAGTAATGTAAGCTTAATAATTTATTTAAGTAGCTCAAAGACAGCTTAAAGACAAACATTTGACCTCTGGTCATTTATCTCAGTAAAGCCACGTGAAACAACACCATTTTAATGCCAGTATGGTCTTCAGATGAGTCAGCAGCACTGGCAACAGCAGGTGAGGAGAGGTACACCATTGCTAATATTTACAGCAACCAATTAGAACAGTCTCCACTCTCCCTAATAACTCACACGGATACTTGCAAGATGGCAGCGTCAAAGTGGTAATTACACATACAGAGTTGTAAAGGACCAAGTGTGCTGTGCACAGAACAGCACTTCGTTTCTAACTTAAAACTCAGACATCTGGAACAACTCACATATGCTTCTGCAAAAGCACTGTGTATCTACTCATTAAGTGTAGTGCTGCAACTTAGTTAGAAACCACAGTCAAGCCTTTTTCGCAGATGCAATTTGAAGCACTTACATGATGTTCTCCAACAGAGAGAGAAATCCAAGAGCAAAGTTATCAAGAAAAGTACACATTGCCATCATAAACTAATATGAAGTTTGAAATATTAATGCTGGTTCAGATGTTTACTTGCCCGTGAGCCACTTGATAACATTTTCAGCTGCCCTGGGAAAAGTCAAGCAAAGAAAGCCCCTTTGGGAAAAAAAAAACATGTCCAACAGTCTCCTAATACACCATTTAATTCATGCTCTAGGAGCATTTCTGCGTACTATTTGTTTACTTGAAAAACAAACACTTTCAAAAAGTCTGTAGTGGATGCAGGTCTACAGCTCTCACACAACCTCACAGCACCGCACCTTTTTTCAGCACAGCAACACCTTTCTTGTAAGACAGCAGGATTCAAGGGAGGCTGAGTTTCCCTTTCATCAATATGCATGGAGATGTCTTTCACACACTCCCTCTCTTATCAGGCTGTCACATGCTAACATCTAGCCCAGCTAACAACAAGCTGGAAACTGATCATCTTCTTGGGCTTTTATTCTCCATAAAATGAAGTACTGTCAGTTTAGTTTGGCTACTGATACTACACGTATGATGAAAGTCTACACAAAATGCAGTATCTTCTTGTTTGAAAGGCAGTTGCATAACACAAAATAAAGGGACATTCCTGCTACACATAGGAGAAACTGAGCAGATCTACAGGGAACATGAACAATGGGAATCTAAAATATGCCAACTAGACAGGAAGCAACATGTTGAACAGTATAGAACAAATGCACCCGACCAAAACAAGACATTCAAGGCAAGACTAATGACTATGAGCAAAATCAGACATGTGGACAGGTACTGTATGACTCATCTTCGGTAAAAAAAAAAAAATGTACTCAGCAAGGTCGAGCACACCTCTGCAGAATTCAATAGTCATACCACAGGGGCAAGAAGCTCAGAAATAATATTATAATTGCCTGCTCTATCACACAAATGTTTCCAGGTGGACACCTTTGTGAAAGAGCTTCGTGGTTTCATGCTAAATAAGCGAAGACACCAAAAAAAAACTTTCTTTTAATGTTCCTGGCTTAACTTTTTACAGGAAAAAACTCAAGTGATTCAGAGTCAGATACTTGCTGCTCTTCACTTAAATTTAACCTCAAACGTTCTCCAGACATTTTTTCACCAATGAATCCCTGAAACATCCTTTTTTAAGGGGAGATTATGTGAAGTGGAGGGTTGTGGTGTCATGTGTTATAAAATGTCAAAAAATGGCCAAACTATGAAAATAGCTGTTAGTTTCGCTGCTGTTTGACCTTCCTGTCACAAAGAGGATTCTGGAGGAACGCTAATATGACAGCACTTATATTTCCATGAGAATGAAAGTGCCCCGATGGACCCCGAGAGATACATCTGATAACCTCTACTTTCAGTTTAGCAAGAAATTACACATTTTTTTACTGTTTGGTTGTATAAGAAAGGCCCTCAATACATCGCAAATGGCTGACTTGGACATTTTATTCATGTGCTAATCTAAGTGTTCTGGGTGCACTTACAAAAATCTCAGCGGACGCTAAGTTGAGTGAAATGCCCAGAAAACCTTCAGCAAAAGAGGAAAATGGGACACAAAAAGGGCAAAAAAGCAAAGCAAACTAAAACATTCATAACCTACTGATAAAAAACATTCACAGGAAAAGTATAAAACAGTTCAACAGCTGGTTAGCAACAGCTGGTTAGCAACAGAAAAAAATACTCAGTGAAAATCAATTCAATCATGACAGCAACATAAGGCCTTTTATTACATTGGCCATGGCCAGTTTGCAGAGTATACAAGAAGCTGACCTTGCTGACAAGCTTGACATGACCCCCCACCGGACTGATGAAAATATCCATGACAACACACTGTCCAACACTTCATGGTACAGTTTCCTCTCTCTCTCTCTCATAACATGAAGCCAAGGTAATGTTGCCACTGTTACGTCAAATTGAGCTCGAACTTTTAACTTTGCCCTAAGCCACTACTATGCGTCTTAGGGTAAGCCTAGACCCCTTTTGAACTCACTGAGTACAAACAGGGCTTTAGAACTCAAGGCAGACAAGCCAAAACTGATTTAGTTGGCTAACAGTCAGGTCTCTCTCCAGACACAGAACAAACAGTGTCATGGAAGAGCTCTGCTCAGAGAGAAACTTTTTACCTTGGTGTTTGTACAATAGCACAGATAAAGGCACCCCTTAGAAACTTTCGATGGACAAAGTCAATGCTACCAAGGTAACAGACATCTTGTTTTAAGAACAGCTAGTAATTAGTGAGGGGGCATGCATACTACCTAGCGACTACATTTACTACCTTTGTAGGTTTGACTCTGAAGAAGACGCAGTGGCATCGAAAAAGTCGTGTTGTTTCTGCACCATTAAATCTTTGTAAACAGAGTGCCCCAGTCTTGCTCCGTTTTCCATAATACTGTACATTGTGTCCTGGACCATGAGCACCAATCGAGGTTGGAAGCGCATCTGACTCCCAGTTACTGTTCTACATTTACTACCTTATTGTATAGTTACTACCTTATTCTACAGTGCTGATTGCTGAATCATTTCTACCAAATGATATGTTTGGAACTATTTCCACCAACTGACATGTGCGCGAATAGTTTCTCATAACTGACCTGAACAACAGTTTTCCCAACTGCTGTGTGCAACAGTTTCTACCAACTGACAAAAAGAACAGTTCCTCCCAGCTAACACGTGGAACTGTTTCCAGCAGATCAGTTTCTTTCACACCACATGCACAGATTCTACAAACTAACATCTGTTGAATAATTGTCCATGAACTAGCATAACTCCTCCGTGATTAGGTCAACATGAGTGTAACCTTCATTCCACAAGTTGCCAACATTTTTGCAAGCTAAAAACAACTGTGACATCTTTTGAGACACCAAAAAGCTTTTAACATTGCCTTGATGACCCCAGCCACAATTAATTTATAGCATGTTGTTCAATGGAATGGCTAGGTAAAACACCCACGCAAAAAGCTCTACAAGTATTTATATATGAGAGAGAGAGGAAACTGTACCATGAAGTCACTGTTTCATCTTTTGTTACAGTTGTTACAATTAGTCATTTAATAATGATGATAATACATACATACATATATATATATATATACTTTCAACTGTGTTTCAAAAGACTGTTATCCCAATTGCCAGGTTTGCTGTGAGCCTTGTTGGAACTAGGAGTGAGGTTTAGAGAGCTAAGTGTAATGGTTGCCAGCTACCATAACCTGGTATGAAAACGTTTGTACAACCTCCCTCCTGACACCATAAAAAATATACTACTGACTGAGCTAACAGCCTGGCTTTCACTCAGTAGCATGTCTGTCTCCCAAACCGGAGTTATTGTGAGGTTGTGAGTTCAAGCCTGGAACTGGGTTGCACAGGAAGACCTCTGTTACTGTACATATGTATGTATGTATGTGTGCATGTATGCATGTATGTATGTATTATCATTATTATTAAATGACTAATTGTAACAACTGTAACAAAGGACGAGTCAGTGATGTATTCTGGTGTGGATTGACAGGCCGGTAAATAGGCCTGCGTGCTGTGGCAGGTGGCAGTGAGAGTCTGGAGCGAGTTGACGAGAAGCACAAAGCCGCGTCAACCACAGATTCCTCCTGTGAAGGTCCAGGCCACTTCACATCAAAGGGGTCAAGCCTCTTAGCCGCCATGGCAGCATGCTCGAGATTGTCGCGAGCCACATCTCACAGGTCAGCAATGAAAATGTCATTCATTTCAAATGACAGGATTACTGCATGTTCCCAATGTGTCTTTTTTTCTTATACCAGTTGAATTCATGCTTTGTGTTTATCCCCCTTTTTGCCTGTCCATATTCACACTATCTTTATCTGTGTGTGTGTGTGTGTGTGAGAGAGAGAGAGAGAGAGTGGGGGGGTGACAGTTTGTCCCACAGTTGTCTTAAATACATAAAGATAAAACACAAAGGTTTTGGAAGCCTTTTGAAGGTGATACAATAACATGGTATATCACAGTAAAACAGGCAGGGTCACATCACACAAACCAGAGGATCAGGGATGAGTGCTATTAAAAGCCAGTTGTGATGACCAGCAAAAAGCCAAATGATATGCTGGCTATATGGAAAATGTTCTATAATAACTGACAGGGACATGCTGCAGTCTATGATAGATCAGCCAGCGTGAATCATGAAAATCTATCCAGCCATGCACTGTTATATTGGATGTGGCAGGGCATAATGAAATGCTCATTTCAGGCGTTCCAGGAGTGTGAGAACTACACATCGCATCCCCTCTCATCTCCTTATTTGGAGAGAGGTGAATCAACCCTCCTAAACACACAAACTGTGGCGCGCACACACGCACGCTCACGAGTTCATTTGAGGTGTAACTATAAGCTCCTTAAGAAAACCGAATGTTTCGCTAAAGCACGACATGAGATCCCAGTATCGGCTGCTGATGCCAACGAAACAAAACAGGTATGTCAACATGGAAACTGTGTCCTAATCGTCATGGGTTTTCCTCTGCGAAAGCGACCTTTGGTTTGGAAGCTGAGACAAAAAAGAAACCTTAAAAAGTATAGACTGAACTTTACAGCCAAACATATTGCCTGCTGTGTTAACGTGCTAGGCACATGGGTCTTCAGACATTGCGACATACATGTTAAGCCGTGTACACACTGTGATGAATAAACAATTTGGTATCTTCTCCAAAGGCCAGTGACGGCAGTGTCACTTGTGACCTTATTCCTTTCCTGAAAACGGTTGGCGAGAAAAGCTTGGGTGCTGGGAATTAAAGAAATGCAGACATCTCACGTGACGGGAACTCGACTATCTTACGTGTCAACTGTCTCTACATCACTTGTTTCTTTTAATGGTAGTAAATGGATAATCTAATAGAAAGACTATAGGTACGATATTTAACAGAGGGAGAGTGCTTAGTACGTTTAAAAGCATTTCAGTTAGCCCCGTACACGAGGTGACGTTTGAGTCTATGAGTTTGGGAGAAATTACCAACTGGTCACTGAACTGAAGAGACCACTGTTGATTATGACTACTAAACGGCGTGGAAATGAACATCAATTTTCATTACATGATTAGGAATCAGTTGTTGAGCTCTCAATAACTGTTTTATTAAACCGCGGTGGTGCTGTGTTAGGAACTGACTGTCTATTTATCGGACACCGGACCGTAGTGACAGGAGATAGCGCAACTGTAAATGGACGGTTTTGCTACAATGCTACAATATAATAAATCATAAGTGTCCACATTCCCATATATTCCGCACAGCCTACTGGGTGTATTCCTACATCTGGTAGGTGGATCACAAACAAGTCCTCGGACAAATCAAAGATCTAAAACGCTTGCAAAATGACCGGTTTCATTACTTTTATTTAATGCTTGATCAATCCATGAGCTATACAGCAACAGATTGTCCACAGTAATTGGATGAGCCTGCACATAATCCTCCGTTCATCAAACTGTCTGCTTCGACATCATTAGGAATGGGGTTTAAACATGACCAAGTGGTCGTTTTACACATTTTTCCTAAGATTTTCACCGGTTATTCGGACATGCTGTCAGAATAGAAATCAATGGCAAAACATTGTTCGGACGGAGCTGCCACATCAATTGAAATCACTTTTTTTTTTAAGTCGTTAAATAATTTCCGGTGTGGTAATGGAACTTACATGATATGGCCATAAAATTAAACGGAAACGCCAAAGAAAACTCACGCCATTAGACATTCTAAACAAGAAAACAGTGAAAACCTGCCAGTGTGCTACAATGATCCAATTCAGCCAGTACCCCATTCACTCTGGGACGCAATTGCGAAATTCAACTTTGACCCACAGCCCAGCTCTTAGGCAACGATAAAGACAAAGAAAGTCTTACCATTTTATTTCCAAAGCCATGTAAATCCGTTTCCAGATAGACCGTCAAAAACTGTTTCTTAGTAAAAGGCGCATTCCCAGGAATCCGACCAAGACAAGCGAGAGCTCTGACGCCCTCTATCAGAGAATGCAGAAGCTCTCGAGCGTGCGAAGAAAGCTTATAACTAACCACGAGTAGACGACTACAACTTCAGGCGCTCTAAATTTCTCGAAGCACTGACAAAAAAGCAACGTACCCCACGTTTCAGGGTCCATTCAATCCCCCCTGACAGAAGTCGATGTTCAGAAAGCAAGGGAGGGTTAAATCCGCGCATGTACACCTGACGTGAAAGGGGGTAATCTCATTACAGCGGGTGGACAGAAAAACGCAGGGTCTGTCTTCACTGACTCGGGATCAGCGGCGCTGTCGCGACAAAGACTCGGGAGCCTTGTAGGAAATATGATCAGGCGTTCATCAAGAATTACTTGACAAGGTCATTACAACTTCAAGAAAAACAAGACGACATGTACATTGTCAAAACAATAAAACAACCGAATCATTCTGTGACGACACTTGGCAGAAAGCATGCCCAAGCAGAGGTTGAACGCAATGGGCTGAGCAAGCTGAGACTCTGGACAGCCGGCTTATTACACATTGATAGTAATACTGATGGGAGGGGGTGCAGCACTGATACAGCTCCTGGGTCTACGGTGTAAGGCAGAGAACGCTAACAGTCCATCTGTTCAGGGAGTGGGATTACATTAAATCCATTTGAGGCGGCGCATACAAGAAACCGGCTGCATGTGGCCATTAAATAACCTTAGCCCCCCCACCCCCACCCCCCTTGTAAATACAGGAATAATTTAGTACCGTGGTAGCGCCACTAATTAAACGGTAACGTTAGATACAGTTTTAAATACAGCCACTAGCACTGCAGCCATGATATGTCCTGTGTTTCAACACTATCTGGGAAATTAACCTAGGCTACTAAAGTCATCTCCTGATAAGACAGATATCTTCTGTCTAGAGTTTTAAATACAGCCACTAGCACTGCAGCCATGATATGTCCTGTGTTTCAACACAATCTGGGAAATTAACCTAGGCTACTAGGTTAATATCTTCTGTCTTATATGAAAATGGAAGGCAGATTGCCATGTGTTTGGAAAAAAGGAAAACTCATAAAGACAAACAAGAGACTTTTTCCGTGAAAAGTGGTCAAATAAGACACCTGCTTTTCGACATTTGAGTAATTTTGTCCCCAATAAGCATAACAATGCATTCTTGTAAACAGATGTTCATTTTTATGCACCGACAGGGAATAATAGTTTTAATTACCCCAGAGTCATGATTTACAACACTCATCTGCTTTTGTAAATCATCACACTTTTTTTACGACTCGCTGACCTGCACATTGCGTCGTTTTGAGTGTGGTAATGGAAGTGCGTGACGTGAATGCACCAGGCGTCTTCTGACACTGTTGATGTTTCGCTTTTTTTCCTAATCTGAGTAGCCAATCATGAAGCTCTGCCAAGTGAAACGCCACGCCTCTCTTTCCCTTGCTGACATAATTCATAACATCAATATCCTCTTTCATCGTACCTGATTGTAAAGTAGCAGATAAATAGTTTATTTGTTGTCTGCGGGAACAAATTACATTTTAACTAATGACAAATCATCGTGTTAGTCTTACTTGGCCTCAGTTAGGACTTGAGGGGATGCCAGGCCCTTAAGTGAAACTAAGGACCAGCTGATTCTTAACACCATAATTGGCATCGTAAGGCAAAGGCAATTCAGGAAGAAATAGAGTGTAAACCTGTTTAAGAAATATTTATTTCTTAAACAAGACTATTGTTGGATATGCTGTATGCTGGACAAATACATCTTTCCATTGCAGAGAAAAAGTCCAGTGTATGGGCTTAGATATGCACATTTGATGTGAGGAAGTCAAGCAAACAAAAAAACAATGTATTTCATGAAATCATGTCAGTAGTGACATGTATCAAGGGGCTCCATCTGATATGCTATGTAATATTCTCACCTTGCCTTGTCTGTTACTATGTGCTGTCAGAAACACCTACTCCAAAAAACTTCAAGACTGTCTTTGTATAATTTAACATAATGCCAGCATTTACAAATGAATGCAAATCAACAACGAAATTCAAACTATGGCTTCAATACTTAAGTCAAAATGGAGGAAAAACAAATATGAAATGTATTGGGCAAATGTAAATTATGATTTCCCATGTTGAACCAAATTATATATTTCCAAGCATTAATTACAAGAGCAATTTTGTTGGTGCTTGTAATACAGAAAGCCAAACAAAACATACATTCTTGCCCGTTTAAAATGCATAAAATTATTCTCTTCCGCCAGCTGAACTTGACAAAGTGCAAGCTTGCTTTAGTCTTCTAATTTGTAAAAGCTAAGGGCAGATGGAATTCAATTACGGTGGATAATTACTTTATTTTGAGCAACTACAAATGACCCTCTTAAATATAAATGCTAAAGTGCTCAGACCAACTGTTTCCATGTTCACACGGGGCCAGCTTATTAACATTATTCAAGATGAGTCCAATTACTAATGTAAAACAAGGAGGCAGCAGTAATCAGTCATCCCCATAAAAATGAATGATACACATAGAGGAATCACCTAGACCTTGGCCCTAAAGAGAAGCACTCAGAGTATGCAGATCTGCGTCAAAGCAAAATGGCATATTTTACAATGTTAGCAAAACGGAAACTAAACTCATTGATTCGCCCTTGAATAAGACCCTCTTTTATATTTACTGGGCTGCTTCTTCATTAGTCCATGGTGTTTAATTGCTGTAGCAGTTATTGCATAATCTTATATAACCTTATAGAAAACCAAACTGCACCAAAACATAACCTTTTTAGCAGTGGTAACAAGTCAGTTTGATCAATGTGCAACAAATTACAGCGCATTATAAGACACACTGTAACAAATCACCTCACAGGTTTACTATTGAACACTGCCTTGAAAAAAAAACCCTCTGTGCTATTAAGGACATTGGACTGCACTGAGAAAACCTTTTACGAAAACATTAATTCCACGGTGATAACACGACAACTTACAGGGTTTCACATTTCACATTTTACCTCCTCATAAATAACAATATTTTTTTCAATGCAAAATAGTCATACGTGATGTATGTATTTCCACTCCTTGACGCTACCTCTCCCCCATGGGAGATCTCCTCCCTATAATGTGTGAATGAAACATGCACTATCCATGGCACTGACATGCTATTCTTCACTGAGGGGAGGAGATGAATGCAGATGAGTTCAAAGATTATAAATGAATAGCAGGGCAATCACACCATCATAGAAATACTAAAGAGAAGGTGTGCTTTGGGCAATACTGATGGGAACTACATGTAAGATTCCAGGGGAGCTCTCCATTGTCCTGATACATGAGTCGCCTGTGTTTTTTTTTTTAATTGGACTCAAACCAAATTGAGGCAAAAGATGGGGACTAATCCCAGTGGGAACTGTCCAGGGTCCTGGAATCAGAGCTGCCTGCGTGTGTTTTAGAAAATGGTCCAAGTCAAATGAAAGCACAAGAGCGGCAAGAGACAGAGAGTTATATCACCATTCTCCATGGTTACCCCAGGCACCATTAACCCAGCTGTGGTTTTATGAGATGTTAGGCTAGTGTAACAGTAGGATTAGTACAAGAAATGTAAAAAAAAAAAATGCTGGTGTGTATTACATGCTGATGATATGAATATGTCGTTTACGTGCGTGCAGTTTACACAAAAATCAATGTGTAATCACGTTAACTCACAAAAATGTCAAATCCATGAAACCATATAATCAGGTGCAATGCTTGTGGCTAAAGGGCACAACACAACAGCTATGTGGTCGCATCAGGTAGCAGCTCAGGCTAGGCTAGGCTGTAGCCTAACAGACGAGACCTTTTTACTTCGTGCAGAGTCTGCCTACTTTCCACAGTTTGTTTGCTTTCTGGTGGAAAGATTTCTTTCTTTCAACTTTTTGACTATGGGGCCTGCCTTCAAGCACTGCAGCATGCACTGAAACTAAACAATTTGGTTCAGGCAAACTGAGGCCGTGGTAGAGTTGCCTGATGGGAGTACTGTAGCAAAATACTACATTGAGGGGAGGTAGTATGGCAGGACTAGGCCACAGTAATGGTGAGTGGCAGGAAAAAAAACGCGAAGCCCCCCCCACTGCCCATCTTAGAAATGTAAAGTTGCATCTGTTCACAGTGACCATTTCCATTCATTTATTAATACACATTATTATGCATATACATACTTTTAATTAAGCTTATTTGCAACTATTTGCAATATAATTATGAACAACAACCTAACCCTATGATTGGAGGGGCACAGAGGGCATACACAGTATAGTGACGACATACCCATCTTTTATGGAGCTTTTTTAACTGGTGAATACAGCTAGACCATCTAACAAGGCTTGCTGTGTACAAGAGTCTTGTGAAGACCAAATTTTATTTTCCCGAGTGGGTGTCTTTTTTCCCCTGATAGTTATTGGAATACACAGCTGGCTCGAAAAGCACACTTCAAAAAGCACTGTTTAAAGCTGCCTTATGTAAAAGACCCAGAAAAACATACAGTTTAACTTTTCTCAGTTGCCAGGCAGCTTTAATCAGTGACACACTAACATGCACACACAAGTGTGATAAAAACAACTGCAACAGTATTTTTCTGTCACAAACTTGTCACAAACTAAACAAAAAACTTCCCCCATCAGTAGAATGTGACTCCCTTGCCCCCATTTCCTTTCAAAAGATTAAACATCGTCGCGGAGGAACAGCACGGGGTCTCTTCATTTTGCTCGGCTCCATTTGAAAATTACAGTCGATCTTCACTGAGAGCATCTGCCAGAAACCAAGCCTTTCCAGAGGCTGATGGTTTGAACAATAATTGCAGGTCAGCAGATCAACCCTCCGACTCTGATTTCAGCAAAGCGAGTGCCCCTTTCAACCCCTCATCCCTTTAGCGCACTCTGGCGCTGTTTCGGCAAAAAGAGGAAAAAGCTGTAAAACCATTCATCCTCGCCTCATTCTTCTCGCTGTGCGACAATTCTGAACTCATACCCGGGTACCTAATTTTCAAGCGTCTCACGCACAGATGCAGGGTTGCTACACCTTCTTATCTTTAAAAGATTCTGTTTAATCTTTCACATAAGAGGGCCCTGTTGTCTGGAGTTTGAAACATGAGGAAATACTAGTAAACTCTTTAACACACACTTATGTTCATCTTCATGTCTTAATGGCAAACAACAGACTGCATTAGTTTCCAGATAATCTGGTGGTATAGTGAATAACTAATTACTCCTCAATTCATGCATAAATCTAATTAATCTTCCCTTAAAAATCCCTTCAAATAAAGGATTTCTGTTTTACATTGAAAAGCAAGACACGACAACTCTTTACAGATGCCACTTTTGCACAGGAGTGAAAGAAAGACTCAGCAGGTCTACTGAGCTGCTACTAATTATTCCAACTCTATTCACAGATGCAACCAGACCAACCCCCCTGGGGTGATGGCTGTCTTTTGCACACAGACGATCTGCTCTAAAATGTCAAAGCGGTGGCGATTATGTGCGAAGTCTCTGGGTTACTACCTCGGCGGAAAGGCAGTCTCTGACAACACGGTTAAGCGCTCCAGGACAAATTTGTTTTTGGTTTCCATCTTTCATCGGGAGCTGCCAACCAGCGGACACTGTCCACTGATGTTTAACATCTCCAAAGGGGACAGGGATGAAGTGAAAGCCATAACTTATGGAATTAATACCCTTCCTGGAAACTCATGCCAAGTATTGTAACCAAGGGAAAATATATCAGTAAAATGCTGTCATAAAGCGGATGTCTTGTCAGATGAAACTGATATTAACTTGATTTAAAAAGAATACAACAATATTGCTCTGATACCTTAACTTGTAATACAAAAGGTTTATAAACAGGTGCTTTTATTGGAAGTAACAGACAGGCTGTAATACACTATACCCAAAACAACAACAACAACTAAACAACGCTCAATTCTAACACCTCACATAGCCCTCTCACATAGCCGTCTCAATTTCAGCTCCTTCCATTACCAAGGAAAATAAGACCTTCCTTCAATTAAAATAACACAAGAGGATGGGCAAGGGTCAAACCCATTTATATACAAGTTCCTTAGTATGAGTAGCTTTATGAAATTTTAAAGCAATACTGAGTAGTTTTTCGTCTTCAGTCGCCCTACAGGTTGGAAACGGAATTGTCTCTCACACAGAACTACAGAGAGACGGTCTGCTCCACCAAACTTACTTAGTGAAATTATAGCCCATGGAGGGTCGCAAAGCAAATTCAGAAGTGCCTTTCACCCTGTTACAAGTTGATGAACCACTGCAATGATTTTGGAAACATTTTTAGGGTTGGAAAAACAGGGCAACATCTGCCCTTTTACCCAACACAAAACATACAAAAGGATCTTTGTGTGTTTTCTTAGTTGCTTTGGTACATTCCTCGAATTATCCTCGACCTTTGCAAAACAGTAAGTGCATTTCTCAAAATAATTCATACAAATAGCAAAACACCATGGATTACCGGCAAAAGCCAGTCTCTTGCTCAAAACCTTAGTTCAACTCTCAAAAGCAAATATTTGGGTCACATTTGTGGTACACTTGTCATATTATGACAACTTGTTCAACCATTTTGCATATAAAGACTTATGCAATGAACTAATACCTAAATGTTGTGGGGGGGGGTAAGACTATTTGACATAGACCCATGATAATACATTTTGATCAACATGACATAAGCAATTCATAATCTTGTCATTTGTATGGACGTACCAAAGAATTGGCACCTTGTTCAAAGAAATGAGAAATGGCTTTTTTGATGTGTACATGTGTCACAATGATGTGAAGATGGAACAAGTAGTTTTGAGAATTTCCATTCTGATCTAAGAAATGTACCAAAGCAGCTGAGAAAAACTGTAAAGTACATATTTGCAACCTTAAGCGATGGTTCAAGAGGTTGTTAAAATCTTTTGAAATCATCTCACAAGCCAGCTACAGCTACAGACAGTCACCTTGTAAACCTTGTGTGCTTATCAGAGGACTGGCTCCAGAAGACCTTTTGCATAAACATCTGTTCCACAGTTGTAACACAACTACCCAGGGTTCAGCATGCCATCTGCCCACACAGTCTACAGGCATGGATGTTCGAATAACCACAGTTTTCTGATTCCTTAGAAGTACTGATGTGTTTTAACTTAACATTCCAGCTTTAATAATGCTAAATAGTGATGTATTTATTATATATGTTCCAACTATGCGCACAGAGTGTTAATTAGTTATATGTGATGCATTTCCACCCTTTGATACTACCTCTCTCCCTATTGTGAATGGAACATGCGTTGTCCATGGTGCTATTTTTCATTGTGTGTGTGTGTGTGGGGGGGGGGGGGGTTGGGGTGAATGCAGATGAGTTTAAAGATTGAAACGAACAACAGGGCCATCAGACCACCATATAAATACTAAAGAGAAGGTGTGCTTTGGACAACACTGATGTGGTCTTAGATTCCAGTGGGCGCTGTCCATGGTCCTGAACACATGAGTCGTATGTGTTTTATTACAGAGATTTAAGTCAAATAACGGCAACAAAGTGGCAGAAAACTGACAGAAACATTACCCATCTCCATTAGGTAAGCCATTTCTGATTTAATTAACTGTATCATAGTGTTATAGTAGGATTAGTGACAACACAAACATGCCACAGTTATGCTTCATGTGAGGACACTTTGAATTTAGATTATCTACTAAAAATTCAAATTAAAATGTGTTGGAGAGGGTGTGTATGCCAGTTAAAAAATGAGATATTTGTCCTTAACAAGTCTATCAAAATACACACCTGCCGCCTGCCTCCAAAAGGACTGTGTTAATTTGTGTGATTTCTAAGCCCTTGTCCCAGCTACCATTTCCAGATACAGACTGTTTAGTTTATGTTCTTGGCCACATTTAGATGGTCCAATAGATGCTGTATTACAGACCGTCTACATATGCTGAAACAATTAACAAATCATCTGTTGATCCTCTTGTGTCTTTTTAAGGTTATGGTTAGGAGATGGATTTGGTGAAGGTGATAAGTCAGTAAACAATAAACAAAATAAAACTGAAATTTTAACAAACCATCTGTTACATCTCTGTGGGCGGACTACTGAATAAAGTTTTAACATACAACATCTTTCCCTTTTCTGCAACTGTGGAAATCAGTACAAGTTTTTTTTTTTCAACCACGTGCATGCCCCTCCCTGGCTTTCGTCTGAGAGGGCCTTATTAAGGAAGAAGTACTTGTTTTATACACTCTATACACAAAGTCTTTTTGAACAAATCCCCAAAAAGTCCAACCTGTCTAGTCTGAAAGTATAAAGCAGACCCTCTCATCAGGTGCAAAACTCGGCCCACGCACGCACGCATGCACACGCCCAACAGTAAGTGCAAAGAAAGAATGTGCCAAGAAACAAAATTCATACAAGCCAATGCTAGACAAGATAAAACCAAAGGAAGCAAAAAAGAAAGAAAAAGTCATTACAGAGATCTTCCATGAAACAGAGAGAGGGTGATTACCACAGATTACTTCCACCTGCCAGTATTTCCCCACTGCAGCACCCAAGAGAGACCAGGCTCACCACGGTGAACTCACACTAATGAAGCTCATTACAAGTGAACTGGAAGGACACCGGCAAGGTCCTCCTTTGTGAGCCCGAGTAGCAGAGGTGACAGCACTGACAGACACTGTGGTATGGGGACGAGAGAAACAGAAGTGGAGAAGGAGAGGGAGATAGAGATAGAGAGAAAGAGCAACAGAGAACGAAAGAAAGGGAGGTGGTTGGAGGGTGGGGTAGAAGAGGGGAGAGACAGCAGGGGCAGTTGAATGAGGGTGGTAATGGTGGTGGAGGATGGGGTAGAGAAGGGGAGAGACAGAGGGGGTTGAGAGGAACGGGGGCAGTTGAAGGAGGGTGGTAATGGAGGCGGAGGATGGGGTAGAGAAGGTGGGCTGGAAGTGGTGTATCTATGGCAGGCCCTCTCGACAGAACTAAACAAAAGCTAACAAAAGCTCAATTGAGACATCCAAATAAGCTGCTAAATGCAGACGTTGCCTTCCTACAGTGTCAAGGAGAAATGTGGAAGTGATCCAACAGTGGAACAGTGACTCTGTGCTTTGTGGACAGGCATAATTAAAGCTAATAGACGGTGTTCTGGCGAACTGGAGTACTTGTCGAGTTGGGCTACCATGCAGGCACAGCCAGGGAAGATTATGCTGGAAGACAGTGGGTTGACATCTTAGTACACAGGCCTAGTGGGGTAAGTGAGTACTTTTTCCAGGAGGTGGAGAAGGAGGGGAGGTTAAGGTAGGGTTAGGGTTAGGGTTAGCGTATGTCAGACAGTAGCATTCTATCGAATTCAGCTAATGAACAACTCGACGAAGCACCTCAACCCGACAAAACACCACCACCACCACCAGTCCAAACAAATCCTCTTATGGTCTGGTTCAGCATGACTTAAGACAGTGCACCTCCAGGGGGACTGAGGAACTAGCTATATTTTCTCTATAATAGCTCCGAAGGGAAAATGAAGCCCATACTATACTGAACATCTTCAGATATAAAGTTTAAACTGGTACATTTAGTTGGAGACATGAAATGCTGTATCCATTTTCTCTGAATAGATGGAATTTATTGTTTAGAGACGCAATACGCGATTATATAGACACACTTGTGCTCTTTGTAATTGGACACAGGCTGCAAGGTTATGAAAAGGAACATTTTCAGAACAAAGTATCTTTCGAGAAATGCTAGTCATTTAATCTGCAAAGAAGTGAAAACATCTTCAGTAAGTGGCTATACCGTTTAGACACTAACACAACAGCAGCCTACAGAGACAAGACATGGCAGACCATTCATTATTTTCCTCCGATTTCTTTGAAGCACTTTCCTTTGAAAGAAATAAAGAGAACAATTGAAATCTCAACCTGTATTATTTCTTTGCTTTACACCATTCCTGTCAAGTGTGCTGAAGTCAAAAACACCATGCAGCTTTTTAGTAGCTTGTTGAAAATAACAAGCCAGCAGAAAAAAAGGTAAGCATTAAAACATGCTGTGACTAATTACATGTCATCTACAAGTGTATTTATGACATATACACATAATCACCTTGTCTGATTAAGTTTCATTCATAGCCACAAACAACAGTCTTATTATGTGTTCCCTCTCTTTCTCTCTCTCTCTCTCTGTCTCACTCTCTCAGTCACCCTTGGTTTCACGCAAGACTAAACACACCCTGTCCAAACACACAGTGACAGGAAAGCCTAGCCATTACCCCAAATTGGATTGCATTCCTTTGATGTATTAGAGTGCAATATTACACACACAGCAATTTCCCATTTGCTGATATCGATATGTCGTACAAGCAAAAGTGCATGGCACTCGAGGGTCCAAGCCAGCCAGGTCCAGGCAGAGGGAGCTTGTCTGGTGACAGCTGATCATTCAATTACAGGATGAGACATCCGTGCACAGCACAGAGAGGGTAGGGGGGTAGGGGTGTGTGGTGGGGAGTGCAGCCACCAGAGGGTCAGCCATTTTGGGTGATGGACATACATGAGTGCAAGCCCTTGGAAATGCCGTCTAACACACTCCACACACACACACACACACACACACTCACAAGCTAAAACACAATTATGTACATATTAAACATACTTAAGGGTAAATATGTACATACTAAACATACACTGCATTATATGTTGCTACCTGATGCTCTTATCCGGAGCAACTTAAAGTGAATTAGGTACAGGGACAGTGGAGTCATGTCAGCAAGATGTAAGTAAGATGCCTTGCTTAAGGCCACCTCAGCTATAGATGAGAGTCTAGGAGAGCATAGGGTACCCACTCACACTGGTGGAGGAATCAATTATGCAAAACACCAATCCCAAGACCAAAGACCAACACCTTACTTCTTAAGGAGCAGCTGCCAACAATACATACATACATACACACAAATCAACACTTTTCAGTACACTCTCACCCTAACACACACATCTGCCGCACATGATAATAGATAAGACTGTGGTTATATGGCAGGCAGGCAAGCAGGTGGTACACAGTGGAGTAAATCCAAATTGTATGTACTGTAATCCACAACAAAGGAGTTAATTCAAACGTATAAAGTCCAAGTTCTAACATAGGTTCCACAAAGGGGTAGAATCAAAGTATTGACATATTCCAAGTAAGCATGGCTCAATATCTTACAAATGGTAAATATTGGTCTACGCCACCTTCTTTTGTATAACTGGGATTAGTCACAATGTGAAAACCACTATCTCAAAATAAAGTGTAAATAAAGTGACTGTAGATTCGCAACAAATCGAATCTTAAGCAACAAATTCAGCTTCAACATTTTTTTATCGACAAGTGGAAATTTTGGCGCTGCTCTGAATTTGCCATTGCCAGTAAACTACTGCTGACCAAACACACTGCAAGGTGCCTGTATCCTCTTTATTATCAATAACTTAAAAGTAAATAATGCTCCCATAAACCTTGTCGCATTGCTCTAATCCCCATTTTTACAACTTCTGGAACGATGGAATAAGGTGAAAAACTATTTGTGTGTGTGTGTGTGTGTGTGTGTGTGTGTGTTGGTTTAGGGACAAATGCTGAAAACAGGCCCCAGGAAAAATGGGACATCTGGTCATAGACATGGACAGATATTTATGTTTACACAAACATGTGGATAGAAGCAGCACCCCACGCATATATAATGCATGCAAAATCTACACATAATTCACAGATAGTCTTCTTATTACACGGATGAAAATGCACACACACACACACACACACCCACACACACATTAACACAAACATGCACTGACGTACACTGAAGGGCACACACACACACACACACACACACACACACACACACACACACACACACACACACACAACGCTTGACATTGGTAACATTCTCCCCCTCAATGCCTGGGCACAGCCTGCTGTGATTAGTCCCTGCTGTCTAAGCCAAGGTCAAGGGTCACACGGAGGCAGGTAAGGCCAGCGGCCAACTAAAAAATGGCACGGATCAATACAGGAAGCAAAGCAGGCAGCGGACAGTGCATTTAAGGACACATCATCTCCAGCCTCTCCCATTTCTCCTGAACTCCTAACTCTGCAGCCTGCTTGTGAATATGTCCTTGGATACATTTGGATATATTTGCTATGTAAGACCAGGCTATGTAACTCCAATGATATCCTGTGACAACTAACAATAAGCACTATCTATACAAATGTTGACAATAGCCTGAGCTTTTCACATGTTCGTTTTATCATTGACTCTGTGTATGTGTGTGCGTTTGTGTGTGTGTGTGCACAATATGTGGGTGTGTGTATGCATGCGTGCGCACATGTGAATGTAAAATGGAGTCAACCTTATTGATATGCAACAGCTGAAAAAGGGATTCATGAATGCTTATGTATGGCTTAGCAGAGGATAAAACAGCCTGGAGTGGGATACGGTATGTGGCTTATACATTTCACTTATTACAAACAAAAAAAGTGTAAAAGTATCTTAAAGTGTTGGTTTGATAGAAATAACAATACACAGTTTTCTCCACTAAAATACATTTGTTTGAATGTGGGCTAAAACACAATTGTAATCTCCAAGCCACACACTGATTCTCGTTGTTCACTTCATAAAACCTAAAAATCGCTTGGAAGAGAGACACTGTGAGAATCCCAAGCACTCACCTCAGTCGAGCCCTTTGTGATTAAAAATCATATCTCTGCTGCTGGCTGTCCCGTCCGTGCAAAACCTGTGGGAACCAACGATAAGACAGTGGTAAGCTACGCTAACAGCTACATTACAATATAACGCATGAATCAAATTGACACATTAAACCGCTGAGTGAAATTGAATCGCCACTGCCTCACTGTTCTGCTGACTAGCTGTGTGCTAAGAATCACAGCGTAACCTTGAAGAGCATATTGTGTATGTGTGTGTGTGTGTGTGTGTGGGCACAATTATGTGTGTGTACATATGTAATTGTGTGAATGTGTGTTAGAGACTGAAATCCTTGCACAGGTAGTGAGAGTGAGGTTTTATGTCCGTGTGTTTGTGTGTGTCCGCAGGTGTGTGTTCGGGTGTGTGTTTGGGTCTGTGTGTGGTGTGTGTGTGTGGTGTGTGTGTGTGTGTGTGTGTTGCACTGCGGGAATTAAACATTTTCACCCAGGTTATTTTATGATGTATCGGCGCTGGCTGAGGAGAGGGTGACTGCCTTCATTAAGCCTGGCTTAAAGTACGCATGATTGGATTTATGTGCATACTAATAGGCCCAGTGTTTCAGATCAGTCTTCATATTTCAACCAATCGCCGGTGCCACAGGCTACCAACGGTTAATGAAAGGAAAATGGTGGAAATTGCTTTGCATTTGTCCATTCATCACGCACTCTAAGCCAGAGTGACCTGCAGCAAAGGTGTACTGTAGAGAGTACATGATTATCAATATTTGTGCTCCAAAGGGGACCAAACCTATGATCTCAGTGTTATTAGAATGCTCATACTTTTGATATTTTTAAAAAGATCTGTTATCCCCTTCTCCGAAACCCTGACAGAGCAGACTATACTCATTTATAACATCATCTGATTGCCTCAATATTACTGCAGATCAGGGCGGGGGTCTTGGGTGCACATGTATTTGCACTTTTGCTAATACTAATGTATTAGTTTTATTAAACATACTTTAAAGGAAAACAAATGTCATACACCAGGGTCCAGGGTTAGAAGAAGGGAACTATTTGCTTAGGTTGAAATGACAATAAGTAAACAAACGGACATGTCAGTAAAAGCAGGAACTCATAATAGGAATTAAGTAATAGTCAAATTACACCTTCTGGATCTGTAAACACCATTTTAAGATTATTTTTTATAAAAGTATACAACTGCTACTACTCTAACGCTGAAATTATGTGAACACTGCAAGCAGGAACCAGTATGCACCAGCTGATGATCTCTCTGTCTCTCGTTTACCCTCTCTCCATCTCTCTTTTTCTCTCCGCTTCTTTCTCTATCTCTCCCTTTTACTTCTTTGGTTCTCTGCGGATGAACAAACCTCAGTATTAATCAGTGGCTTCCACTTGTACCTGCCCAGACACCCAGCAGCTGACAGAAGCGCTCGCTGAAGTATGACTGGAAGAAAAGCAACCCTGCCGACTGTGCCACCCCGAAGGACCCAGCCAATCATTCTCTCCAAGGGTTTCTGGCACGGCTAAATGAACGCAGTTGCATCTCCATGTTGGGGATGTTTTGCCAAGCCCAAGCGGTTGTTTTGTTAGCGTTTCTGTTCTAATTTATTAATTCACAAAGTAGGAGAGATTTTTAGCGGATAAAGTTTGGCTGTTTGCTGGGCTCAATTTGGAGCAGCGGGTTTGCTCACAGCAGGTGAACTTACGTGATGTAATTTAATAAGCAATAATAGCAGCAGGTTCCGCCGCTAATATTTTCCTCTTCCTTTTAAATATAACATGAGTTAAACCAATTAAGTCCATTTGTTTTGGTCTTATTTTGTTAAGCAGTGTTAAAGAGACATTTAATCAACGTAATAAAGCATTTGCTTTTAAATTTTTCTCTGGCTTTAGAAATCGGAAGCATTTTCAGCATTGGCATGAATGGGTTCCATTTGCTCTACTTACTATTTAATTCCACCCATAAACTCAAGCTAAAGGTAAAGGTAACGATCCTGAAAAAAAGAAACCTCAAAGGCAATACTACTGCATTATTAACGAACCATATGAGTTTTAATGTGTTTTAATATAATTTCTTAAAAGCCCCCCTACCCTCCCCCCCGCTGAGTTAAGGCCTGGTGAAAGGCAGATAATGAAGCACTTGAAGATATATGTACAAGCAGCAGCCTCCTGTTTGCCTTGCTTTTAATTACCTGTCACGTTTTGGCAGAGCACATTTTCATAACAAATGTCACTGATCTTCAGAGCGTTTACACCAGCAAACAATTTGGCTGGGTCATGTAGATATTCATGACAAGACATATTTTTCTTACTTTTAATTATTTTATTTTTTTTACTACATTCAGATTGAACGTTGGGTGTGGAGGGAGTTCAGGGCACAGGGGGGAAGCAGAACCATATTGGCAAGGCAGAAAGGGTGTGTGTGTGTGTGTGTGTGTGTGTGTGTGTGTGTGTGTGTGTGTGTGTATGTGTGTGTGAGGGGGGAGGGGGGAGGGGGTGGGTGGGTGCTGACTAGGGTTATTATGAGCATGGAGGCTTCCAATGGAGGAAGATATTTAATAGGGAGCTTTTTATTCCTGGAGCAACAAGAGGACCCACCACTCCCTCTGTTCCTCCCTGCTGGCTGAGTGGAACACCAACAATGCCAAACCATCTTCATGATATTGTGGCTGAGGGGGTACACATCGTTGTTGTTGAAATACTATAGCAATAGTGGTAGAAGCAGTTGTGGTTATGATAAAAGTAGTAAAGTAGTAATAGTAATTGCACTGATAATATTACCACTACTACTACTAGTACTGATAGTAGCAGCAGTGGTTATGATAGTGGTGATGCTGTAGTAATGACATTGGCTATAGTCACAGTAGTTACACTGGTCCCTGTGGAAGGCCATTTGTATGAGCAGCCATTGTAGCACTTACAGTACACACATATCCTCACTGCCTGTGAGGAGCTGTTTGAGCATTCACTTGATATCCTCCATAGGTCCTCAATAAAGTAGCTAATAGACAGCGTTCTATTTCTGGAGCGACGAGAGGACATACCCCACTCCTTCTGTTTACCTTAGCTGAGTCAGCACTGTGCTAACAACCCTACAAGGTCTCCATAGCAATGTAGTCCCTCTGATATCTGTCTCGGCAGCATACTGGTAGAACATTGCTATTAATGGACATTGTTATTGTTGCAATACTAAAAGCTTAGCAATTTTTGTCTTAACAGTAGTAATACATTCATTCCTCTTTTAAAATGGCTTACTTTTCTCTATACTTTTTAATTTTATTTCTCTCTCCTCAGCTTTTACCTGTTCCTCCTCCACATATCACGCAAAGCCTATTTAAATGCCTAACTGTATAAAAGGTAGTGCATCAATTAACCTAAACACAGTGGTGGCAGCAGAGGTGGGAAAAGTACAGCTTAAAATGGCTAATGTGCTGCAATGCATTTGTTCAATATAGCTACTAAACCAACTAATTCTAATTAGCACATTACCTTTGCCAGGCAAATTGGCCGATTAACTAAGATCAACTGTTTCAGGTGGGAATGTGGAACCACTATAAGGTAGGTAACTATGCTTTATGAAGCTGGAGTTTTCTACCTCTGGGTTGAAGTGGTGGGGTTAAAAGCAGGAGCAATGATACTCCAGGTTTATTCAGCTGTGAAAATGACCCTCTATTGCAGCAATGCTCTGTGGTAAAGCTTAGAGAGAGATACAGTAGGATTTAAGCAGACAGGAGAGGAAAGAGAGGAAGAGCAAGAGTGAATGTGAGAGCAAAAGTGAGAGACAATGAGAGGGATAGAAAGAGAAAGGGAGAGAGGCAGTAAGAGAGAGAACGATAATGAGGGAAAGGGAGAAAGAGGTTTAAAGACAGCAAGTTGAGAGAGCAAGCGAGAGATCGAAAGAGCTATAGAGCGAGAGACAAATAGGGGGGCACCCCATCCCCCAGCAGTCTAGTGGTAAGCTTAGGCCTCTGGCCCACAGGATGGGTGCCAGGAAGAGATTGCCGGGCAGTAAATGTTTGTCCCCCCCGGGCACCAGTCAGAACTCTCCCTGCCGACCTTAACAGGATTCACATCTGCCAACTGCCATTTTGTGAATGTGTGTAAGAGTGAGTCAGTGTATGTGTGTATTTTTTGTTTACCACTCAAACCATTTGACTGACCTGCCACCCAGACAAAAAGGTCTCCTTAACACATTTTAAAACTTTTTGATGAAAACCCCTCTGCCAAGACCTTGAGCGTGGAAGGCAAAAGGATGCCTTTCCATCCTCGGGGCTCTGCACACTGGGAGTAGAGAGACAGATTGATCCTACGGAGTCGTCTGGTGTGGACAGCTTGGGTGAGCAGTTACTCAGTTAGAAAATGTCAGTGTTATTTGCGTCTGACAGGCTATATACTTTCTTTTAGGGTGCAATATTATGGGAACAGGTTTGGAAAGCAAAATATGCTGATGGGAATGCAGTGGTTTGAAGTCCATAACGTTTTAGATCAGGTATTTGATGTCAGATCATACTTTGGCAGATAAATCCCTGAAATGTCAGGTAATGTGGAACGCCTCTAAAGACAAAGAATGTAAGCACATTTAAGCTGTGACGGTGGAGGTACCACCATGCAACAACTGTTCTCTGCTGGCACCAGTTTGTCTTCCCTGTCCGCCGACAACCGCACACTTGCACACACAAACTTGCATACATGCACTCATTGATTACTGGTAATTATGCTAATATTCCGAATCATTTTCATACTATGCTCACACAGCTTTATAAACAACGTTATCATTTTGCCTGCTACCGAGTTCAAAATGTTATGGACTGGTGCACAACACAAAGGCCATTAACACGTGGCTAAGATAATAAACTAATTGTTTTGTCATGCTAATTTGCACAGTTATCAAACTGAACTTCAGTCACAGACTGAAATGAAGACATAGGGCAGGAGTTTTTTCTAAGTTTGCCGATTTTATTGTTGACTTCTGTTATACATGCTAACTTTGGTTAAGTAAAATGTTTGGCAGTTAAAATGCTGTTACTTGTTGCTCGGGCTTCTGGTTGTCATCTCGCAAAGGGGTGCCGATTAGCCTGGCTAACGCGACTTATCAATGCTCTGCGAACATTGGTCTGGCCAAGCTGTGTTGTAAACCCATTTCTCAGAGGGCGGGCTTAACCCGCCTCTTTCAAATGCCTCTGTTTGCTACTGGACTAAGATTCAACCAATCACACTCTTCTGTCCTCTGACGTATGCTAACTTTGGTTAAGTAAAATGTTTGGCAGTTAAAATGCTGTTACTTGTTGCTCGGGCTTCTGGTTGTCATCTCGCAAAGGGGTGCCGATTAGCCTGGCTAACGCGACTTATCAATGCTCTGCGAACATTGGTCTGGCCAAGCTGTGTTGTAAACCCATTTCTCAGAGGGCGGGCTTAACCCGCCTCTTTCAAATGCCTCTGTTTGCTACTGGACTAAGATTCAACCAATCACACTCTTCTGTCCTCTGACGTATGCTAAATGACCACAACAACAGGGTTCTTGCAAAGCCCCATTGACTTGGCTACCAGCAGGGCTAACTGATAAATCGAACTTTTACCGAAGCCGGTCGGTAGCATTGCGAAAACGTCCTTTCCTGCAATAAATGATTCAAGCGCTAACCTTTGCTCTATTTTCAGAGAGAACTTCTCTTTGAATTCCTCCAAAACAGCAGCTACAGCTGCATTGAAATCTTGCCGTTGCTCCACGTTCGCCATGTTGACAGTGACTGAGGTAGATTTCCGGTCGCTAAACTACCGCGTCATTGCCTTTTTGAAATGCTAGATTTTCATTGGTCCCAGTTTCTCTGTTAATGTAGAAACGGTGTAGACAGGCAGCTTGCCCAGACTGACTTGCATACGAAATGCAAATGCAGCGGCACAGGAAATATGGACGTGCCCAGGCTAGGTGCCGATGGGAAGTAGAAAACAATTTATTGGGTTCCGGGTGTAATGGAACAACCCATTTTACTAAATTGTAACGGGGGTTTTAAGTGTGGTCCTTATCAAGCCATGTCTAGCTGTTGCCTATTTTTGAGTCGTTGAATGTGATGTTCGGGATATGCATTGAGCTAACTAAGGAATGGCATGAAGATGATACATATGTCGTTTTAACACAGTGTGCATAGCGTAGCTTAACTCTATAATGCATTGGTCTCTCTTTTGGATTACTTGTTCAAGCCTCTTTTTTGTCCATCTTGTCCTTGTTTCCATGGCCAGACCTACATTTTTGTTTTTTGTAACTGAAGTTCTGACCCATCCGCTCAGACTGTCAGACAAGCATAAACCAAACCTGACCAAACATAGTGGTTCCACAGACAACAATAAGTTTGGGTCATTTCTGGTTTTCTCTGTGTTATAGTTGCACAGTGTACTGTCAAGTGATATGTAGTCTTGCACCGTGGTTCAGACTGTGTAACAGCAATAAAAAAAAACAACTACTGCTATCACTAACTTTGAGTTGGACAACAATGTGGCAATGTCTCTAACTCCTGAGTTTTCCCAGAGACTGAGCGGACAAATCCTAAAGTAATCCTTATAATCCTACAGCACAGTTTCTGAGGCCAGACTGCTAATTGGGTCTGCCCATTTACACACGTCTTGCAGTGCCCTTTCCTGAATAATGCCCTACTCTGCCCACACATCATATTGTCATTATGGTTTCATTCATTTTGATTACATTTTTTTGTGTGGGAAAAGTCACAACTCAAAGCACTAAAAAATGCTTACGTCTTCCCGGTGTTGGAAAAAAATCAAATTCCAAGCTCATTTATTAAAATTATGTGGTGAACAATGAAGGGTGCAAGGAAACTTTTTTTTTTTTTGGTCATGGTGATCATAGACGGTCACGAATTGCCCATATAATTTAGCATTTCCATCCATCTCTGGCCATTATCAGCAGCCAGAGACAATATTATTGACCCGCCTCAGCAGCAAGTCATTGTTCCTGCGACAGACATGTCATCCATGACATTTGCTGACATTAGCAAGGAACGCTTTAAAAAATGAAAGAGACATAAACCCCCCCCCAATCACGGCGCAGATAAAGCGAGAGAGGACTTCGGTGATCAATTGAAAGGTTAAGCCCTCTTAGCTTTCTTTGCGGCTAGATAATCCCATCGATCTGTTTGGCGTTTACACAAGGGGGGGGGTCTGAGGGGCTTAAAGGGAACTTCTGGAACTTACACATGTCCCTGTGACAAACTTCAACCTGCCTGTCTCCAGCCCTTTGCTTAAGTCCCTCGCTAAAGCCATGCACTAAAATTAGCTTAAGCAGTAGCAGACCCCCTGTTGTGTTGTGCCTACAGTAAAGTACAAGCTGACCCTTGTGCAGGGAGAAGGCTGACGATGTGATGGGCTTTTTTTCAGCCTGCAGAGATCCACTCTTTCACAGACCATTTTACTATTTACAGAGTAAAATTGAATTATGAGGATCAATGTGCATTAAAAAAGAATATTAGGTATGTGACTGCGCGCATGTGTGTGTATTTCATAGTTTGTGTGTATTTTTAAACATATATTTAGTTTTTTTTTTAATATGCTTGTATATTGGACAGTGTGGATGTGGAAAATACTAGAAACATTAGTATGCATAATCAAACGTGTGACATTTATACTCATTAACGCTTTAATTTACCAAAATGTTTCTCAGTGTTAGTACAGCTGTTTCAGCACACTTTTCCAAAACTTCAACACGGCTGACCACAGATAACATCCCTGATTTTTTTTGTTCCAATCGATCCCTAACTTCAAAGATTCTTTTTTCCCTTTCCTTTATTTTCGATGTAAGGAGCAAGGTGGGGGTGGGGGGGGCTTTTTTCCAGGTATTTTTAACTTTTTTTTCAGACCAACATCAGCACAGCTGAGCCGAGCACTCTCTCTATCTCTCTCCTTCACCCTCTCCTTCTCTTTCACTCGGTGTCATTCTCTAGCCTCTCTCTTCTCCTCCCCGAGTTCTCTCTCTCTCTCTCATTCCTCAAACAGACATGAGCAATCTCCATCCCTCTCTGGGGACTAGTGCCATCCGTCTAATCTGTCCCTCCTGGCCCCTCCCAACCTCACCCAACTCTCCTGTGTGTTTGTGTGTGTGTGTGTGTGTGTGTGTGTGAGAGAGAGTGTGTGAGACAGAGAGAGAGAGAGAGAGAGAGATACTTTGAGTGTTTGTATGCGAGAAAGAGAGCAACAGAGAGAGAGAGAGAGTGAATGAATGAGTGAGAAAGTGAGTGTGTGTGTGTGTGTGTGTGTGTGTGTGTGTGTGTGTGTGTGTGTGTGTGTTTCACAGGTTTGTTTCAAGAACAGGAAAAGTCACAATGCAATTTTTAAAGTGTTGGATCGAACTGAAATTTATTTGGTAGATGCAACCCATCATTTTTGTCCTTTTCGATTAGACTTCTGAGGACATTGTGAGAGCGCCAAAGAAAAAAAAAAACATTTTGTGTGTGATACTCCTACTGCATTTGCTCAATTTGACTCAGCGGGCCCTACCTGACCCACAGACACTACCTTGAATCATTTCTCTTTATCGTCTCCATGAAATCATGTCCGTTAATCTGTAAAAGTATCCGTTGGCACACAACAATACATTATCCTGAACACAGCAAACAGACACATCACCTGCTGAAGCCACACTGAGAGGACATACATCTATCATCAACACGGCACGGGGGAAAAAAATAGAATCCACAATGTTTTTAGGTTTTTTTTCCACACGAGCATCTGAATAGCAAAAAGGCACAGTGCGGCCATTTATTTTTTTGACTTCGAGTTCTGAGGCTGAATATCCATCACATAAAGAGTTTTTAAGAAAAAAAAACAGCCCTTTCTCTCTCGCTCTCTCTGTCTCTCCCCCTCCATATTTCTCATTTTTCTGTGTGCCACAGCTGGTTCATGCACTCCCTCAACTCCCTTCTCTCTTTCAGTTCTAAAATAACTACCAGTACTAACATGATAAACACACTTCTCATCCTGAAGAACTGAAAAGACCAAAACAAAGTCATTATATTCGTGTGTGTGTGTGTGTGTGTGTGTGTGTGTGTGTGTGTGTGTGTGTGAACGTTTGACTGCATCTCTGAGGGCTTGTGCTCATATATATTATATATATGTGTGTGTGTGTGTGTGTGTGTGTGTGTGTGTGGCAGGCCTATAACTTGGTTTCACTGGACTGAGCATCTTGTTGTTCATATCCCCAGTGCAACTTCCTCATTCTGTGTATGTGCAAGTGTGCATGTGTATGTGTGTGTGGCTGTAACTTCATGTGTGTGTATGTGTGTGCGTGTGTCTATGAGTTAGTGTGTCTGC
The DNA here is from genome assembly GCA_030347295.1 of Setipinna tenuifilis. Classification (NCBI taxonomy): domain Eukaryota; kingdom Metazoa; phylum Chordata; class Actinopteri; order Clupeiformes; family Engraulidae; genus Setipinna; species Setipinna tenuifilis. Next base: position 9,362,777 of record CM059287.1, on the reverse strand, counting down.
GTATGTCTGTGAGTGCGCGTGTGTGTGTCGCGAGCGAATGAGTGAGGGAGGGAGGCAGCACTGCCGGCCTGGCTTGCCTTCAGAACAAATCAAGCGTTGCCAGCCATTGAGAGATCAAAGGAGGAAGGCGCTGGAGGTTCTTTCTTGGTAAATAAGGAAGCCTTCACGGAGCCATGTGCACTTGTCCTCTGATATATTTGATTAATAAAAACCCAATTACATGGTGTTTGCATAACAAACCCGCACAGATTCTCACTGAGAGGCCCCAGCAGCATGACTGACAAGCACCTGCTTGGGATGAGAAGGGATGCAAAATTCAGGGGAAAAAAGGGAAGTTTATTCTATTTCACATTTTTTCCACCACTCTAGAAGGGCCTTATTTCCACTTCCCATCTCCTTTCAAATCCTAAAACATATGTGTATGTACAAAAACAAGGCATAACCTTCTCCAAGTTGCTCCTTACCCCTGGTTAAGGTAAGTGATGGTTCAGCTGACAGCGAGGGTTAATTGCTGTTGAAGCTAGACTTGAACTGGTTGCAAGCACAGGCCAGCAAACCACTGATCCTTAATCACTTGATTATTAGCTTCAGCTGTATGTCCTCTCGTGCCCCAGGCAGTACAGTAAATCAGTATCATTAAATAGAATAGTGCCACATACTGCAGAAAAAAAAATCCTTCTGCAACATCTTATCCACAAGCTTTAATGTCAAACATGTGGATGCAGGAGGGTAGCAACCATGTTTCCTGTTCGTCGCCATTCGTTACGCTGGCAACTTCATGCTAATCATCTGACACCAGAGCTTAGACTGGCTGGTGAACCGTTAAAGATGGCTTAATTAAAAGCCACAATCGCCGCCGGCCTTTTTTTTTCTGTGAAAGTACCTCGTACGTCCTCCCAGTGTGATAGAGCTGTTAATGGTCGCCATGCCGACTGGAATGATTATGACTCTTTCCCTCCTTCCCCCTCCTTTCCTCCACACATAGATAAAGGTTAATGTGAAAATATATTTGCTAAAAAAAAAGTGAATAACAAATAACAACAAAAAATGGAAAAATATTCACTGCAGTAGAGATTTGGGGAAAAAAACATGAAAAGAGTTTAAGAATAAAGAAATACTGCCTTTAGATTGTCATACGAATGTCAATGTGATTTGTGTAGAAAGCATTCTGGTGGCTTTTTTACATTTGCAAAGCACTTGCCTCATTGTAAGAAGCTGTGGATTGGGGGGTGCCATTGCATAGTAGGCTACACTCTAAAAGATAATGGGGCCAGTACCGGTTCTTCAGAGTGATACCATAGAAGAACCTTTTTCAGTGCTTTAAAAAAACATCAAGGCAACAGTTATTTAAAGAACCATTTAATGTCAATATGACATGGCATAGCCATTATGATCTGAGGATCTGAAAATCCATTTCTAATGTGAAGAACCTTTCACATAATGTAATGGTTCAACACAGAGTTTTCAGTCTCCATGGAACCATCCAAAGATTTAAAAAAGAGTGTAAGGCATTCATACCATAATCAGGGGACATGGGTTGAAGTCTGGCTTGAGGTTATTTCCCTCATCCCTCCATACCTCTCTCTCCCCCTATTCATTTCCTGTCTGATCATCACTGTTCTATCGATTAAAAGCTTTAAAGACCAAAAACTAACTTTAAAAAAGAGGAAGGTGTGTGGGAACCTTAGCACCTTGGAGATAAGAGATTGTTCTTTTATTATCATGAAATTCTCATTCATGGTGTTTTGTGTCTTCAAATTGTGCCTTTTAAGCATACTGTGCAGAAGAAGCTAAAGATGGTGGGATAATGATGACCCCAGAGATATACTTTTTTTTTTGATAAAACAACTTTGTTTTTCTACTTGGGGCTTTTAAGAGGAAAGACAACAAATATCAAGACTTTCACATGGCAGATGATTTCACTGTGTTGCTTTTTCTTTGCTTCTACTTTTACCACAGACACACACATTTTTTATGCTGTGTGTTATGTAACAGATGCAGTTTAAGAGTTTCCTATGTAAAGCACATTTACACTCATTTATGGAATGTAGCACATTTTTCACCAACACATACAGACATCTCTAGACACATAGAGACAAAGACAAACATACGCACGCACACACACACACACACACACACACACACAGACCAACATAGGCAGACACTGATATACACAGACAGATGCAGAACAGACAAAGGCAAAAGCAGACAGATGCAGTTAGGCACAGTCAGACACAGACAGGCACAGACATCCAACAGTCTCTATCTGTTCAGTGACACCCGTTTGGCTACGAGAAGGAAGATGATAAATAATTTTATATCATCCTTTACAAAGTGTTTCGTCATTTAGTCTGAACTCCTCTTAACGGCTTACCCTGGTCTCTTTGATATGTTGAAGAACTCCGGTATCTCTCCTATCCTGTATCTCTACTGGTGCTGTCAAAGGCCTCCTGCCACCAGTTCCGTACTGATAAAATGAAGCTTTACCTAATACCTCACTAGATTAAAAAACACGAGTCCAAGTGGAGCAAATGGTGGGAGCTGTCATCATCCCACCAGGCCTTGAACCCAGGTCTCTGGTGTACCAAATATGCACTCTAACCAGGCATGTCAAAATGGCAGTCAGAGCACATCCTCAACCACAGTGATAGCACTGCACAGTCCATCACACCAAGTTACCTTCTCTTGGGACATACTCAAACTAGGTGCATTTTACTCATACCGTGCTCATACCTAGCAATGGTTGTCTCTGGTCCCTGGTCTGCACTCACACTGGATAATATGAAACTATACCAGGGAACAGTTGAGCTGCTGTGTTTGCGATCACACTACATGCACACCATGCCCAAGTCCAACTAAACCGGACTCAAATTAACCTCTCTCAAGAGAACTAGCATACTAGCGGTCTGTATGGAACAGAGCAATCACACTGATCATATGACCTAGACTTTTGGGGTTAAGTGTACTCAGCCAAGTATGTTAAGTATGCATAGTAGGCATAGTGTGAGTACGCCCTTAAAACTAGCCTGGATCTGCTTGCCTGTTGCTCGGTTCACGCTAGGATTCTACCAAATTAATTTTGACTAGATCAAAATTACCAGACTAGATCAAAAACACCTGCTAAAATCAATGAAATATTCATGCAGGGTCATTTAAATTTAATAGTAAGTTGAAATTGGCGTTGGTCAATCGAAGTCCTCATTCTAACTCATCATAATTTTGAAGTATCAAATATTGGTATAGTGATGGCAGAGAGCGCAGTAAATCTAGTCAGTGTTTAGTCCAAATTTTAATAATGTGTCGGCACTGTTTGGTATGTACACACACGGGGTCCTACTCTAAGACAGAAAAAAGCATCCATTCCCCCTTGTGTGTGTGTGTGTGTGTGTGTGTGTGTGTGTGTGTGTGTGTGTGTTTGTGTGTGTGTGCATGTGGGTGTGTAAAAACTACTGCTTCAACTTACTTTAATTTATTCACAAGCTTAAAGGTCAACAAGGTTCACCTAAAAGATAGTCTGTTTTCAGAAGCAAGATTTCTTTTCATTTTCTTTACTGTTACAAGACGGAGACATTTTGGACATCATTGGGCACAAATGGTCATTATTATTTTTCCAGAAGTACAGTCCAGACACTTTAATAGTGACCTGCTACAGAGGTAAACGTCTACCTTTCCTGCTCTTTTTCAAAAAAATACCACTTACAAAATCAGAGTTAACTGCTCTGCACCGTGACTGTGTCCAATGTGCCTGGGCAATATTACTCAGTATTACCGTAATATCAATATATTTTGGAAGGAGATATGTACTGTAATTGAGTGAATATCACCACATTGATATATTTTTGATGCAGCAGCAATACTAGTTTATTTAACCCACTTGCTTTTCTGTGTTCAGACCAGAGTTGTATAAAGTAGAAGTAGAAGTACTGTTTTGGATGTAATTACAACACTGGTAGTATGGTATTATGCAGTTGCAACTGCGTAGTACCGTACTACTTGTGTTGTAATTACTCAGACAGCCACAGCTTTCTTGTTTTGTTTAACTGCTCCCCTGAGGCTGTTATTGTTTACATATTATTATTATTATTTGAACAGCTTTGTTAGAGCAGTCTTAACTCCCTCTAAATTAGGGCAGGTTGAGTTCTCATACTTGTGGCATAGAGTGAACATGAAACGCTCCATTCTGTTTAACATATCGATATATATATATCGTATATTGCCACTCTCTGTACAAATATCAGGATGTCAGCTTTGGTCCAAATCGTCCAGCCCTAGTCTTGGGAGGAGAGAGGGCTCAGACAGCAGAGGTTGCTTCAGCACAGACAACGTTGCCAAGACAATACCAAAGACGGAACGGCTAATGCTCTCTCCCTCTCTGTCTCTCTTCCTCTCTGTCTGTCTCTCTCCCCCCCCCCCTCTCTCTCTCTCTCCCTCCCTCTCTCTCTCTCTGTCTCTCTCTCTCTCTGCGCTGTACCTCTTTCTCCACTTGCCCTTTCTTACTGCCTCTGTCTGTCTTTCTGTCTGTCTGTCTGTCTGTCTGTCTGTCTCTCTCTCTCTCTCTCTCTCTCTCTCTCTCCCTCTCCCTCTCTCTCTCTCTCTTTCTCTGCGCCCTGATAGCAGTAAGCTGCTGCGGCTGGAAGCATAGCGTGGATGACAATCCTGCAATCTGGCACATTTCTGCCCAGTGCCCAGCACATCAGTCTGTCTCCTCAGAAAAGACATGAGTGTGTGTGTGTGTGTGTGTGTGTGAGGGTGGACACAGACAACCACAATGGCTGACATAATTAATTAAATGCTTGAAGCAGTTCCGGGGGGGAAATATTAATTATTTATTTATTTGTTTTTGTTTTTTTTTACTGGGGGGGGGGGTTGTTGGGGGTAAGAAATCATGAAAGGGATCCCGTCCCCATGGGGCAAATTTTATGGAGCGAAAGCCAGCCTGCAGACATAACTTGATGGGAATTTTTCTTGGCATGCAGATTTCAGTTTTTGAAAAAACATTTTTTTTTTCTTCTTTGCTTTGAACATAAAGAATAAATAAGCAAGTGAAGAGAGAGGCGTCTATGTTGCTTTAAAACTTGAGTTCATAAAAACAGTACTGTAAACAGTACTGAAAGCTTGGATGGCCTCGGTCACGACAGCAAAAAAGGACTATTATAATAACAAAATCAGCAGCACCACTGACTCACGCAAACTCTTCTCCACCTTCAAGTCGCTACTCAACCCTCCCCCACCCCCACCTGCCACCAACCTCACTGCTGACAGCTTCGCCTCACAGACAAGGTTAAGGCTATCAGCAAAAAATTCTGTGACCCCCCCACTCACAACCCATTACCCCCACAGGACAACAGCGCGATACTCTCCTCGTTCTCCCCTCTCTCAGAAGATGAGGTATCTAAACTTATTACGAACAATCGCCCCACTACATGCCCACTGGACCCAGTCCCCTCTAAACTGCTGCAAGCTATTGCCCCCACGGTAGTCCCACTGATCACATCGGTGATTAATACCTCATTATCCTCCGGCGTATTTCCTGCTGCCTTCAAACAGGCCAGAGTTACGCCACTGCTGAAGAAGTCCACGCTCAACCCTGCCTAGGTCGAAAATTACCGACCGGTCTCACTGCTTCCCTTCCTCTCAAAAACCATTGAGAGGGCGGTAGCTAAACAACTCACTAGCTTCCTCACCAATAACCACCTACTCGACCCAAAACAATCTGGTTTCAGGAGCGGTCACTCCACTGAGACGGCTCTATTATCTGTCACGGAAGCCCTCAAAACAGCCAGATCACGTGGTCAGTCATCAGTGCTCATCCTCCTGGACCTATCGGCTGCCTTTGATACAGTTAATCACGACATTCTGCTATCCACACTCGCCAACATGGGCATTGCAGGCACTGCCCTCTCCTGGCTCAAATCTTACCTCACCGGGCGCTCCTTTAATGTGGCCTGGCAAGGACATCTGTCATCAACTCACACCCTCTCCACAGGGGTTCCCCAGGGGTCAGTTCTGGGCCCCCTTCTGTTTGCTATCTACACCACCTCGCTGTCTCATGTTATCCGCTCACATGGCTTCTCCTACCACTGCTATGCCGACGACACACAGCTGTACCTGTCGTTCCAACCAGACGATACCACGGTCTCCACACGCATCTCCGCCTGTCTCTCTGACCTATCCTCCTGGATGAGAGATCATCATCTCCAGCTTAATCTGTCTAAAACCGAACTCCTGGTCATCCCTGCCCATGAGTCAATCTGCCACGACATCACCCTGAATATTGGCGATGTCACTGTTGCCCCGAACAACGTGGCTAGAAACCTAGGTGTCATATTAGACGACCGTCTATCTGTCTCCGATCACATTTCTTCCGTAGCAAGATCATGTCGCTATGCATTATACAATATTAGAAAAATCAGACCGTACCTGACCCAATATGCTGCTCAATTGCTAATACAGGCATCAATCACCTCGCGGCTCGATTACTGTAACTCTCTCCTAGTCGGTCTACCTGCCTGTGCGATCAAACCATTGCAAATGGTCCAGAACGCGGCAGCGCGACTGGTCTTCAACCAACCCAAAGGAACACATGTTACCCCACTCTTTAGAGATCTTCACTGGCTGCCAGTAGCTGCCAGAATTAAACACAAGGCTCTGACACTAGCCTACAAAGTAATTTCAGGTTCCGCCCCCGCCTACCTCAATGTCTTATTACAGGCTCACGTCCCGTCCAGGGCGCTGCGCTCCGCTCACACAAATCGTCTATCGGTACCCTCACTTCTCACAAAGAGAGGTCACTCTAAGCTCTTCTCCGTGGTTGTCCCCAAATGGTGGAACGACCTACCAGTTGCAACAAGACCAGCAACATCCCTCCCTATCTTTAAAAAGCTTGTAAAAACCCTTCTCTTCCGAGATTGCTTCCCTTCCTAACAAAACTAATATAACTAAGAAACACTAATCTAAACTCTCTCTCTCTCTCTATCCCTATGCAGAAGTACATATGTCTGTTGTGTCTCTACTCTGTGTCCTCCTCTATTGCTTATGTCCCCCTTGATTGTAAGTCGCTTTGGATAAAAGCGTCTGCCAAATGCAATGTAATGTAATGTAATGTAATGGATGGAGCAAATGGAAACTGCAGATACTGCTTGGCAGACCAGAGGTTAAGGCAGGCACAATCAAATGTCCTCATGGCATGGCCTGAAGGTGCAACTACACTTCAGCATTGCTAACAACAGTATTCATGAGCTACACCTACACATGCAACTTCCAAGAAGCAAGAGCACACAAAATGCACAGCCCTGTGACCTTGAAATTTATTTCTTCAATATATATGTATACAGTACATCATGTCAAATCAACTTCTTTCTCAACTATATGGCACGACGCGAGCAGCAGTAACACCTCCTCCTCCTTCGGCAAAACAAATATAATGATGACAAACCGCAAACACCGACTAATGAAATGAAACAGGCTTTCTGGTAGCCTGAAACCCGCAAGCTGTTCTTCCTCGCTGGCTCTTAGTCAGGTGCAAGCCCTTTACTCTCTCCCCTCTCCCTTTGTCTCTTTTTTTCCTCTTCATCTGTCTCGTTTGTTTTTGCCTGTGTGTCACAGCTGGTTCAAGAACTCTCTCAACTCTTCACTCTTTCAGTTCTAAAATAACTACCAGTACTACAATGATGATAAACACACTTCTCATGCTGAAGAACTTAAAAAAGACCAAAACAAAGTCATTTGTATGTGTGTGTGTGTGTGTGTGTGTGTGTGTGTATGTGTGAGTGTGTGCATCCATACGTGCATGCGTGAGTGTATGTGTGTGTATCTGTGTGTATATCTGTGTGTTTGTGTGTGCCTGGTTGCATACATACTACGTGTGTGTGTGTGTGTGCGTGCGTGCTGGCCGCCCGGTGAGTCCTCTCTCTCAGTGGAGCACAAGCCCTTTACAAGACGGATAAATGTCAGCCGTGTGTGTGTGTGTGAGAGAGTACGCCACACCACCCTAGACACCAGACTGGACAACCCGTCACCTACCAATGACAAATACTGCCCCTCTCCTGACTTGCGGGGGAGTTCCTTTGTCACCGATGGCCAGTGTCAGTGGTGGCAGCAGCAGCAGCATCAGCAGCAGCGATGGCAGGCAACAGCGGTACCCACGTACCCCCACGTACCCCCACGTGCTACTTCATCAGTCATCCGCGCCGCTCAAACGGCCGAGTGGCCTCTCGTCCGACTCCCATAAATCAAGCGCTGACCTTTCACGGGGAGTGTGCTGGCAGTACACACGATGACTCCTGCAGGGTGTCAGAGATTGTACTAGCATGCCATTACAGTGAGCAAAAAAAAAAAAAAAGAAACAGAGTGGATAAAAGCCAACAGGCCGGCCTGCCTGCCACTTCAAACTGAATACAGGTCTTGAAAGGAAAATCCCAGAGAAAGAGAGAGAGGGAGGGAGAGAGAGAGAGAGAGAGAGAGAGAGAGAGAGAGAGAGAGAGAATGTTAGCATTTTTCTCTTCACTGTTCTTGACACACTGACATACTGACATGCAGGTTACACGTTGCTTGTCACCCCGGAGAGCAGAGTGCATTCTGGGATGTTATAGAGAGCCCCCCTGAGGGGAGAAAGACAAAAAAAAAACTTTTCAACAGGGTAGTGTTTGTCGTACATTTCTGTATCGACCAACATGATGGGATGATGGGATCCACACACACCATGTCTCAAAGGAAGCTGAAGCTCTCTCAGAAAGCTTTGTGTTCTGTGATGTGGAAGAGGTGGGAGAAGTAAAAAAAAAAAAAGAAGTTCACCTTCAAAGGAAAAAGAACACATTTCTCTTTCCCTGGCAAAGATACAGCTACTTCCATTGGGACCGGCTGCGCGTGGACCCAGTCAGCCCCCCACCCCCAGCCCCAGCCCCCCACCCCCCTTAACTTAACTCAGACATGGAGCGCATTTGCAGGTAACCCAGCAGGTACCCAGCATTGCGGAGGGGCTGCCGAAGAGGGAAAAAGCAAAGATTCACCGCCCTCTCTTAGCCTCTGCGAGCCTGGCACTCATCCTCCCGTTCTCCAAATCCCCGCAGGCCACCATCCCCTCTACCCAACCCCCCTCACTCCCCGCACCCGCACCCTCACCTCACACTACCCTACCCTACCCCACCATCACCACACACACACACACACACACACACACACTTACACACACACACACACTCACACAGCAAAATGTCTCCAAGGGATACTCCTGGCATCGCTCCCAGTTCTCCTTACTCTTTCACACACACACACACACACACACACACACACACACACACACACACAGTCTCTCTCTCTCTTGCTCTCTCTCTCTCTCTCTCTCTCTGTCACACACACACACACTCTCTCTCTCTCTCTCTCTCTCTCTCTGTCTCTCTCTCACACACACACAGTACCAAAAAAGGGGATGAGTTTGCATACAGGCAGACACAGTTTCCTTCCTAAGTCAAATGCCCTGCTGATTTTTTTTTTTTGCCTTTTTTACCGGTCGTGTTCTGGTTCACAAAGAATTATTCAAAACACCTCGCAGCCTCCAGCCGTTATTTATAGAGACTGAAATCCTTGCACAGGTAGTAGTGAGAGTAAGGTTTTATGTGTGTGTGTGTGTGTGTGTGTGTGTTCGGGTGTGTGTGCGTGCGCAAGTGTGTGTTCGTGTGTGTGTGTGTGTGTGTGTGTGTGTGTGTGTGTGTGTGTGTGTGTACGCATGCATCTGTGTGTGGTGTGCAAGTGAGTGTGTGTTTGTGTGTGTGTTGTGTGTGTGTGTGTGTGTGTTGTGTGTTCATGTGTGTGTGTGTACGCATGCATCTGTGTGTGGTGTGTAAATGAGTGTGTGTGTGTGTGTGTGTGTGCATGCGTGTCTGTGAGTGTGTTTGTGTGTGTCTGTGTGTGTGTGTGTGTGTGTGTGTGTGTGTGTGTGTGTGTGTGTGTGTGTGTGTGTGTAAAGGGGAGGGGAGCTGAGAGGGGCACTGTGCCGCTCCTGATAAGAGGGAAACAGAGGCGGCGGAGGCGGTGATAAGAAGTGGAGTGTGTGTGCACAGACAAGAAGACGAGAGAGTGTGGAGAGGAGGATGAGAAGTGACACGCTGAGAACAAAAGGCCACTTACGCAGACGACCAAACTTTTCATTAATTAGGGCTTGCGTCCAAGCGATAGCCTTTCCTTTCCGTCTCAGGTGACAAAGTGATATTGCAGATTAATAACCAACAAAGGTGTAAGTGTGACTTTGTGTATGTGTGTGTGTGTGTGTGTGTGTGTGTGTGTGTGTGTGTCTGTGTGTGTCTGTGTTTGTGTGTTTGAAATAAAGTCAAGCTGAGTACCCCATTCTGAGTTCTCAATTGAATCTCAAAAAGTCTGATTTATGCATTTAATGCATAGTGACTTACTGGAGAGATACATATGTTCATCAAGATGGCTTCTCCCTAGGCATTAAACCCATAAGGTGTTAGAAAGAAACAAGTATGTACTGCTTGTTGAATCAAGCAAAAAAAAATAAAAATAATTTAAAAATTAAAATAAAAAAAATTGCTTTGTATATGCATCTGACTTAATCTGTAAACTATTACAATATTATTAATTGTAATTAATTAGTTCTGCACAATAAGAGGATGCATGACTTCTGTGTGAGTAACAGTTTAACTTGAGAAGAATATTTAAGATCCTAAGACTTGACCACACTGAGTTGAAGCCCGATTATAGTTTTATATTGTGATGACAATATCTAGCAACACTTTATGCAACAAGCTGTGCCTTTGTGGTGCCTTTTTAGTTGTGATATCATCATCACATTCATGTTGATAGTACAGTCAAGACATTAAAATGCTGTTCCAGTCAACCTAGTCTAGGATATGCACTGCACAGTTCTGATTTCTGGACTGGACTGGACCAAACAAGCTCTATCCCACCACCACAAAGAGGCGTAATGAGGTTTCACATCAGTATGCACGTTAGCAGAGTACTTTCGAATTCGACAATTTTGTTTACACCGGCTGCGCAGAGAACATAAAAAGTATTCCATCTTCAGCCACTATGAAAAAAAAAAACAATGAATTTCAGTGAGCGGCACCAACACAAAAACAGGCCTGAATCGTAATCAACACGCCAAAGGCAGCAGAGTTTGATGCTGGTGTGCGGGGTTGTATTGAAATGAGAATAGTCTAAACTAAAAAAAAAAAAATGTCGGATACACAGTGCACGGCACTTTGTCAAAGCAGGTGTGCGGAGCCCTTAATGGTTGCATCTATGTTGACATTAAATGCGGTCTATATCCAGCACAGCCTATTTTATCTGTGTCAGTGCACCTGTCGATGGTGGTTGCAAAGGTTCTGCATGCATATTCAGGGTGGTGAACATGGCAGGGTTGACTGCAATATACTGTATACCTCTAGCCACACTTCATGCAACAAGCTGTGCTTCTCCTCGTTTTTGGACAGTATCATTCTTAAATTAATTTTAATAGTACATATTATATCCTTGTGTCCTTGTATCCTTGTTCATAGGACATAAAACACATATGTTATTCCAATCAGCCATCTACAGTAGGTTGTACAATTTTCTTTTTTTGGACTAGAACAACTCCACCACTACAAAGAAGGCAGAGGATTCACATCAGAGTGCACGTTAGCAAGCTTTTATCAGTGTCCACGCAGATGTCGATGGTGTTTGGGAAGGTACTGCATCAGGACTATTAGGGTGGTGAACATGGCAGTTTTTACTCAAAACTCTTCACTGATGGGAAGCACCGTGCCGCCCATACCGTCTATCCGGTAACTGAGGTTGGACTCTGGGTCAAGGTCATTTTTTCCGATCCCCCTCTTTGTCACTCTATCCCAGTCATTTCCTGTCATTTGTCACTGTCCTGTCTGATTAAAGGATGAAATAGCCGCCTTCCACAAAGAAGAAGTGCTGAGGCCTCCCATCACACTGCACGTTAGCAAGCTTTTATCGGCATCTGGTGCAGCTGTTCAGAGTGTTTGCGAGGGGATTCGCATCATGACTATCAGGGGGAGGGGAGGGGTGGGGGGAACATGGGGGTTTCAATCAAACCCCCCCCCAGCCCCCCGCTGCTCCTTATGGCCTGGGAGGCACGAACACGTTCTCCCACCGCCAACAACAGGAGGCTGCCAATCAGCTGCCACAACACAAAACAGCTGATAGATTAGTGGCTATCAGCACAGCATGTGTTTGTCCTCAGATGGGGGTCAGGACCACCAGATGTGTGTGTGTGTGTGTGTGTGTGTGTGTGTGTTTGGGGGGGGAGGGGCGTAGGAGGGGAGAAGGAGGAGGGGAGGGGAAGGTTTTAGGGAGTCAGGGGTGGGGGTGGCGATGGAGGGGGGGTTGGTGGTGGAGGGGGGGTGGGATCACTGTGGCAGTGAAGGTGAATGGACAGGAGTATCTGTGCCCCCCATTATCCATCTGGATTAGGGTGATGCTAATTCCACTGTCCCTCGCCAGGTCCCATCCATCTTCGGTGCATGCTAAGAATTTCTATACGTTTCTGCGTGCGTGTTTTGTGTGTGTGTGTGTGTGTGTGTGTGTGTGTGTGTGTGTGTGTGTGTGCATGTGTGTATGTTTTAATGAGCTTCCACACAGCATGGCTCTGGGAAAGTACAGGGCAAAAATAAATAAATAAATAAAATCCTTTCAATGTGGTTCACCTGAGGGTTGTAAGGGCCCCCCCCACTCGTACTCGAAGTAGACAACAGCCTCCAGCTGAAGGACTGGCATAAAAAGTCAGAGTCAGGAGCAGAGGACAATAATGAGAAATGAGGAAAGAGAGAGAGAAAGATAGATAGAGAGAGAGAGAGAGAGAGAGAGAGAGAGAGAGAGAGAGAGAGAGGGAAAAAAGACAATGGAGTCGGGCATCCCTGACACCCTCACAGTCTATTGGAACATTGATCTACCTCGAACGCAGTCCAGAATGAGAGTTCATTTTGTCAACTGTTGTTGTCCCTTCGCACCACACCGAACAACATCCTCAAGCACAAGCCAAGGGCAGAAAAGAGTTAGGGTTTTTTTTCCCTATACTTCCTCTCTTTCTGGCCGCTCCTGTGCTGCAAGCTGTTTATTTCAAAATGACCCAAATAAAAGGAGTCACATTATTGAGTCATTTTGGCAGCTTGTGCTTTTCCACAGGCTTCCTGACACAAATCAGGATGTGGACATTTCCGACTGGCTCCGCAGCCTTGAAGTGCTGTTAGGGCCGAATGACCCTTTATCACTGTAATCATCATGGTTATTTTTTTCTTTCTTAACACACACAAGATAACACTCTTCTCTTAGGTGTTATCCATCATGTTGTGTTTCAGTCAAAAATTACTTTCATTTTGATTCTTCAGTATTTACTTGAAAGATTATTTTCTTCCATCTTAAACTCATGGGGATTCATAAAATACTTCATCATGCATACCCACTTGAATAGATAAAACAAATTATACCATGTTTACACTTGGTGCCTGCTTTTTTTATTCCTGTGTTTGTTTTAAATAATTAATCAATACATTAGATTATTTTCAACTGAAACTAAAAGAAAAACTGTACACCAAGTCTCTTCTTGGTTGACAGCTGACAAATTACAAGCAAATTGAGAAGCCTGTCCAATTGGCTTGGAGTGCATATTGTGACAATTTCTTTCATGTAGTAATGAAGTAATATAAGAAGGATTGTGAGAGTATATGATACTGTAATGTGCTTTTGACATTTGTTAACAACCATGTTAAATACACAAGATGCTAATGTTTATGATACTTGAACTACATTTACATTTATGCTAAGATCTTCTATGAACTTACTTTATTTTGAGACCGTACGGCATCATTCAGTACAGTGCTTCAAAAACAGAAATTCTACCATTAAGAAACTGTCATCATTAAGTTAATTACTTGTCACTTTTAAAAAGAGTTAAAAACTGGATGAAAATTAGATGCAAACTTGAGAAACTGTGCTGCAAACCCAACAAACCTCAAATGCATAGAGAAATGAGAAGAGAAACGAGAAAATGAGAAGAGAAACTTGTATTTTAAATGAATTCTATGTCTAATTTTTCTTCTTTCCCTACAATTTTGACAGAGCTACAGTTTGCAGCTTCACCATCCATAGTAGCCTGATTCATTGGTTTCCCTTTAGTCAGAAACAGATGAGAGTCTGGTACTGAATCATACCCCTTCAAGGTTCACATTTTTCTCCATTTAAAGGGAACTTTATTTATTGATTCATTTCAAACCCATTGCTATAGGCTTACTGTATTATTTTAGACTCCATTACAGTGTGACGAGGTCATACATTTCTTCAGGAGAAGGTCATCCAATTTTAAGCGTTTTTTAATACAGATCTGTAGCATTTAAACTGCCACATTAAGCTTAGGAAATCTAAATGAATTAATAAATAGATGCTGAAATTATACTCTTTCAACCATCATCACGCCTCCACATTTTACCTGCTTGTGTTTGGATCTTACAATGGTGTCAAGCATTGTGCACAGGTAACACTATCTCTGGCCAGACAAAAGTAAATGATGGCTGGTAATGCTGTTTTGTACCCTTCTTTAAATTCCCTGAGGACTGGAGGACTTTAAAAGAGGGGCTTTTGTAAATGGTATAGCAACTTTACTCTGGGGAAACAACTGCTATGCTCAAATGGTGCCAAAAATTTGTCTAATGTAGGTTTTCACTCCTCCTAAAACTTTCAGCTTAGCAAATGCAAAACTGTACTTCTACGTGTCATGTTTCATCAACCCCCTCCCTCCAAATAATATATATTCTCTTTTGGGTTATTTGTTTGGTAAATTGTTTGATATTTATTTACATTCCTGGCACCACTTCCCTCATCAGTGTCAGTCCAGAAACTAATGGGCTTATACATCAAAGCTTTAAAAGCGCACTTCTGGGCAATGTTGAGCAAGCGCCGCTGCATACGACTCCGGGCTTCACATTAGCCTTAGGTGCATTGCAATCACTTGTGGGACAACGCTTAAACAACAAAAGCAGTAGCATGGCTGCCTGAATGTTTCAAAATGAGGGAAAGGCTTTTGCTACCAAAAAAATTGTTAAGAGTCAACGATACATGATAAAAATTATTGTTTGATTTAAATGCAAAATATAGACGATAAAACACCTGATTAAATTTTAGTGGCCAGTGGTGGTAAAAAAAAAACCTTTTCAAAATGCACCCGGTGCCTCTGTTTTACCTTTATTCTTCAGGTTATAGTAATGTTTTAGGCAAATGTGAGGTAGAGTGAGTTGATGGCAAAAATATGTGACATTGTCTCCTCTGCATTATAATGATATAGTAACTACTTGTAATTGCAGGTAAATAGCCAACAAAGTCATTAATAACCATTAAATTATGGGCGATGCATTAATTTACGACGTGATCAGTATAATGTCCTACATAATATGTGACATTTTGATGAATACTCATGTGGTGATAATTCTCATCCCTTGAGTGGAGTCATTAGCACATCCTCAGGGAAAACATATGGAAAATCATGGACATGTGCCGAAGGGCCTCCCGCCTTTCCTTGCTCTTCTCTGCCATAAGCTTTTGGACCTGGGCACCAGGCACTACTGTGTCACATATAGGACTGGGCTATATGGCGGAAAACTTGATCACAATATTTTCGTCCATATTGACCGATATCGATATTTTTATCACGATTAGGGCGATGCAACTTTCAAAGAACAGTACATGAACACACACACAGTGGAATATACAGAATATAAATAAAAAGTTCACAAAATAAATAATAATAACACTAATAATAAACAATGACATATTCACCTTTAAGGTGCCGTTCACACAGCGACTCATTTTCTCTGAAAGTTCTAAAGAATGCTGGCCTGCACAGAATATAATGTGAAATTATGTATAATGTGACATTTAGAATATTACATTGAACACACTATTTTTTCAAGAGTGTTCAGGAACTCGCACCCCTATGGGTTAAACGTCCAGGCTCCCGTCAGTCTGCCTTCAAAGGACAACCTTCAGCTGGCTCTTGTGATGGATAAACGCAGGAAGGGAAATCTCTTGGCCCATAAGTAAGAGGCTGAGTCGGCTTCTCCTTGTCAGCAGAGAAATACGCACTTCCAAAGAGGGAGGTGGAAAGGGGCTGGGGGACCAGGGGCTTTTCTGCTCAGTCAAGCCACACCGCTCCTGTGTTTGAACAACGTGATGACGCCTTGAAGGATGATCCCTGGAATATCCCTGCGTCCATGGAAACCGCTGTTTGCCTTGGACAGGCACATAAATCGGAAGCCCGCTTGGTGTCTGACGCCAGCCGCACTTAAGATTTAAGTGCTCACGCATGAGACTACCACCTAGGCCATCACTTCAGCTTCATCATCTCTGTTTGAATAGCAAGTGGACATGAAATATGCCTTTAATCTCACGCCTTCACGAAAACATAAACACAGCCGTGGACACACATCCACTTCCACATCCACACACACACACTCACACACATACACACACACACACACACACACACACACACTTTCTCTCTCTCTCTCTCTCTGTCTCTCTGTTTCTCTATCTCTCTCTCTCTCTCTGTCCCTCTCCCTCTCCCTCACACACTTGCAGTAGTTACACAGACAGTTGCAAGCTTGTACTAATATATATATATATATATAACCCTGAAGAAACTTAATTCACTTGGGGAAATAGACCACATCAAAGCCTAGACTGTTTTCATCCACACAAAACCAACAAGGTTGTAAATGCAATGTCACAAAGAAATAAATTTAAAAATATGATAACGATCAACCTTACTTTGGAACGATCTTGACTCCATCCAGAGCCAGATAGAATGGCGCTGATTGCCTGTGCAGATCCCAAGAGACAGCATATGCCTACACTTGTATGTCGTTCATCACTTTGAAGGACTCCGGTCCAGGTTTAGTGCAGGGTGTTCTGTACAATCATAAAAATCCAAACTGAAGAATCTTCCAATGGCTTTGGTATTTACAACATAACTGTTTTCCCCAGAGGCAGACAAGTGATGTCTTCTCACACCTAAACCTGGTTATGGTGGTTGCAAACAAAATTAGCCTGAAATGCTATCAGTCAATTCTAACACTTTAGAAAAGCCAAAAAAAATCAAGGGAAAAAACACCTTTAAGTCATCACCTTCAAGCAAGGCTGTTAGATAATCATCTGCTTTATTGAACTGAATTAAACCCTTGTTATTTTTATAACTACCGCTGATAAGGTTTGGGAGAATTTTTATCGTCAGATGGCTTCCCTTCAAATGGCTTTCCCTGTTTGAACAATGCCTGTGGTGGTGGTGGTGAGGGTTAGCTCTGTGGTGAAGAAAACAGAGGGGGAACAAAGAGAATTGAGATGGCTTCAAGCCTTATTAGAGACATAATTGAGCTTTGTTTGCATATCCAGTGTTTTAATTAACTGCTTGGTTGACTGGAGAGTCAAACGAAACACAAACGAGCAGTTGTGTTAATTGACATGACTTCAGATTTCAATATTTTTCCCACTTCGCCGCTTAATCAATGTAGTCTTTGAAAAACAGCTTGAAAAAATATTCTAAATTTGATGCAGCAAATCAAACTTTGGGAAAGGCTTTTGGCTGTTTAAAGTAGTTGACTCATTATTAAAAATATGCTTTGTAAAATATAATATAATAAAAAGATGCTTTTTGATACTGAAGATAATTTTATACAGTTCCTCTGAGTTGATTCAAATTTTATGTAGTTCTTCTTGTAATCTTCTTGTAGACTGAAACTTTTACTAACTTCAATCAGTGAAGATGTGTCCAATGGTCTTATTATGAACAGCTCTCTTTTGTCAGCATTTTCAGTGCACTCCTATTTTGTCAAGATAAAAGCATGCATTCACTTCTCCTTAAGCCCCAGGTATACCTCTAAGGCAGTGGTTCTTAACCTTGTTGGAGGTACCGAACCCCACCAGTTTCATATGCTCATTCACCAAACCCTTCTTTAGTAAAAAATAAAATATGATTTTTTTTTACTGGTGCACAAAATCAAAAGTCATGTGTATCTTGACCTCTGCGGCGGAGGCTCCACCGAACCCCTGAGACCGACTCACCGAACCCCTAGGGTTCGATCGAACCCAGGTTAAGAACCACTGCTCTAAGGAAATAGTCTGCAGGCAGTGGCCAGGTGGCCAGGTGGCCAGATGGCCATATTGACGTAAATTTTGTGATACAGGAAGGCTGCACGGACGTTGCTGCACTGCAGACCATTTCTGTGCCACGGAAAAAGTGTCTGCATTGACCAAGCATGTGCAAACCTAATTCTGTAGGTAAAGGCGGAGAAATCCATTAAACAAATGCGAGTGTAGGTAAGCGGTCAGACAAAATAAAGCTTTAAAACCGCTAGCCCAGAGCCAAACAAGCCTCATTAAATGGGAGCTGGATAGATTTTTACGATTTTGTCCACTCGCTGCTTTGAAATGAACTGAGTGGAGGGGGAAATAATTATCTTAAATGTGCACAATCAACCTGAACCATGTTGTCTAGCAATGTGAAAATGGATAGGGTAAGGAATATGGGTTTAGCTGCTACATGTGAAAATTCGATGTAAAATGAACTTTGGGCATGTTAAAACATGATGTACCCAAAGTTCATTTCAAACTGAATTTCCCCCTCGTAAAGACATTGTTAAAACAAATTGCAAGGCATAGCACACATTCGTTAAGTTTACCTTCTGTCTGCATGTCAGAAAAAGCACACAGTAGAACTACACCACAACTACACGGGACCGGACATCTGATCCTTATCTTTGCAAAACTCTGTAAAACGATATTTCCCACATTAGAAGAACCTCGCTGCCTGCCATCATACACAGGCCAAGACAACCACCTCCTAGATGCACTGAAATGTGAAAATTGGCCACATCCTAAACCATTTTTCCTAAAACCAATGCGCTAACAAAATAATCCTAAAAACACCAGTAACAGTCTAGCTGGCACCAGTAGATGTATGCTAAAATGTGAATTGCATCCTTTACAGTTACCTAAGTTGTGCTCATTTTGGATGGTGGTTAACAAGAGTAAAATTTAATGGGTATAGTTCTGAAGCACCATCACACAGTGCTCCCTGGCAGCAGGGGCCAAATAGTTAAAGAGTTGGTCTTGAGATTGGGGGATCCACTCCTCTACCAGTAGGAAAAATGTGTCTGTGGAAGTGTATAACCAGCGCGCTCCAGCAGCCTCATCCGTGGCTGAGGTGCCCTTGAGCAAGACATCTACCCCAGAGTGCTCCAAGGGGACCGTCCCTGTACCTAATTTACTGTAAGTCACTCTAAATAAGAGCCCAGGATAACTGTACCCGGAGGGGGTTCTCTTTCAGTAGGCGCACTGAAAACAATCTTCCAACAGCTTCACAGCCAACCGTCTGACACTGTGGCCAAACGGTGAGACTGGGGCCAAGAACGAGAGTGGTCAGCTCATTGGCTTGAACTAAGGTCTACAATGTTGTGCACTGACCCCAGTGGCAGTATAAGCACAAACCCACCTGTGATTAAGTACACCAGCACCCCAGCACTCTGGTGTAGATGTTCAATAACAACAGGCCAGTACATGTACAGGTGGTACTCAACTCAGTGTAGGCCTCAGATATGAATCTGTACTGTAATTGGCCAAGAAGCATTTTGATGAGTGCTGTTATTTCATGGCGTGATCATAATTGTAATTGTTTCCCTTCTTTATGTTCAGTAGCTCTGCACCTACTGACAATGTGCTACATCTGGTCAGCTCAACTGTGTAAGTAGTATGACTCTTTTAAGAAGGCAATCTTGTCTGTGGACGTATAGCCAGGGGTTAAATTGGGATTGGTTATGTGGGGGGGCTCTGCCTCGTACCCGCCCCTGCCCCCGCCGCCCTGCCCCAATATACTGTTTGGAAAATAACCCTCTAATTTGATAACCATGTCATATTGCACATTATATGTGATGTAGGTGTATGATATACACCTTACCTATGTGTTGTAGGCCTATGTGTGTCTTGTAATGTCCCTTTACACATTATGGCAGGTTGAACAGTGGCGGCTGGTGGGGAAAAAAATTGGTGGGGCACAATGGTAGACATCTTGAGCATATGTGTCCTACCCCTAGCGGGGGGTCTGGGGGTCCTCCCCCATAACATTTTGGATTACTTAGATGCAATTTCTGGTCAGCTCAACTGTGTAAGTAGTATGACTCTTTTAAGAAGGGAATCTTGTCTGTGGACGTATAGCTCTTAGATCTCTTTATCTGGACTGGCATTGTGTCTATTTATATTTGAACTGAAGACCTTTTGCATAAATGGCTAGGGTTAGAATTATTGTTAGATATAGACCATCATATCTCACGATATACCTATTCTTTTTGTCATTATATTTTTCCCAGTGATTTCCTTAAAATAAGTTGCAGCAGTGATTTCTCAGTGAATTCCTGAAAATAAGTTGCAGCAGGCATAATAAAACAAGGGCAAAACCCAAAGAGGCCTAATCAAGGGGTGTCATTATTTTGTTGGCACCAGCAAAAGCTCATCCCTATGCAAAGGATACAAAACTGAAGTGTCCAAAACTATCAGCCATCAAATAGTTTCATTCAAACTGGCACTGCAATTTAAACGGTGCCACTAGCCTAATTGACCAGTTGATAAAACATTTCGCTGTCTGCCTACACTTTCCAAATTACTGCCCATCCAGAACGTTTATGTAGGAACACGGTCAACGCTCAAGATGAGACAAACTGATCCAGTAGAATATCTTTAAGTAGACAAACAACATCACTTCAAACACGGGCCAACAACAACAGAAAATAACAAGCTTAACTAAGAGTGTCATTATTTCGTCTCATTAGCAGGAGAATGACCCTATCCGACACAAGCCTGAATTGCCTAAAACTAGCAGGTATCACACAGTTTCCTTCAAACTGACACTTCAGTTTAAATGTTGCTGGGTTTGCTGCCTTAATTGGCGGGCTGACAAAATATTCAGCTTTCTCTCCAAATTCAGGCCCTATGCACAACAAATTAATGTGATGAACACTTCCAAGATGACAAACTGAGATGCTGAAATATTCTCAAGCGGTCAAGCAAAATACTTTTAAACATGTTTATGTGTCAAGAAACACACACACACACACACACACACAAACACACACACATACACACACACACACACACAAAAAAAATACATTGAGCTTCAATATTACCCTCTACACATTCACAATGACAATCTTTTCAAAATCCTCAAATGGGGAAAAGACAAACACTACAAGTCCAAATTGTGTTCTTCACATCAATTCAAATTTATAGGCAAACAATGCAAACCCTTACTTTTTCTCTCTCAAACAAGTCTCATGGGAATATCTTAAAGCAATTCAAAAAATCCATTAGCAATTCCAGTCACTGACGAGCGCTGTGAAGTAACAGTAAGACACGTCTGATTACCTTATATCATTTTACACTCTACAGTTCCCCCTGTTTGGATTCAGGGCACAGCAGACTCATTCTCACCGACAGAAGGCGGGCCGCTAGGATGGAGTTTGCCAGCAAGCTAGCGCACAGCACGCCACCCTGCCCATGATGAGCACAATAATGCAAATTTGAGTATGACATAAATAGAGGTTTAACAACTGCAATGCATCACTCCATCACCTTTCCTGCTCTTCCTACTACAAGCTCCCTTTCACATGTATAACACGTAGAAGCTCTCTGTGACAATGTGTGAAGACATTTTTTCACATATCACACTTTTTTTTTAAATCGTGGTCTTACAGAGCTAAGAAACAATATACAGTATCTGTGGAACATGTGGGTGAAAATGCTACTGACTTTGGTGCTGGCCAGTCCCAGTGTGGTGCTAGCCAATCCACTGTGGTCACAAACAGGATTTCAAAGGATCTTCTCAGTGAACTTCTCATGACCTCCCACCATGTTTACTCAATGATGTCATACAAGGTCAGCTGACTACGTCCAGTAGACTTGACCCTAAGCAATCCTTGAAAACACTAGAAAAGCAAGTTGTGACTGACAAGTTAGGAATTGGATTCTTTTTTAGATTGCTGCAAAAGTGATTTAAAAGGGACCACCTTATTTAGACATAGCATAAGGGAGAAAGTAAAAAGTAAAAATGATCTTTAGAAGATTCTGGAAACATGCCATTGCCAATTTCAATGCATGTGAGAATGTATGCATAGGATCAAAATGTTAAATTCATTAGGCCTCTTCAACGATGAGGTCATAGTTCTTCACAGCATGACGAACACACACACACACACACACACACGCACACACGCACACGCACACACACACACACACACACACACACACACACACACACTTCTAGGCCTTCCCAAAATCCATTTCCTTACAAGCATCTCCCCTGCAATCTAGCATTTCCCCTGCTCCTCCTCATCCAATCAATGCCCAGCATTGAGCAACACACCACAAGTTAATTGAGACATCCTCACAAATTTATTTGAATGGATTTCTCCCTTCATTGCCTTGCCTGACACAAGGACACGTTTTTTTTTTTTTTTTTCTTCCAAAGGGCCAAAGCACAAATGTGGAAATGAATTACCGCAAAATCCCGATGTTGCATTATGCTGAGTCAATAAGAGGGCCTGGCACCAGTGGGGCAACAGGATTTTACACTGCCCCTGAGCGGTGCTAAAGCCAACAAAAAGGGGGGCGGCTAGCTGATTGAAGTCGACGGAACAGATATTTTGCTGAATGCGTAATTGGATAAAAAAATACTATCAATATTTCATTTGAAGACTTCTTAAATCAGAGGATTATCCTATTCCATTTTGCTCTGCATGGCAGAAAGGGGGGGAGAAAGGGTACATTTTCCATAACATTGCTGAAAGCCGGCGACTGCCAATGTCAAACAAGGTATGTAGCACTTCCTCTCCCTTTCAGACAGGGATGTGAGCATCCTTCAACAGCACTCAAGATCTGTTACCCAGCTCCTCAGAAAGATCAAAAAGCAGTCCCCATATACCCCCGCACCTCCTGACAACTTGGGGATAACACACACACACACACACACACACACACACACACACACACACACACATTTTAATACTTTTATTTGGATCTCAAGACAGGGGAGGATTTACAGATCCCACCAGTAATGGAAATTTGCTGTCAGTGTGGACAAATGTGATCAAACATTGAATGCGTTTTACAATTTATCAGTCCAGCACTGCTGACTATGGGTAGATATGATATCTTTGTCTCCAAACGGATAAGCTACCTACAGCGTAATAGCAGAGATTGAGCACTACTTTACAAGTCTCTTTGCACTTGGTTTGCATAACCCTCACACACACACACACACACACACACACACACACACACACACACACACACACACACACACACACACAGCATGTGCGCACTAGAATCTGCATACTTATAAAACAAGCTGCATGCAAGATGTGTCTGAATACATTAACACATGATATACAGTTCCCAAAACGTATATCTTTGATCCACATGCTATGCATAAAGCTGAAAATATTCACTCTTACGGGCAGGGCTTTTTGGCTGGTGCAATGACAGAAGGGGCTTCAAATCAGGCCTATGATTTTATACAAGTTATATGTCTTTAAAGATATACAGTACACTTTACATGACACATATTGGGTTAACACTACAAAATGTGGTTATAGAACTTACTGTTTTTTTCTGAATAATATCAAAAAGCAGTTTGAAAATTGTACAGTGAAAGTCCTGTTCAGTCCTGTCTCTAAATAAGCTATGTAATGGCTAATGTCTCACTAAACTTAACACTTTTAAAACACAAACTGCCTCTTTTAAAACCTCTATTTGAGCTATGATGAGATCCAGTGATTGTCTGTATTAGTTTAATCAGTGTTCCCAGCATCCGTCCTGACCTGAGCCCATTACTGTGCTACTGCCTTCAGGCCACCACAGACTCCCTCAGCATGGGTCTCGTCTGTACAAACAGTAATGATACAGACCATACACATAACTCTCGGAGACAACTCTAAGAAATGTCAGCTCTAAATAGCTGCTACATGAACATGGCCTGGGGCAGCTGTGGCATAATGGGTAAGGAGTTGGTCTTGGGACTGAAGGGTCGCAGGTTTGAATCCTGTACCATTGGGACAAATCAAGGTGGGTGGGGGAGTGAATAACCAGTGCTCCCCTGCCCCCCCGCTGCATCCATGGCTGAAGTGCCCTTGAGGTACCTAACCCCAAATTGTTCCAGGGGGACTGTCCCTGTACCCAATTTACTGTAAGTTGCACTGGATAAGAGTTTCAGTTAAACGTAATGTAGTGAAGGATACAATATGCAGTCTGTGAGGTCCTACATACAACAAGTACCATGGTGTGTATATATGGGATATTGGCGGGAGAGGACTCCACCGGCCGGTCAGGACACATTCAGCTTTACCTTCTGGAGCAAGATAGCTGTGTTTGCTCCAGAAGCTGTAAAAATCCCACCAAAAGCCTTGAGTGCCATTTTGTTCAGAAACACCGCCAAATCAATGCAATTTCCAATTTGGGGCCATTGCCAAAAACACTGCCTATCAAGCTATTCAACATAAGCACAGTGGAGAGAGAGAGAGAGAGAGAGAGAGAGACTGTAATCAAATTACAGCTAAATAGTTGGATTGACGTCGGACCTTACTGCCTCACACCCTGAAGCCAATGAATTCAACACACCACAATCTTCGCTCTTTTTGCAGTTTCTGGTCGATAATGAGACGTATAGCCCCCTGATTCGCCATCAGCAATTAGTTAATGCGAGGGAAACACTAAGTCGCAGAAAAATGTGCAATTATACAAACTACAGATAAGTTGTAGAAGTGATCTGTCAAGTCATTATGTAAAAAATGTCTTCATGTAGACAGACCAAACCAATTACTTTCAACAACTGAACAAACACTGTCATACAACTGCTTCTTTCTTATTGGTATTTCTAAAATAGACTAAATCAGTTCTGTTTTCCCACCAAATTCTAGGCGGTATATTATATCCAAGATTACGCTGGATGCACTTCTGTCAATTGCATATCTGGTGTGGTTTTGCAAATGGGAAACTACCATCGACAGTATCATATCGCGTAGACGAGAGCCATCATCTTATCGCAGGCCATGCCAGTGTAAGAGCCTAGTAGCAAAGCACAAACATTAGGCCAATGAAAAAGTTGCAATCAACAGCTTGTTCTCTTCAATATGGTACTAGTGAATAGGCTACGTGTTTCCATTTTACTGTAGTATTGCCACAGAATCCAAGCATAGAACCAGACAGCATTCTCAATGTGCGCTGACATGTATGCATTTAGTTAATTAGGAATATTGATATAGCCTACCGACATTACAGTTACGACATCTTACTTTTTATTAGGAGGCATACAACACTGCTCGAAAACATAATGTGCTTCATTAAGAACGTCAAGACTTCTGAAACCACATGCAATTGTTATTCTAACAAACCATCTACACTGACATTCAAAGGCAGGAATCGTTCACAATAAAGCCAGCAAAATAGGCTACAAAAAATGTGCTGCAGCAGTCCCTCTACAGCCGATTCAACCATGGCTGTCGCTGGAGGTACAGCTTGTGATGCTGATAGTACAATTAGTTGGCATTACAGGATCCCTGTAATTGCTGGTAGGCTATTCTATTCCATATAGCCGGAGTATAACGTGGAGCAAAAACTAAAAATATCTTACCTGTTCCAGTGCTTTTTTTTCACAACGGAATGCTCATCAGTCGTATACTTCAAAGGAAAATGCATCGACTTGGCACATCAAATATCCCTCGTGAATTTGTTATTTTTGACATGAAGTGTCTATCCTCCTGAAATTGCCTAACCACAGACTTTAACGGGGCTCTCAGAGAGAGCGCTAAAATCTCCACAATTACTCACTCATCGACAGTCTCCCAAGGAGTGCGGCACCAACCACTTGTAAAGTTTTCCTGTATGCAGCGAGACGTTGTAAATGACTATCACCGAATCACGCTGCACGACAAGACTCAGTCACTGCAAGTCACACATCGCTTGTTAGTAGATGTGTGGCAAATACATTTCAGTTGTAGAACACTTCGGCGGACTGAGGTCTACGGACTTGAGCAAGGTGCCAGTTGTGGATCCGCAGACATAAAGGGGAGAGCAGTTAAGCCTATCTCTGAACCGTTAAGATTCTTGGGCTCCAGCGCCACCCTGGTGTAGACTAAGTTATTCAGCTGAATAGATTTCCGCAAGTACCTTTCTCCAGCTATGCTTATCAAATGTTGTAATGTGAATGAACAGACTGCGACATAGAATGGAATAAACGAAGGTGCAGCAGTTGCAGTGTGCGTGCCCTTCTCCTGCCACCTGAGTGTCTTCAAAGGGTTGCTCTATCTAGAGGTCAACATTTCAGGTTTCAGGTTAAGGTTTGCTTTCTCAGTTACCAAGGACAGGCTTGGTGGCAAACGTACTGTGCCAAAGCAGCGTCTTAAAGGTTTATAGACCTAGAAGCAGCGTTTTATGAGTTCACTGAGAAATTCTGTTACAATAACCTACCCTGTCGAAAGATCACATTTTTTGTTTGTATTATTGTTTGTTTTGTTTTGTCTCGTTTCATTTTGTTTGTCATCACTACCAAGATTGTATGTATTGTAGAAAATATGTATTATCCATGAAGTGTACACTCCCACACTGATGATGGATCAAGTACTTAATATTGGTAGTTGAGGTGCAGAGGGGTGAACCTATCAGGAGAGGGCAAAGCAGTGACTGAAAGTGAAGCAACCTTTAGACAGCTCAAAGGACGTGGTAAACCCTTATCTGCGTTGCACCAATGTTCCTTCCATTTAGCCAACTGTAAGGCACTGTGGGGATGAGATGCCCTCCTAGTTCTGTTTTTCAAAAAAAAAAAAAAATTGCCACAGTTCTTACATGTTTGGTGACATAACAAACAGAGAGTTACTTTTTGATTCAGTAACAGTTCAAGAAAAATGGTTATGCAGGTTTTTCCCCCAATCTAGTTATCCAGCCACCCAGATGTCTCTGGAATCTTGGAGAATCTTGGAGACGTCATTAGCTCACGTCACTCAAATAGGCTAGTTGAGTAAAGCACTCCTCCTCTCATCTGTTCTTCTCTGCGGCCGCTCCTTCAGTCGACCAGGCTACCCCCTGCATTAGTCATGCATTAATTCATCCCTCTTTATTTCACAGACACTGGGCTACCTCCTACTGTGACAGTGAAACTTAAAGATGAAATGATACACATAAAAGATCACATTAATACTGTAATTGGACTATTTAAGGTCAAATAAAAAGCATGGGACGTGTTACCAGGGAGACAAGAGATGTCTTCATGAAGACAAAAAAAGAGAGAGAGAGAGAAATGGAGAGGACAAAAAGTACAATGTCAGTGGAAGTCACACTGACCTTATTCACAAGGTTAGAAGCAACACAGATACTTTGAAACAAGTTTACACTCTATAAGAACATTTTAGTCTCATAAGCAAAATAGAAATATAGTTAAAAATAAAACAGTATTTTTTTTACAAACACTATTTCTCCAGGAGTTCTGACCTGTTCTTATATTTTTTTTATTTGGGGGTTGATATAGTTCTTCTGCTCTGGTGCATTTTATGTTCTTTGCAA
>CM059287.1:9310165-9330165 GCA_030347295.1 Setipinna tenuifilis | reverse complement strand
ATCTTTTGATTTGACTATACTTCCTGTTTGTCCTGTTCTATTTGCACAAAGTCATTGTGTCACATGTGTGCAATGTGCAGGTCATCGCTCCTCCAGAATGAATCACTAGTCATCACCTCTCTGTCAGAGATGTGCCAGGCCTAATCAGGATGTAGAGGTGCCATAAAAAAGTAATACTTCCTTCTCTTGTCCTCTTGTCTGCACTTGGCTTTCGTCTGCAAACTAGGCCTTTCCGAAGTGTGATTTTACAAGAACTATGAAGAATGAGAAGCCAGTGGTCCACAAAGAAATGACCTATAATTTAAGGAGGGGAGGGCCAAGTGGGGGGGTGGGGGGGATGGTGGTGGTGGTGGTGGAGGGAAGGGGGTCGTCAGTAGGACAGTGTTGCCAGTGACTTGATATATTCAACCCTAGATGGCACTTTAAATATCTCATTTACAATTCCAGCCTAAATTCAAGGATTGGCCACGCCAATGGGACATTCATCTACGGCAAATTTAGCCAGGCTGAGAGTAGAATGTAATGCCTCTCTTTCTTCACACACACACACACACACACACACCCACACACATACAGAGAGAGAGAGAGAGCAATAGAGAGAGAGAGAGGGAGAGAGAGAAAGAGATAAAGAAAGAGAGAGACAGAGAGAGAAAGAGTGAGAGAGAGAACGCACGAGCACACCCTCAGGACTTCTCTGTGAAGTGAAGTAACGTATTTATGACCAAGGACACCAAACTGTCTGTGCAGAACATCCATAAGACAAGGCCCTGGGGGACTTTTTCAATTACCAGCAGCCCTTGCAGAAAAGTGGAGACAATGTTCTGGAGAATTAGGGGGGACCTGACTTTTAATTGGCCCGCTGTCCACTCGCGTAGACAGGGTCAGCCGAGACGCTGGTTCAGAGTAAAGATTGTGTAGTTTACCCAACGTACTTTATACCACTACATCAGCAATGGTAGCAGGTGTAGTGGTATAAAATAGCAGGGCATGAGTTAACATTTCTATGTGTGATGTGAGCTAACTTCAGTAAACTAATATCAGGAAATTGTGTTGACACAAAGGAGTCTAAAGTTTACATTAAGGGAGTTTAAGCATAACAGTAATCAGCATTACTGAATGTTGATTAATGATAGCCAGTGGTATGTGAACTGACATGATAAATAATGCAATCTCTTATTTTTTTTACAGAATTCTTTACATAAGGCAATTTCATACTTAATTGCTTGCGTTGCCCTGACACATGAGTCTATAAAGTTTATTAAGTTTTTTTTTCGTTTTCTTTCAGGTTGATGTTGCATTAACTAATGGAAATTCAGGCAACTGTCGAAGGCGCTCTCTCTCTGCAGTCTTTTCATAATAGATCACCTAAGGTCACTACTGGGTGATTGATGGTCTGGGCCACAGTAGCTACTCTGGCACTGTCATAACGACGGCTTAGCTCAGCTCAGCCTCTGGGTTTAGTGTATCTGCAGAGAGAGAGAGAGAGAGAGAGAGAGAGAGAGAGAGAGAGAGAGAGAGAGAGAGAGAGAGAAGAGCTGAGCAGCCATTGTGATCTGAGTAGGTAAGCAACTTAAGCATTGCGTCCAGATGTCTGCTGCAATATCACTGTATCTCTATGGGATCTGTTGAGTCATTCCCTTGAAAGGATCTGTTTATCTAACCTTGACCTCATCATTGGAATAATCCAGCGATTTTTGGAGTTATGCTCACAGAAGTCTTGCACAATTTTATAACTGTTAGGTGCTCCAGAGCAACCTTGGTAAAGCACACACCATTGTACTTGGGCCGCAGAGCCTCTCTAATTTGTAGAGACAACCCACTCCAGCCCAAGAGACAGGTCAGACTCAACAGAGAATGTGTGGGGCTAAAAGGTGAAGGGAATTTTAAAAAGGTGTACAGTGTTGGAATCCAGGGTGTGGATTGTGATTTTTCTCTGCATTGTGTGAGCTTGAGCTTCTTAGAAGGAAGAGGTAGACCTTGAGTTTAGCTGAATAATACAAAGAAAAAATACTTACTTGGAATGGTCACCGTCATACAGAATACCTAGAATTCTACAACATTAGCATGAACAGATGTGAGTTACAGTCTGCATTATGGTTTAAGAAAGACAAATAATGTCCAAACAGTACAGTACAACAGGTGAACAATCTTGCAAAAAAAACAACATCAGAAGGTTGTGGTTTGATCCCAGGGTCTGCCCCCATGGTAGTTCATGCTGAATGAATATGAGAATGTGATATATGTGATGTTTTTCTGTATGGATTACGTTACGATCTCAGATTTGTTATACTGGTAATTATCAACAAACTAAGCAGCTGCAAAAGTACAGCTGATGTCTATAAGCTTCATGAGGTTTCAAGACAAATAGCTCCACACCCCAAAGGGTCCCACCGAAGGGTCTGAAGATTAATATATCCACCTGTAGAAACCACCTTCACGTGTTTGAAGGATAACATTTCCACCTGTAAAAATCAACTGAACGTGTTTGAAGGATAACATCTTCACCTGTAAAAATCACCTGGACATATCTGAAGATTAATATCTCCATCTGTTGAAATAACCTGAATGTGTTTGGAAAACTAATATCTGTACCTGTACAAATCACCTATACATGTTTTAAGGATAACTTCTCCACCTGTAGAAATCAACTGAACGTGTTAGAAAGGATAGTATCTCCACCTCTAGAAATCACCTGGATGTGGTTGAAGGCTAATATTTCCACCCCATTAGAGATCATGTGGATGTGTTTGGCAGTGTAATAATGATGACGAGATGTCACGACTGAGCTGACTTATGGGTTTTTTTTCTACTGTCACCTGTGTCAACCCACTTCTCTTCAAATGACAGAAGACACACCTGCCACATCCCTGCTCAGGCGAACTGTTTCATCTCAGTTCACAAACAGCTTTCAAGTGATGTGTGTCAAGCAACACAATATCTACCAACAGTGAGCCAGGGGAAAACGGATGGATGGTAATTGGGGGTGAGATACAGGAAGCTCTTTGATATATATATTTTTTATGTTTTTGGGTTCGCCCTATGAGTGCTGAATCAAGTGGTACAGTGAAAATGTAATAACAGATGACACAGATCAATAAACAACAAACGAAAATTAAGCAAGCTGATGTTTTGCGACATCTATATACATGCATTAGCTTTTTGGGTCAAAAATGAATACATAATGACTATAAAAGCAGAAAATGATGCTCATCAAAGCACTTAAAAGCTTTCTGTCAAATTAGCCAGTGGTATGGCAGTGAGTTTTTCTCAACCATTCATGCGGTAAAACCCACATAACTCGAACGTCTGGAGAAGATGAATCACAGATCTTGGCCAGACACACAGCAGATGATAATTGCACAGATGCCTGGCAGATCAAGGCTAGATTTAACCCTGTGTCACTGTCTACCCCGTAATTGGACCCGACTTTAGTTGCCTTGCCTGTAACAAGGTAAAGGAGAGTCGAGGAGAGCTCCTGTCGGTAACTAAGGCAGCCTCAATAGTAGATTGCGCTTCCTAATTGACCCTCCACAAGCACCATAATAAGAGGTTGGAGACTGGAGGTGGGGGTGTGGGGACGGGGGTGGTGGTGGCAGGTGGCGGTGGGTACAGTGGGGGACTAAGTAGAGAGACAGCACCCACATGCACTACAGTCTAGTCTTGCTGATATACAATATATCGCCAATAGACATACATACATACTGTACATACATACACAGTATACATATGGTGTATCATATATGTACAGTATATACTGTACATAAAAACATACATATACAGACAGACAGACAGACAGATAGACAGACTGACAGACAAATAGACAAGTCAGCACTCTCTGACTGCTTTCTAACTACCAAATCAGTTTAATGGGGCCATGAATGGCACAGTAATATAAAAATGCTGTTTAGAAGAACGTTTCGTACCCCGACAAAGACTGTTCCAAGAAGCTATTAGGCACATGGTGGCCTTTTCTACCTTGGGCTGCGTGGGACTGTGGTCATGTAGGGATAAAACTGTCACCTGGGCCAAGGAGTACAGGTGGGTGCTTGTTGCTTGGAACCACCTGTGGCCAGGTTGAAAGGTAATCCTGGGGAGTAGAATTACAGCTAATGCCATGTGTTTCTTCTCTTCTCTCGCTCCCTTTTCGGGATCACAAAGGCTGTGTTCCTGGCAACAAGATGTCGTTAGGGGTGACTCTGTCTCAGTCGTCTGGTGAGTCATTGTGTGCCTGTGTGTTGTCGGTAGCAACCTGCCGCGTTGTTCATTTTGATCTTCTGTCACCTTAGCAGAATCAGTCAGAGATGTTGGAGGGGGGAGGGGAAAGCAGAGTGGAGACACAGAGAGAAAGGCAGGGAAGAGAGAGAGAGAGAAAGAGAGAGAGAGAGAGAGAGACAGAGAGAGAGAAAGAAAGAGAGAGAGAATATAACAAAGAAAATGGGGTATGAGAGTGAAGAAAGGTAGGTGGGGCTGGGGGGGGGGGGCTTTGCTGAGATGGCAGAGCACCTGAAATAATGACTTCAGCTGTGTCATGCGAAAAGAGAACAGGCGTGACAGTGGATGATATAGCATACATCTTGTTCCAAGGGCTGGGCTCTCCACTATTTCATACACACTACCCTGGCCTGAAAAAAAAAAAACATGAATCCATCACAACATGTAGGTCATCCCACAACAAGGCCATCAGAAGGCTAAGTGGCACATCAGACACATTCGTCTATCGATCATGGCCTATCTGATCCATGTAGCAGTGAAACATCTGAAAGCTATCATTCCTTGTTCTTGGCATATAATGGTCTATGTGCCTGTCTATCTAGTCGTCTGTCTGTCTGTCTGTCTGTCTGTCTGTCTGTCTGTCTGTCTGTCTGTCCATCCATATGTCTGTCTCCAAAGGGCTTAATTAGTGACCTTATTAGATGCTTTTTAAAAAGTATTTATTTTACAGACCAAAAGAGGGCATAACATGACTGTTACAAAGTACACCTATATATTATAGAATACAAGTACTGTGAATAAAAGTGCTCTGTAAAAAGTATAATCTTTAGACCCTGGACCCACCTGTTTCCACATACAGTAGAGTATCTATCTCCTTCACTACTCTACCTTACAGCACATAAAGCTGAGTGCTGAGCTGCACTCTGTCCTGTCTACGCTGCAAAAAAGCAAGAATTTAATTGCAGCTCCAAGGTACGTCATAGCCCTTCTCCAGATAGTATCTTTTCCCCTAAATTCACACAGACGCACACACACACACACACACACATGCACGCGCGGACACACACCTGCACATGCACGCACACAGGCACACACACACACACACACACACACACACACACACACGCATACACCTGACCACATCATCAGTCGGCTCATGCCACACACACACACACACACTCAAGCACCGAAACCCCACATTTAAAGCAGAAATGTAAAAATGCAATAGAAAGGAGCCGGAACAGGGTAATGTGCGCGGAGTCCTATTAAAGTGTGATTTATAAGAGGCTCGATCGCTGATATCATTTCCAACTAGATGGATATGAGTCAGTGGCTGCTAATTGAATTCACCAGCGCCTTGCTGAGGCGGCACACTGCAGCCGCTAACTGAGACAAATTGCGAAGAAAAGAAGGTTTTTCGCTTCTTCACCTGAACTTTTGTGCTTTTTTTGGACAAAACTTCATAAAAGGACACACTCTCTCACTCACTTGCTGACATACAGATATTTCAAGGATAAAGAACTTGGTAGAAGATTAGATAACACTACTTTATTTGAACAGTCCACCTACAAAGACTTCAGCTTCATTTTGTTTGTTTTTACTGACTTACCACCTTAATCAAACCCAACCCCTAATCCTAATCTTGACAAGATGCAAGGCTTTAGCAGATGGTTTGTTTGTAGCCTCAACAACTGTAGATAGATTTTTTTGTCTTGTTCTATAGGGGTTTGCCTAATACAAGAAACCTATTCCCTCTCTCAGTAGTGATGTGGGTGATGGAAATTTCAACGGCAATTTCCTCACCAACTTTCATGTTGTTAAAAAAATGCTCCCCCATTTCTTTTTTTGACTTCTTCACTCCTCAACTCACTCTACAGAGTTTAGCACTCATGATTGTTTGACTGCCTGCTTTGCCAGCCAACATAGTGAACCCTACAACATATATAGGAATCAATTTGCAATGGCTGGCTGACTCTAAATTACTGGGGCTTTTTCTGTCCCCAAAGGATATCTCTGAGACTGTAGTCATCTCAGACATCACAATGTCGGCGGGGAGGGACAGCCCAGCCCACGGAGAGACTGCTATTTCTGCCATGTTATCCACCAGGGAGGTCATGGAAATGGAGCAGTGGCAAAGAGTTTGTTTGGAAGGTCACTGGCAAATTGAAGTGG
This sequence comes from Setipinna tenuifilis, assembly GCA_030347295.1. NCBI lineage: Eukaryota > Metazoa > Chordata > Actinopteri > Clupeiformes > Engraulidae > Setipinna > Setipinna tenuifilis. Next base: position 9,323,781 of record CM059287.1, on the reverse strand, counting down.
CAATTCAGTTCCACTCCAAGTAACTAGACAACCACCCCCACCCCCCAGAACATCATGGGCTTAGTGAATGGGTCCATGGACTACATGGGCTGAATAACAAGACTTAAGGCACTGGTGAATAACACATTTATAGTGGTTGCGTAACAAGCTCACTTGTGGCAGAATGCCTATTGCAGGTGAACAAGGCCAACAACTATTACTTGCTGTAAACTGTTGCAGTGTATGCTGCAGTAAAAGTTGTGATGTAGAAATTCATGGGAATAATGAATAGTCAACATTATAAAGATAACGATTTTTAAGTTGCAAAGTGCTTAGAAATTCCTCCTTGTCAAACCTCTGAATTAAATATGCAGGCCTATATTATTTAAAAGATTAAAAGGGAAGATATCTTCTTTGAACCACAAGAAAAGGACTTCTATCCAGTTCTAAGCTGTAGATGTCCCCTACCTGTGTGACAAAATTAAAGCAAAAAGAGAATACACAGACAGAAAAATAAAGAATGTGTGTGTATCTCTGCGTGTGAGAGAAAGCAGGAAATAGAGGGAGGCACCAACACACATACACACACAGTCTTTTTGGCAAAGAGAAGAGTCAAAAAGCTATACAAAATACACAAAACCCTGACACAGTTTGTCCATCTGAATACCCCAACTGGTCTTCTATGTAGTAGACAAAAATGAGGAAGCCACCGGGATCAGGTACCCAGAAGCAGCCTAAGAAAAGAGAATCAGTTTTTTTATTACTTAAGTTAAACTAACAAACAGTAGTTCTTAGAGCATTAGTGTTGAATGGATGAGCTAATGACACATTTATACACAACACATGCCACTGTGTCTAGTGTGGGATTAGTTTTGTTGTATTTTTAATATTTCTGTTATAGTTCCCAGGATGGATTTTAATGTTTATTTTATTCGTCTGATGTCTATCATCTTCGGCTCTCCCTATGTGATTACCATCATTCCCACAATTACAGCAGCAGTGTCACCACTTCCTGGGGTGATGTGGAGCTAGAAATACAACTCTTGACAATAAGAGATAACACATATTCAGCACAGCTAATAAAGGAGTTTTTATAAATGTTCCCATTAGTATCATTCCTTTAAAATCACATAAAATATGTCTTATCTTTTTTTTTTTACAAAGAAATGTCTCTTTTGAAAAGAATTCAACCCACTCAGTTGCTCACCACCAGAAGTAAACACTACACGCCACACAGGGTCTCTCTGTCTGTCCCAGTATTGTTTTCTTTCTTTTGCCTTATTGACACAGTGCTGGCATTTTCAACATGTAATGTCATTTCAAAGAAACCACCCACTCAACTCTGTGAAATTTCCGCCACTACCTGCTGGTCACAGGCTTATCTTGGGCAGACGGGGCACCGGCTCTGCCCTTACCGGAACACTAGGGGAGGAATCGATGCAACGTCTAGGGAGAGAGACGGCTGTGCTGCCACAGTGCCTGCCCGCCTTCTTTAATAAAACACTCCAGTTTTTGTAAATACTGGCTATTGAAACAGCCGGCTATTCAGATTTTTCAAGGGCCAAAGAGACTGTGGAAAATATTGTTATCCACGCCACGGAGGCAGAAAGGGAGGCGGGAAAAAAAAACAGAAAAGACAGAAAAGTCTTCTCAGGTAACAGGCTAATTCAAAAATGATCTGCAGCTGACTGCAGCCGAAGGACGAGATAAACTGCAGGTAGATAAACCTTTTGACTTAAAAAAAAAAAAAATGGAGTATAGCCCAGCAACATTGTCACAGGCGAGTGCAGAATGTGCATAACAATGTGTAATAGAGTGTAAATGTTTGTGTCTTTTTCCAAAGGTTAGCGTTGATTAATCAGAAACAGGCACGGACAACACAGGCTCCAGCACAGCCAGTAACACAAACATAACAATTTCCATGTCACTCTTCATTACAGTAAGTGATTAATGTTAAGTCTTGTTAATCTACAGTGTGCTGTGTGCTGTGTAATCAGCTTTACAAGTGCATAAGAGCTATATTAAAGTATTATTATTGTTGTTGTTGTTGTTGTTATTATTATTGTTATTATCATTACTATTATCATTACTATTATTATTATTATTATTATTATTATTATTATTATTATAAAACCTTCAGTTAACCAAGGATAAAGTCACATTGGCATTAAAATCCCTTTTTTTACAAGTGAGCCCTGGCAAAGCCCCACACACAGAAAGACTTACAATCAGCAAGTAGCATAAACACGTCAAGTTTTAATTGTTTCTGTAACGTATTCCATTAATTTACTTTAACAGATAGTGTTGCATATGTTAATCACCTAAGATCAAAATCTGCATGTCATCATCATTACACTTCATTGTGCCAGTAAATAACATCAATCCCTAACTTTAACCTGCTGCACTACTGAGAAGAATCACACTTTTCTCTGAAGGAAGAAAAAAAAGGAAGTAAAAGTTAAAAAAAGTGACTTAGTCAGCATCTGTTCCTGCTGACAGCCTGGCTCTGCTGCGCTATAACGGCGGGACCAGAGGTTCTAGAGGTGTCAGCCCACAGGAGAGCACTTGTCATGTTGAGTCGTGGCCAGGGCTCGGTACAGTATGGTTACTGCATACTGTCACTTCTATAGGTTCTGCTAGGGGGGAACCGGGGGCCAGATCACCTGTCACTGCTCTGGTGTCTGTGTGTGTGTGTGTGTGTATGTGTGTGTGTGTGTGTGTGTGTGTGTGTGTGTGTGTGTGTGTGTGTGAACCAGACAGAGGAGCATGATGTGAGTGCATGATCTGTGCTCTGACTTACATGGTTGTATCTGCGATGAACCATGTGGCCAAAAGCATATATGATCAGGGATTCTCTGCATGTCCTGTGGTCCTTAAGGAAAAAGCAATATAGCGGAGGGCAAGAGAGATTAATGCACTCTCCCTCATTTTTCACTGTGAGAAGATAGTTGTTGTGCAACCAACAACAGACTGTTTTTTTTGTATGCAGGAAACAGTGTGGAGATATAATAGAAGTTTGTGTTTCAGGTGCATTTTGCTCGGAGCAAAAAGTTTTTGGTGGACCTTTTGTTCTTGTTTTTTTTTTTGTTGTATTAGATTGTTTGTTTGTTTGCTTGTTTTGTTTTGTGCAGGACTGCTGTACATCCCAGAGGTTGGTGGTGCAGACTTTTTTTTTGGCAACAGCCAAGGTGCGCCATATGTTAACAGGGTTTTTCCTCTCAAAGCACTTGGCAGGAAAATATGAATCTTCCAGCCCAACTCTTCAGACACGTTCAGACACACCCTCTTAGACTCGTCGTCCTCTCGATGGCTATTCCTCAGCCCTCATTTCGTAGTCTTGCTAAGTGCCAGCCCCATCTGCCCACGAGTTGCCTGGCTGTTTCAGCGTGTGCTGGACATGAGACGGCATCAGAACTCACAGCGTCAATTGATCTGCGCTGCCTTTTTATGTGCGCCGTCTTTGAATGTGGTGATGAAAACCCAACCACACAGCCCAGCTTCTGAAGGTCCTTTGCGAAAAATGTGATGTAACAACAACCAACAAACCAAGGTCAAACAGCAGCTCTGAGGCCATCCTTACATCCAGTACTTGCTATTATCACTGACTACGTTTACGTGCACTTACGTAAGTATCCCGGATATGATCAGGATATTAAGTATCCCGGCTTTGCTTTTGTGCATGTAAACACCTTTTGCCAAATTCAGTATTCCGATTAAGCCCTTATCCTGGTTTCTGAGAAATTTAGATATGCTAAGTGGGATACACCGAAAAAGAAACCGGGATACTGTGGCATGTAAACACCCTGATCCCGAATACTAAAGATTCTTACAGTGCTGTCTGCCCACACACAGGCACATGTTAGAACGTTGTTGTTAGTAACCAGGTTACACTCATGTGGAGCGGATGCTTTCATGGAACATTGTAACAGGAAATAGGGATTCTACTGCTTTTCATGTAAGCCGGGAAATTATTAACTCCATTACTCTGCATTCATGTAAACACCTTATCCCGAATTCAATCAAAAACCAGGATACGCCTTATATTCGTGATACTTAAGTGCATGTAAACGTGGTAATTTTAGAGTCATTATATAAAAAATATTTATTTATTTATTGTTTCCTATTAAGTCGTAAACAGCTATATGTGAAAAACCAGGGCTCTGGAAGCTGAATTAACTTTAATATGTCGAAAAAAAATGCTATTAAAGTCCGTTTTTCAGTTAAAATTGAAGTGGACTTCTTTTTTTAAATTTACATTCTGCTGACAGGCTGACCCAACACTTTTGGCCAGTTTTAAAGAGCGGAGACCTTGAACATCTCTCAGTGTTTATAACAGACACTCTGCTGCACACCAGACACACCAGCACACCTCTCTTGGCCTGAGTGTGCACCTGAAACGAGTGTGGAGTATCTAATCGGGTGTCTCTGTCCTGACCCTTTGAGTACACTGTTCTCTCTCTCTCTCTTTTCTCTTTCTGTCTCTCCTTTTCCCCCTATCTCGCTCTCTTTTGCTCGCTGTCGTTTCTTTTTTTTCCTCCCACTCTCTCTCAACACCTTGACAAGGACTGAAGGAAGGAACAGAACCAGAGGAAAGCTAGAGGAAAAGAAAAGGAAAAGAAAACGCCCAAGGAGAAATGTAGAATGACTTCATTAACAAAGCGTCTTTGTGTTCCACGCTGTTCTGGGCTCCGGCCCTGACAGCTCTGCCTGATGAGGTCCTGTGATTTAACGCCACGGATTTATCTGTCCACTGAATTTTTTATTCCCCCAGCACCTACACACACACACACACACACACCACCCTAAACGCAGGCACACACACACACATCCTTTCTCACTCCCCCTCTCTCTCTATCTCTCTCTCTCTCTTTCTCTGTCTCACACACACACACACACACACACACACACACACACACCTCAGCTCAGTAACTAGTGATTAAACCTTGAAGCTGGAGTGGTTTGGCATGCTCTTGCTCCTGATGCTTCTTTAGCAGTTCCCTCACATTCCCCTGATTTGTTAAAATGGCCTGGTATTGATCTCATCTGACCACAGCCAGGGCCTGCTGGCTCCAGATGTCTGTGTTGAGGAATGCAGGGAGGATTTGGGGCGAGAGGGTTGCAGTAACCCCTAATGCGACAAACAGGGACATAATTGTTAACAAATCATATGGAAAAACATTTTGAGATGCAGGAGGATATTCTCATTGCTTATTCTTACCCTTTCTCTCTCTCACTCTCTCTCTCTTCTTATTTTTTCCTTTCTTTCTTTTTTATTCTTTCTTCCTTTCTTAACTTTTTTCTTACCACATGGTGAGGTATGTAAAGAAAATCCCTGTATATAATATGTCTGTGTAGAAGGAGGTGTTTTATGTTAGCATTGCAAAAAAATCAACCAGTGTACCAAATAATTGAATCTCCGATAATAAAGTGAAATATACACTATATTTACACATTTACATATAAATGACAACTTTGTAAAGCTGACAATTATCATTGCATCTTTTCTTCTGCCTAACAAGACAGGTGTGTTCCATGGACTTTCTATGACATTAAAAGTTATGTCAGTTTCTTACAGTTTTTACCAATCATTTTCACGCGTTTTGCAGGGCAATGTCCACTTTTGCAAAACTCTTAACACAGTGTGCTGTACCAACATGCGTTTGAGCACATCAATTAACATTTGCTGCAAAATGCGCTACAGCAACCTAACTATAACACACGCTGTCGGTCAATAAGTCTACAATGCCAGTCAATGTACAATAACCTAAAAAATGCAAACAACTTGAAACAAATCACTTAAAATCTAGCCTCTGTCTGACAGTATGGCACGTTACTGACGTGTATCATAAATACACACTTTATCAAACAATCTAAGTGACATTTGTATGTATTCATGCACCTTTGATAATAGATAAATAAAGAGTATAGGTTATACCTATACAGTTTAGAAATGAATTACAGTATTTTGTGTAAAGTACCATATGTATTAGAAAATGTTGATGCGAATCACAAGGTGTTTTTCAGTGGATTTTCTATAGTTCGCAATTTTTCTGGATTCTAACTGCAGTACACATTTCAGAACTGAAGATAGATTGTGTCAATCAAATATGCACAATCATACAAACAGAAAACACATCACTCCAGATACACACCAGGATGAACTGTAACATGTGATACCTTCACCCTGTGCTTACATATAATCACATTGTGTTCCACTGCAGGAAAGGTGAACACCCATTACCTACATCAATTAGAGTATGTTTCACTGCAAAAGAATGTACATGTAATATGTGTTGTACATGTAAATGTATGTAAATATTAGCCTGGGCCCGCCCATACTGCCTGTGATGCTACATTGAGGGAGACTTGCCAGACCAAGCTCTGTCTACAAGCTTGGTGCAACAGCCAGGCTATGTAAATATAGTCATCCATAGAACTTGTTTTTGGCCCTACCTACTGTAATGCATTTTGGATAAACCATGATAAAGCCTACAGTACATACTGGTAATGGAATACACAGCAACTCCAATAACAACTTTCTACATCACAATGTTTTGCCCATAAACATGCAAATGTAACCTCTTTGTTTACCTGTTATGTAACAAGCTATAAAAATAAAAAAAATATTATGAAGAAATACACACGTAAGTGTAAAAGTGCTAAATATCAATAATTATTTGGCTAAAAGATGCCTCAAGCACGTTATTTATCTTTTGTGTGACAAAATGCAAAATGCTGTGCTTTGTTACACTGTATTGTATTGCTTTTAGGTTTTGATCCTAGAGTTAACTGTTTTGATAAGAGTATCCAAATGTCTGCAAATTTAGCTGCAGTTGTACATAATTTTGTTGGTGGTAAACATTACAGTTTTTACCAATCATTTTCACGCGTTTTGCAGGGCATTGTCCACTTTTGCAAAACTCTTAACACAGTGTGCTGTACCAACATGCGTTTGAGCACATCAATTAACAGTTGCTGCAAAATGCGCTACAGCAACCTAACTATAACACACGCTGTCGGTCAATAAGTCTACAATGCCAGTCAATGTACAATAACCTAAAAAATGCAAACAACTTGAAACAAATCACTTAAAATCTAGCCTCTGTCTGACAGTATGGTACGTTACTGACATGTATCGTAAATACACACTTTATCAAACAATCTAAATGACATTTGTATGTATTCATGCACCTTTGATAATAGATAAATAAAGAGTATAGGCTATACCTATACAGTTTACAAATGAATTACAGTATTTTGTGTAAAGTACCATATGTATTAGAAAATGTTGATGCGAATCACAAGGTGTTTTTCAGTGGATTTTCTATAGTTCGCAATTTTTCTGGATTCTAACTGCAGTACACATTTCAGAACTGAAGATAGATTGTGTCAATCAAATATGCACAATCATACAAACAGAAAACATATCACTCCAGAAACACACCAGGATGAACTGTAACATGTGATACCTTCACCCTGTGCTTACATATAATCACATTGTGTTCCACTGCAGGAAAGGTGAACGTGCATTACCTGTATCAATTAGAGTATGTTTCACTGCAAAAGAATGTACATGTAATATGTGTTGTACATGTAAATGTATGTAAATATTAGCCTGGGCCCGCCCATACTGCCTGTGATGCTACATTGAGGGAGACTTGCCAGACCAAGCTCTGTCTACAAGCTTGGTGCAACAGCCAGGCTATGTAAATATAGTCATCCATAGAAGTCGTTTTTGGCCCTACCTACTGTAATGCTGATCAATGGTGCTGCTGCATTTTGGATAAACCATGATAAAGCCTACAGTACATACTGGTAATTGAATACACAGCAACTCCAATAACAACTTTCTACATCACAATGTTTTGCCCATAAACATGCAAATGTAACCTCTTTGTTTACCTGTTACGTAACAAGCTATAAAAATAAAAAAATATTATGAAGAAATACACACGTAAGTGTAAAAGTGCTAAATATCAATAATTATTTGGCTAAAAGATGCCTCAAGCACATTATTTCTTTTTTGTGTGACAAAATGCAAAATGCTGTGCTTTGTTACACTGTATTGTATTGCTTTTAGGTTTTGGTCCTAGAGTTAACTGTTTTGATAAGAGTATCCAAATGTCTGAAAATTTAGCTGTAGTTGTACATAATTTTGTTGGTCATGAACATTAAATGAGAGAAGTATTTATGAATTTTGGTCGAAGTGGTGATTGAACGCAATTGTGTGAAAGCAACGCGAAAGAGAACGTAGTTTGTCTCCCATAGACTTTGGTTCATGCAAATGTGTTAAGAGTTTTGCAAAAGTGAACATTGCCCTGCAAAACGCGTGAAAATGATTGGTAAAAACTGTAACTGAGATAAGTATTTATGAATTTTGGTCGAAGTGGTGATTGAACGCAATTGTGTGAAAGCAACGCGAAAGAGAACGTAGTTTGTCTCCCATAGACTTTGGTTCATGCAAATGTGTTAAGAGTTTTGCAAAAGTGAACATTGCCCTGCAAAACGCGTGAAAATGATTGGTAAAAACTGTAAGTTTACTGTGGAAGAATTTCTTACAACTGCTATTTGCTTTGTGTGTTTTGAGTGTGGGTGTGGTTTTTTATATTCCACCCTTAGTTCTATATATAAATAAGGCCTTTGAGAAATCAAAAGTATGTACTGTAAATTCACCCAGTCCACCTTTACTTTAACTTGGCTAAACATTGTCAGGGGATATATTTAAATCAATCAAATTCAAAATTCAAATCAAATTCAAATCAATACATTCAACATATTTTCACAGCTCTTGCTCTTAGACGTTGTGTAATAATGCTTAGGTTTCCTGACTTCTTGATGCTAAAACAAATGATGTCTGTTTAACATCTTGCCCCAGACGTTAGGCCTGCCTGGTTTTGTTTGTGAGGAGTTTTATTTTTTTCGCCCTGTCAAATGAGTTTTACCCTTGATGGATACAGAGCTTTTTTGGCACCTCTGGCTTTCCATCCCAATGAGCCGTGTCATAGTGACAGCATTCTATCTCCAGAATGTGCCACTGCAACGGCTCCGGTGTCACCGCCATTAATAGGCTTTTATAAGTCACTATAAACTGTTTTCATTTCCAACACTGTCACCGGATCATAGATTCCTGGCATGTTTTACATTTTATTTATTTATGTTTTTCTTTTTTTTTTCATTTTATTCTTTGAATTGAATTACATGCAGCACTTCATCAATCGTCAGGAAAATAACATCAAAGCGAAGCCTTCACAAATTTACATGAAATTGCGATAAACAATTGAATTGAAATTGTGGGTCATAATTCATCTCAGAACACAGCTGGATGAAACCCCCTCTGCTTGCTTGTATGTGTGTGTGTGTGTGTGTGTGTGTGTGTGTGTGTGTGTGTGTGTGTGTGTGTTTAAAATGATGCTCACCGAATGTTTGTTGTAATGTGTTTGACAGCAGGGTGACCTGCCTAGTGAACTCTGACATTACCCCAGAGGTTGAAGATGACACCACCACTATGGCGAAAATATGTGTTCATCATATTAATCAGTGTGCGTGTATGTGTGTTTGTGTGTGCACATAAGTGCGTGTATGATACATATCTGATCTTACCACTATCCATTACCTTTCAGAAAAAAAGCTTAAAAATATTCAAATTGCCCCTCTCCTATGTCAAGCCATCAAAAGGGAACATTTGTGAAATCTTGCTGGTACACATCGGTTGACTGAGGTGGTGAGTGGTGGTGGTGTGTGTGTGTGTGTGTGTGTGTGTGTGTGTGTGTGTGTGTGTGGTGGGGTCCTCTCTTTGCTTCTAAGTATTAGGCAGCTAACAGTAATCCAAGCGCTGTCAGGTGCATTCCTTAAGGTGACTTCTCCTGTGGGCTATATACATTATATATAAAACACACAGCAGGCAAGCCAGCGTCGCCAGGTGTATGGAATGTAAACGTGAAAGTGTGTCGTCTAAACTAATACACCTGCATCCTAACACTAAACTGTTGCTGTTGCGACAAGAACAGCAACATCCCTCCCTATCTTTAAAAAGCTTGTAAAAACCCTTCTCTTCCGAGATTGCTTCCCTTCCTAACAAAACTAATATAACTAACAAACACTAATCTAAACTCTCTCTCTCTCTCTATCCCTATGCAGAAGTACATATGTCTGTTGTGTCTCTACTCTGTGTCCTCCTCTATTGCTTATGTCCCCCTTGATTGTAAGTCGCTTTGGATAAAAGCGTCTGCCAAATGCAATGTAATGTAATGTAATGTAATGTAAACATCTGTAGTCATGCCTACTACACTGATGATCGTAGCCAGCATAGCAGTGGTGATTGCCTACTACATTAATGACAATAGCCAGCTAGCCAGTGGTGTATAGCTGCACAATAGCAACAGCCAGCCAGAGAACACAAACTGAAACTAATGGTGGATTTTAAGAACAGTCAATTTATCAAGTTATTATGAAGTGTTATGCAAATACAAAAAGATTATGTACAATAAATAACAGGTTATTTCATTGTAGTATTGTAAAATAATGCATCCAAATATCATGATGAGCAGTGTTGAGGCTAAATATTTTTTTCCTTTAGTATTCATCATCTTTTGTTGAGATCTTCATTTTTTCTTTTAGATTCTCACCTGAATACCTGTTCCATTTCGTAGCATTAAAACTAGAGAACACAACTAGTTCTGTGGCTCTGGGTTCACTTGGTATTTATTCCTTCATCTGTACCAAGGGGTGAATGTAATGGCCTGCAGAAGAAAATATCGCTTGAAGTGCACTTGGAGCTGGTATTGAGATGTCATGACATGGGTGTGTGTGTGTGTGTGTGTGTGTGTGTGTGTGTGTGTGTGTGTGTGTGTGTGTGTGTGTGTGTGTGTGTGTGTGTGTGTGTGTGCGTGAAGAGGGGAGCTGTTTTGCTCTGGAGGGAGAATAGAGGCATAAGTGCAGTCTAAACACTACTGAACTTACTCCAAAAACACTCTCTCTGCCACCTTGTCCACGTGCTCCCGCCTCGCCCGCGCCTCGCCCCTTCAACACGACTGACGGTTTTTGGTATTCATCATTCCTTGTGTCAGAGTCTGTGAAGAGGTGCCTTAAAAAAGTGGTGGTGGTGGTGTGGTGTGAGGAGGGAGAGGGACACTGAAACTGAAGGTGACTGCAAATGACATTTCTGATGAGGACACCATCAGAGCAGCGAGAGCCTCATCTCATCTCATCTCATCTGTATTGGGAACATTGAGGAGTAGACTGAAACGAATATGCACACAGCAGTTCAGTCTGAGAGGATACCCATCTACCTGTCTCAACGAGGCCCCAAAGAGGGTTCACAACACCCTACCGTAACCCTCCTTGCATTTGTACTGTTTGATATGAAAGTTGCGTACAGGGGGGGGGCGAAACACTGGATTTAGACATAGGCACAGACATAGGCACTTCTACTTCCCTTAACCTTGAAGAGTCGTCAGGTTTTTAAAGTCTTCTTCTCTCCCACTCCCCGGACTCTTAAAATAGTGTGCTTGCTTGCAGGCACATTGCGAGTCAAATGTGCGGTTTTCCACCTGTCTTTTGATGTTTTACAGGGCGGTCAAGTATTTACTTTGAGTTTTCTACGAGACTTTTACAAGTCTTTTTATATCCTCTTTTGTGGGTCTCATGGCTTTTGCGTGTGTGTGTGTGTGTGTGTGTGTGTGTCTGCCATCCGTTTGAATAGAGTATATATCATTTTGCTCAGTACAGGCTTTGAAGGGTATTTTAAGGACCTCTCCCCTTTCCTTAGCCCCATCTAGCTCTGTAAAGCGACCTTGGGTTTCATGAAAGGCGCTATATAAATCCAAGTTATTATTATTATTATTATTATTATTATTGGCTTAGTGGTCACAATCTGCTGATACTTGAGACAGTCACATAGCTGCCAAAACTCTCCTGTTTTTCTCACATTTCCCCTGTATTTAAGACCTATATTCTGCCCCCCATCCCCCACACATTTTGTCCCATTAATCTCCTGTAATGTACAAGGTCCAAACTTCTTCAATTTATTAATATAGTCAAATCAATATGTTTGACTGCCATGGATGAAAATCTCCCAATGTTTTTTTACTTAAATATTGGCAGGTATGGACACTCGTGATAATTGTAGGATGATGTCTTATTGCTTCTCTTACCCTTACTGGAGAGGAGTGGTGCAGTTCTATGTACGTACATGCACTGTAAACCCGGATAAGTCAATACAACTCAAAACTTTTGATGTAACTGATTATGTAAATAGTTTTGAGTACATTAACTATATATTTTAATTAAAGTTAACTTTAAAAATGTAAGTACATAAACTGTACTTAAACTTTTAAAGTTAACTTTAATTAAAATATATAGTTAATGTACTCAAAACTATTGACGTAATCAGTTACATCAAAAGTTTTGAGTTGTATTGACAATCTGGTTTTACAGTGTGTCTCTAACCCATTCCATTACTGCCAGTTAGCATATCTCAAGCTCAGGATCACCATATTGAATTCACGCTGCATCACCCTATTTACTAGATAAAATAAAATTCCTTGTTCAAATAAGGTATATGATTGCATGTGTCAACAAGAGTCCAAATGGTGACCTTCCCAAGTATCCAGTCATCGATTTTGAGGTTTGCCAGTAGAGAATATGTCAATAGAGTATAGAGTCATAACTTGAGAAATGGTTCTTACTGTAAATCAAATCATAAGTCTGTTCTCTAGCTGGGGACAGTCCTATTGAATGACACTGGTACTGGTCAAGGTCAGAGACTGTATTACCATCGGAGCACTGTCTGGACAACAGCAGTGCCTCTCTGGACACCAGTGCTTATATTCATGTAGAACTTACACTGTGAACCCGGATAAGTTAATACAACTCAAAACTTTTGATGTAACTGATTACGTCAATAGTTTTGAGTACATTAACTATATATTTTAATTAAATTAATTAAAAAGTTTAAGTACATGAATTTTGTACTTAAATTTTTAAATTAACTTTAATTAAAATATATAGTTAATGTACTCAAAACTATTGACGTAATCAGTTACATCAAAAGTTTTGAGTTGTATTGACATTCCGGTTTTACAGTGCAGAGACCTGCTCTCCGCAAGGTAATATTGCCTCAAATGTGATGGCTACCCTGATGCAATGCAGATGTTTACAGTTAAGTGAGTCTCAAAAAGGAAGAAACCACACTATCTTTCTTACCTCACTTTTTTACACACACTTTCTAGATGTGATGGATGTTGTCTCTTGTCTATATGTGATTGTCTATCAACAACATCCAGTGCATCTAGAAACAGTTTTTTGTTTATTCCTTTTCTTGTCTTCTTAATATATTCTCTGTGATGTGCACCTCACTGAGATGACTTCACTGTTTATATTGACACTGTCTGACCTTAATTCAGCGTTACAGCTAATGTTTTTTTTATGTAAAACATAGATAAACAAGAGATAGATAGAAGATAACAAAAGGATAACATAAAGATGGCAACAGTGGCAATACATTTCTGTTTGTCCATTTAGCCACATCCTACTGTGAAAAGTGCTGCTTAGAACCAAATTAAGGCAATGAGCTGCATAGCTCTTGGCTTAACTGTACGTGCATGGCATCATAAAGTTAAACCAACGTAAGAAAACAA
>CM059287.1:9297665-9307665 GCA_030347295.1 Setipinna tenuifilis | reverse complement strand
AAAACTCTTTTAAACTCAAATATTAGCAGATGTTTGAGATCAGACTTTTTTAATTAAGGGACAAAAAGGTTTTAATGTTAGCCATTTTTCTCAGCAGACGCCCACTCAAAGCACCTAGGCGATGACCAGCTCTGCCACTATATTGCTTTGTTAGAGACCTTACATAATTAACCTGAGTGACGTTCATACTCTTTGTAATTAAGGCAAACAAGCAAAATGGAAACACTTCTAAAAGGTCACTGGTGCTGGAGGGAATTGGCGTATGATCTAGGAAGATATTTATGTCTGTGGCTCCAGCTCGAACGACATGTAATAAGAACCTAGAAAGCTGTGGAGGAAGCTTCTGAGATAATTATTTCTTATTGCATAGATACACTCTGGAAATATACAATTAAATTTGTCGACGAGGAAGCAAAGAGACACTGAACTCGTACGTGCCACCATCTTGCAAATTCTGTAAAAACTGCAGGACATTCTGCAAGACTTTTTCGTTTATTCTAGTATACATCTAAAATATACCCAAATTCCATACATTCAAAGATTAAGGCAATCACATATTTCTCCTTGGTATGAGAGCAAATAGATCTGAAAAAGTATTATGCTGTCACACAATGCCTGCCCTCTGCAGACAAATAACTAGAAAAAGGAAAAGGAATTAGAAATAAAAAGTATCAAAAAGCCTAAAAATACAGTCAAATGTAGTAACTCATACTGCTACCTGCTGAATAGTGAAAACCAGTAAAACATGAAGTTTACCATATACCTAATAGAATAGGGAACAGGGTTCATGTGTATAGCCATGTTTTCCATTATGCTTACTGTGAAGGAAGCCTCTCTTTCTCACACCTACATTCCATACATGCAAGTGAAGGCTCACAAATCACAGATTCCTCTTTGGAGTAAATAGACCTATATGATGTGCTGTCACAGAACACTTTGTCCTCTGCCTTAAAATAACTAGGAGAATCCAATAAGAAAGGGAAAAAAACCTTAAAAATATAGTCAGGGGGGCAAGTCATTTGTTATATGCTGATTAGTTACGTATAATAGAGTTAAGTGTATGCCTAATACAATAGATCACTCAATAAGAACATAGTTTATATTTATCGCCATCTGGCTTTTCCTCCTCCTCTGGCCTGCCTTTCATCACCCTCACACAGGTATTTGCACATGTCGCCTGTGTAATCACTTCAACCGAGGCCTTTATCGTGACAAGACTGACATGATGGAAACACACTGCAGTAGATCATGTGTCACACGCCGTCACGTTGATTTTGTGTGCGATAACTGTGCCTGTCACTTTACCATTATCTGCAGTGGCCAATAGAGCTGTCATTTTATATCACAGTGCGACAGTCTATGTCGCAGACTGGTATCTTCAGTTCACAGTCGTCTGCGGTCGGTATGTACTGCAGGATAGACAGCATAGTGGCTTTTGCAATTCAACTGGAAATTTGGGTCTGAATTACGCTGACAATGGGAAAAAAAAGGTTATGAATGACCTGATTGATTTGTTACAGATGGTAATGGCCAATTAAAAAAGAGGGGACTTCATATTAACTCTGAGAACTGTTGACAGATTTATTGGCTGCGTTTTTTATTGAGTCTTTATGAAAACTGCAATCTGTCAGGTCTGTCACAAGTTTTTTAAGTGGCCAAACAATTCTGCAACATATGGTGCAAATGCATATAGTTTATGTAGTCTAACTATGCTTGCATTTTAAAATGATCTGAATTGATGGTCCAGATTTAAACCAGGCACTAAAACATGCCACAAGTCATGAATGTTCATGATTGGGAAGTTCATAATGAGATTAAATTATTATGCCAGTGCCAAGGATACTCAAGATATGAGGGACTGACATAATTTGGCTTACTTTTGGCAAAAGAGATGCAAACAGCTTTCTGTTTCTGTCTCTCTTGGACAGTGATGGGAAAGTTGGCTTCAGAAGCTACAATGTAAGATAACACATTTGTTCCAGCCATTCACTAAATTAGCTAACTTTTATTGGCACAACTAGTTCTGGTAGAAGAGTTGATTAGTAAAATCACCCAACCTTTCTTAATTGCACAGGTAGAACCAGGTGATCTAGAATACATGGTAGGCCTTCTAGATTGTAGCTTCTGATACTTGACTGCTTATCACTGTGCTGGTACGTGCATTGGGTGACATATTTGTATGCGCTGTGCTGTACTCCGCCCCTGACGATACTTCAGACCCACCGCTCCTGACATCTTGGAGTGTGCGTAAGGCCACGGACAACCGAAACAAACTGACAAATCGCAGTCACATGCATTACGATCCATTTCAGCCCGAAATTACAACACATTCCCTGGGATGAAACCGGAGAAGCAGAGAACATTAGGAGGACTGTTTGCCCTCCTTTTGCAGCATGTCTGTGCAAATCCTCCTTGAGGTGAAGATTACCTTGCCCACCCCCCGCCCAGTGATGAAGATTGCCCACCCCTACCCACCCCATTCTAGGGATGAAAATTACCTTGACAACCCCTCCTCCCAGTAATTCTGTGCAATTCATTGTGTCTCTTACACCGCCTCACAATCAGACATCATTGTGTTCTGATATTGCTGGCCGTCTCCTCGACAATCCACAATTACACACTGCTAATCCGTGACGCAAGTGCTAGTAGTGGGGGTCTTCACCTGCTGCTATGATTGCAGTGTAACACACCAATCAATAAAAAAAGACATCAAACATCAGCCCGCGCACTCCTGACGAACAACATAGAGTACAGGGGGTTGCATGTGCAATTAAGCCTGAAGTCACTTAAATTACTGCCATGAAAAAAAAAAAATAGCAGGCGATTGAAAGCCCATGGAGGGTGGCAAAGCGAATTCAGAAGTACCTTTCACCCTGTTACAAGTTGATGAACCACCGAAAGGATTTTGGAAAGATTATTTTTAAAGTTGAAAAAAAACTACTTAGTGTTGCCTTAACTTTTCTATGTCTTGATGAATGAACGAATGTTGTTTGTGGTGCCTTATTGAGATAAATAATACCTTAAATTTAAATTGGCGTGCATTTATAAAGGATCTACTCAAGCCTAAATCACATTTACTCTGATTGTCCTCTTACTTTGCATAATATTGATCCTCTGAAACATGCTCAGTATACAAAGTCTGTGCTATGCTAATGCTGCCATATTGGATAATTAGAGTGCATTGGTAGTGGGAAGCTGAGCCACACAGCCCAAAACGTTACCGGAATTATCTTTAGGCTTATAATATGATGCATTCAAAGAGTCTGAAAACCACACGTTACCAGAGTTGTATAAAGTAGAAGTAGAAGTACTGTTTTTGGATGTAATTAGAACACTGGTAGTATGGTATTATGCAGTTGCAACTGCGTAGTACCGTACTACTTGTGTTGTAATTACATCCAAAACAGTACTTCTACTTCTACTTTATACAACTCTGCACGTTTACACAGCTAGTCTTTCCTGTGGGGGTCACACCAGATCCCCCAGGCCAGCTATGACCTAATGGGTAAGGAGTTGGTCTTGGCATGAGAGGGTCAGAGATTCAATCCCTGTACCAACAGAAAAACTGTGGGTGGGTAAGTGAATAACCAGCACTGTCTTGCACCTTCATCAATAGCTGACGTGCCCTTGGGCAAGGCCTTTATCTGTGGTGTGCGTCACATACTGACTTGTTTTCCTGCTGTCCTGAGCACATTTTGGAGCTCTGTGTAGCTGAGAGTCTTGCTGTTCTTGGCTTCTGGAAGCTTCCACCAAAGCATAGCCTATAGCTACAAATTGGGAACAGGCAAAGGTTGATTCCAGTGGTGTGTCAGGCCTTACAGAGAACTTTTCAAGCAGAGTTTGTCACAATATCATCTCAGAAACAGTGAAAGAATGTTGCAGAAGTTGGTTGCAGGTGAATTTGGAACTTATGGGAGTGTTTGTGTCTATGCCTGAGATGTGTCTTAGATGAGAATTGTGTTATCTTTGCACCATGCTGTGTCTTCCAAATTAACCCCCCCCCCCCCCTCCCCCATACGCACAAAGACTAGACACAAAAAATTGGAAGACACAGCATGGTGCAAAGATAACACAATTTTCCATTACACAAAATCTACATAACATGCAGAAAAGAAAGGAAAATCAACCACTGTCCCCTTTAAGCTAATTCTTTCTATGCCAGCAAATGTAATATCACTTATTTACTCAACTATTATGAATAGTTATGTGTGCCTGCCGAGTATTTATGTCATGTTAGCAGCCCCGAAAGTAGCTAATCACCAACACTGTGGCTAGCCGGTCAGCCAAACCTGTGTGTGTGTGTGTGTGTGTGTGTGTGTGTGTGTGTGTGTGTGTGTGTGTATGTGTGTATGTGTGTGTGCATGTGTGTGCCCCCTTTCTGTGGCAGCCGTTTCAGTACGAGATGGATTGAAATCCCTGAGGAAAAAGGCGCTCCCGCTAAAAGCATTTGGGTTAAGGAATTAATTTGCGATCGCCCGGAGGCACGGCTGTGGTTAGCAGCGAGCCGGGGGGGCCCCGAGGGGGGGTGTGCGTGCTGCGATTGCCCACACACTTCAAGAGAGGGCCAGGGCATCATTCTCTATCCCACCTCCTGCTGCCCTCTCACACACACACGCACACACACACACACACACACACACACAGTAATGCTTATATATACACACACATTCACGTGCACTCTTACTCTGTCTCTCTCTCTCTGTCTCTCTCTCTGTCTCTCACTCTGTCTCTTACTCTATCTCTTTTGCTCTCTCTCTCATTTATGTACAGGCACACAAACTCCCTCTCACACCCACATAGACACACACACACACACACACACACACAGACTCACACACTCTCTGTCTCTCACACACACACACACACACACACACACACATAGTAAATGAGGCCCCAGCCAGGGACTAGATGGAGGAAGTGGTAGTGTTTTTGAGGAGTCCAAGTGTCAAAGTCATCTGTGTGTGTGTGTGTGTGTGTGTGTGTGGCGCTCCACCGCAGCAGCGAGGGGCTCTGTAATTCCCGCCGCATTGGTATGAGAGAATTTAATCTGTTATTTGTCGGCTTCCCTGCTGTTCACCCACGCACACAAGACAAACTCTCACACTCAACGGGTCTGACATATGGTGACACTCCGGGAAACACAGAAGAAAAAATGATTGTGCTACCCTCTGCCTCGCAGTTAGCCCCTGCCTCTGCCTCTGTGTGTGGCCAGTCGAGAGCAGCAGCATCCCACACTCAGTTAACTCCTCAAACTTGTACGGATATAAGTTTGTATAAGCTTTTCTGGTGTGTCTGCATTCTTTGCATTCTGTGGATGCAGTTAGCTGTTAAAAATGCAGATCATAGCTGCATGCTGTGGGGACCTGGGGTGGACGCAGGTATGTGTGTGTGTGTGTGTGTGTGTGTGTGTGTGTGTGTGTGTGTGTGTGTGTGTGTGTCTGTGTGTGTGTGTGTGTGTGTGTGTGTGTGTGTGTGTGTGTGTGTGTGTGTGTGTGTGTCTATCTATGTCTGTGGTGGGGCTTGGGTATTGACAGTGGGGCCATTGTGGGTTCAAAATAGCCTATTTAGTGAGACACAGCCCTGCTGAAATAAAAAAAAAAATGGGACCTATACCACATCCACACATCGCACGGCTATAATAGTGTACCTGTCATTCATTCATTGCTCTATCCCAGCTGACTGTTCTCACCTGTCTCTTACAATGATTTGTCTGACACACCTGTGTTATGTTGTGTTGCATTGGATCAAAAAATGAGAAAGGACAGCACTCCTAGTTACTTTCTTTATTGCCCGTCCATAAAGAAAGTAACTAGGAGTGCTGTCCTTTCTCATTTTTTGATTATTTCTTATGGAATGAGCACCCAGTTGCTCTTTGTTTTGGGTTGAGTTAAGCGCGTTTTTAAAACACTATGTGTTGCATTGGATGCCATTTCAATGCCCCCTCCATCCTCCCCAACATCAGCACCAGTCTCATTATCTATCTGTCTGGGGGGGGGGGGGGGGGGGGGGGGGGTGGGTGGGGGGGGGGGGGGGGGTGGTAGGCTTCAGCCGATCTGCAGGGTCTGTTGTGATTCTCGCTTTTCTTGCCATGAGGATGTGCTTCTTGTGCTATGATTGTTTATGGATTGTTTATGTGTAATTTTATCTACAGACTGAAAGTTTAAAGGCCTAGAGTATTATTTTTCAAGGCATGGTATAACAAGCTAAGTCCCGGGTTTATTTGAAAAGGCTTTGAAGAAGGGATAACAAAGATACTGGCGAGCTGGCTGCTATTCATCCAAAAGCAGTATTACAGTCTACGATTTTTAGCAGCCCAGAGAGAGAGAGAGGGCAAGAGAGAGAGAGAGAGAGAGAGAGAGAGAGAGAGAGAGAGAGAGAGAGAGAGAGAGAGAGAGTGCAATAGAGTGCAAGAGAGAGAGAGAGAGAGCGTGCATGAGAGAGAGAGAGAGAGAGAGAGAGTGCATTAAAGAGATAGAGAGAGAAAGACAGAGAGAGAGAGGGAAAGAGAGAGGGAAAGAGAGAGAGAGAGAGAGAGGGAGAGAGAGAGATGTGATAAGCCGTAACTGCATTGGTTTATACCCCACCCACCCTGAATCCGCCCTACCAACACCAGCACAACCACCACCACCACCACCACCACTACCACCACCACCCTGCTGCATCCACCAGGAGACAGTACAGAACAGGTGGTGTTTTATAAGTTAAAACAGAAAATAAAAAAAAATCTGCAGTTTTTATGCTCTGGTGATGCAGGGAAATGAATAAGCGTCACACCCCGAAGTGCCCAGTGGCAGCCCTGGAAAGTAAGTGGCACAACAGCATAGACACCGAAGCCAACATCATTACTCTCTCTGCTTCTCTGCCCAGATGGCTACACTGTGCTGAACTGCTATATCCATAAGCTTTTACATTCCCCCTTTCGGTCGAGATGCTACACCCCTTAATCTTCTAAGTGTTGTGGCATGGCTAAAAATATGTCACAGGCATGAGTAAAGAGAGCACACTGAAAAATTCCTTCGGGGCCCCATAAGTCATGATTTGATTGGTAAGGTTGTATTTCTTGCTTTTACTATGTCTTAATGTCTTTTAGTATATAATGTCTTTTATTATGTGTGGCATTCGTGTGGACAGCAAAGGAAGAATTTTTATTGTGCAGGGAAACATGTTTTCCTACTGTGCATATGACAATAACCCTAAAATTGAGAACAGGAGAGCTTGAGAACAGTTTCACCTACTGTGAAGAGCTGTAAAGGGTCTCATTTTAAACAGGTAACCACACAACGCTATGGCCCACTACCTTCTCCTGGCAATACCTCTGGAGACAAACTGGCATTGTTTTTAATGACCTTTCTTACAACCACAAAGGGTGGGTGTCACAAAGCATCTGCTTGCGCAATGCCTGGTGTGTACAAGGACATTTAAAAGCCATTAACTGCTGAGGAGATTGTCTATGTGTTTGCATACTAGACCATCACCGGATATGCGCTAGAGCTATTCCTAGAAGCTCAGTAGCTGACCTGAACTAAACAGCACAGTTTCTCATTTTTTTGCTAATAAGCCAGTGAACAAGATCACAGATGCAGAACAAGAAATCGCACAAACATGTTGATCTGAGCTGACAAGTTTATCTAGGAATCTCTTTCAAAAGCCACTGACTTCCTAATTCAGCAAGGCACACAAATCCAGTCTGTGAAAGTTAAAACTTCATTTCCAGTGCATCCAGCAGGTTTAATTGAACAGGCAGTACAAACTTAATTAAAGGCTTGTGATACTCCACTACACTGCTTATGTTCACATTTCAAGGTAATTGGATAAGATGGGATGAGGGAAATGAAGTAAATTTAACACAACAAAATAGTAAACAATCAAAATAGTTGACAACCTTTTGTAATTACGAAGCAAGCACTCGGGCAACTTTGTAAAAGTTGATAAAAATTAAAAGTTAGTTATAAGTTCGGTATCATCCGCTTACCCAACTGTATCATTAACAGCTTTGTTTCCAATTCTCCTTATTGCTATTGATCTTAAGCTTAGATCATTTCAGCACCAAGGACAGCTACCAAGGCACACATGCAGGTTTATATATATCAAACATGGACGAACTAGTGCATTCAAACATTTCTTTAAGAGCTTTACGAGTGCTGATGGCAAGTTCTGTTCTCTTCTTCCTGTTTATTTGAGGCTGTAGCAAACATTTATAGGAAGTGTATGCAATGTAACTTCAGTATAAGAAGGACTTGTCTTTTGCAACAAAAAGACACTATATAGTTACCAACAAACAAACCTGCCAACATGGGTATGTTAGGATGCTCCCACTGGTATGAGCTTAACAGTTGTAGGCATGGTCAATGGACTCTTTATGGGGTCTGATATGTATAAATTATGGATCAGAGCTGGGCATATGGGCGTGAGAAAGTAAATTTCCTGCCATACATTGTTGTACTTACTTTCCTTTGATCTTTATTCCCTGTAATATATATATATATATAGCTTTACATTACATTATTACATTACACTTAACAGACACTTTTATCCAAAGCAACTTACTGTACAAAAATGGGGACATAAGCTAACAGAGGTGTGGAGGAACACAGAGTAAGCAGACTACCTTCATACATACAAGGAGATGTATGTGCTTAAGTAAGTTTCCCAGACCAGGGACACTACAGACACACATACTTTACTTCCTACACAAGCAGAATTATACAAGTATGAGGCACCTAGGGAACAAGCTGGTTTAGTAGTTGTTTTGTTAGAAAGGGAAGCAGTCTCTAAAGAGAAGGGTCTTTACAAGCTTTTAAAAGGTACAGGGCGATGTCGCTGCTCTTGTAGCAACTGGTAGGTTGTTCCACCACTGAGGGACAACGACAGAAAAAAGTTTAGAGTGACCTCGCCTTGTGAGAGGTGAGAGTACAGCCACACAGTTTGTATTAGAGGATCAGAACACTCTGGATGGGATGTGAGCCTTTAGTAAGACATTGCGTGATCCTGATGTGACTTTGTAGGCCAGCATCAAAGCCTTGTGTTGAATTCTGGCAGCCACCGGTAGGCAATGCAGGTTGCTGAAGAGTGGAGTCACATCTGCCCTTTTGGGTTGATTGAAAACCAGTCGTGCTGCTGCGTTCTGGACCATTTGCAATGGTCTGATTGCACAAGCAGGTAGGAGGGAGGCTAGGAGAGAGTTGCAGATTGTGTCCTCCTTGTGACCTAAAGGACATGCTGTGCTGTATGTTCATCTACTCCATACAATATATGTACACTATAGAATCATGTGTGCAGCTATTTTCATTGCTAGTGACCTCGATCACACACACACCTAACCATACGCCTTTCAGAACTTGCAAGACTCATTTCTTGTTCTTGTTTGTAATTTTGTGTAAAATCGATTCCGTCATTCACTTGGACATTTCGTCAACAGTGGAAAAAAAAAAAAGCTTTTCGCTTTTCTCTCTCTGCCTGTTTGTACGACACCCATCTCGTCTCACATTGTGAGCAGCACCAGCTAAGGCCCTGTCTACCCTCGAGAGGAGGAGGGGGGGGCACGTAGAGGAGTTATTATGGGACTTCTTGCTCCCCTCAAGATGGAGACCAATCCAATAACAACCTTGCGGCAGGTCAGGGCACAAACAAGTCACATTCAACAACAAACTGCAGATGACTGGGTGTCTGGACGGGTTGAAGATGATAACCTCCATCATCTTGTCTTTTCAGAGGCCCTCTGATGAAACTTACAGAAGCACCTGTTCTAGAAGCTGTCAGGTGTTGTGTGGTGAGTACTGAACATACTCTGTTTCTAACTCTTATTCATTCTCTGTCTCTGTCTTTCTGTCTGACTGTCTGTGTGTCTGTCAGTCTGTATTTTTGTCTATCTGCTACTCACTCTTTCTCACATATACATATGGATACAGTCAATAGACCTAGTTCATCTCTCTGTCTCTGTCTCTGTCTGTGTGTCTGTCAGTCTGTATTTTTGTCTATCTGCCCCTCACTCTTTCTCACA
>CM059287.1:9292665-9295165 GCA_030347295.1 Setipinna tenuifilis | reverse complement strand
CCCACCCTCACTTCACCTCACCTCACACACCCTCCCTCCATCCCCTTCCACCAACAACCCCGACCACCCCCAACATCACCAGCCTTGCCCAGCTGCCCTGGAAGGCTCCTGACAGCCTCTCTCAGCTTCATCTCTCCTTTTCTCCATCCCTCTCTCATCTCTCTTTCTCTCTATGCCTCTCTTCCTCATGTCTCCTTCTCTCCATCCCTCTCTCATCTCTCCTTCTCTCTATACCTCTCTTCCTCATCTCTTCCTCTCTCTCCCATGTCTCCCTCTCGCTATCCCTCGCTCTCCCTCTATCCCTCTCTCATCTGTCCTTCTTTCCATGCCTCTTGTCCTCGTCTCTCCCTCTCTCTCATCTCTCCCTCTCTCTATCCCTCTCTCCATCCCTCTCTCATCTCTCCTTCTTTCCATGTCTCTCTTCCTCATCTCTCCCTCTCTCTCATCTCTCCCTCGCTCTATCCCTCTCTCTCATCTCCCCTTCTTTCCATGCCTCTCTTCCTCGTCTCTCCCTCTCTCTCATCTCTCTCGCTCTCATCTCTCCCTCGCCGTGTAGCCTTGTCAAAAGCTCCCCCTAGTACACATCTATCGGCTTCTCCCAAGCCTGCACCTTGTAACAGTCAGGAGATTTGACCTGCAAGAGAAGAGAGAAGAAGAAAAAAACATTTCCCCATGGGTGCCACAACCACACGGCGTGATCGGAAGACAAGATTAACGTTTTACTTTTTTTTTTTTTTTTGAACCCTATGACATTTATATCTAGAAAGATAATTGAAAAAAGGAAACCAATAATGATTTGGATTGTGATGTTTGTTTTTTTCCTTCTGCATACTAGGGGGCGTTCTGAGCTGCTATCTGCTTTTTAAAGGCCACGTAAACACAGTAATTGCATGCAAATCATAGCGTTTGTGCTGTCAAATAAAAAAAAATGGCGTTCCCTCCCTCCTGCTAAGGCTTCCCCGCAAGGCCATGGCTTTTTCTGGCCGTCTCCAGACATCCCACCCACCAAGAACTGAAGACTTATCAGTCTATTAAAAAATGGAAGATGAGCAAAAAAAAAAAAAACAGGTTTACTTTGCTTCACACATTTAATTGCGAGGACGAATCATGAAGGTTCCCAGGGCCATGCTAACTTCAAAGCATCGTTTTGCTATCACAGGAAGCAACTTTTTTTTCCCCACTAAGGTCAGATGCAGGTCAATGTGAAGGGAGAGGTCAGCTGTCACCCACATCATTACTAAGACTGTGATTTCACCCAAACTTGCTTTGAATGCTTTAGTGAAGTCTCTTTCATTACTATTTAGATTAAAGCCCCTATTTTATGAACGAATTGCTTTTTTGTCTAAAATGTTCTAGGATGTTGATTTCACTACCAAGCCATTGTTTTGTGGTTTCTTCATAAATGTGAACAGCTCCCCTCAGGCCCCTCAGTAGTCGGTACAGGTTTCTTAGTTTTATGTGTTCTCCCTTGATGTCAAGGGATAACTCTTATAATATTATCACCCTTCACAGAATACTAACATAAATGTTGACCAATCATGGGCAATCTCGACCCATGATTACGAATTATGACAGAGTACAAACCAGAATCAGACTTTGCCACTGTGCTGTACCACTATACTGTTACTAATTATGGTACTCAGTCATTGTAGTCTAATAGGTATCTGTATGTACCAGGATAATGGACACAAGAGAGAAGTGTATGTTGTGTCCATCCTTGTGGCTCCAGCCTCAATAAGATCCTTCTCACCAACTGATTGACTAAATGATTAACCTTGTTTGGCTACACAACCCCCCCCTCCCAGCACCTGTACTCTGGGACTAATTTTGGTCATGAGAGCTTATGCTTCTTGGTCTCTCTTTTGCTTTTTGAGCAGGATTTGTGGAGTCTGTTGAGCCTGTTGTTTTTGGTTGTTTTTTTGGTTTATTGTTTATTTTTCTCTATTTTTCTTTTAAAACACTTCTGAGCTTTGTACTGTGTGAAGGTAATTGGTGTGCAACAAACAAAAAAATAACAAATAACTCATAAATCATGGATAAATCCTTACAAGAACACCTATCCCCAAGCACAGGCACTGGTTTGATTCTGAGTAGGAGCATCCTTCCTTTAAATAAAAGAAACCAAGTTAAATCAAACATGAGATCAGTGGTACTTGAACTAGAAATGCCCTTTCCTTTGAAACCGTAATAGCTGGATGTACATACCATATATAGAGTTTCATAAAGTGGTTGTATTTACATCTCCCTTCTGGGGTTTCTTTCGCAGAGGCCTTTTCACTCAAACACAAAGGGTCCGTCTGTTAATAACTGAAACTGCGGGAAACGGAATGGAAATATGACATTTACACAGGGAGAAAGAGCGAGAGAGAGAGAGAGAGAGAAAAGGAGAGGTTGAGGGAGGCAGGCTATAGGGGTTAGTGCACTGAATCACACTAAAGTGGAGACGAGGCTTTGGTGTTGGCTCCATGGCAATGGAGAAGACCTGCTGTGTCGGGGTCGT
>CM059287.1:9255165-9290165 GCA_030347295.1 Setipinna tenuifilis | reverse complement strand
AACACACACACACACACATTTCTGAACACTGTCAAAACTTTTCTCTATTTTTCTCTCTGTCTGCGTGTTTCTCCTTTTTGATCCTTGTTCTGTGGTTTCTAATGGCCTTGTTTCGGTGAGGCACCTCATCACAATTGAATAACGATGGAATAACTGAGGATAACAGCCTAACTGAATATGACAATCACTAGACTTTGGGCAGCCTTAATAGACATCAAGGACTCCGGAAAGCTTGATGGGCTGAACAGAAACTTCCCCGGTGAGTCAGAAGTAGCCCATAAAATGCCACATTAATTGCAGTAGGGAATTCTTGAAAGCAGGTCCAATTTAATCCAGTGTGCTGCGTAGGGCTTTGAGAGCAATAAAGCTTATAAAAAGTTTAAGAGCATAAAAAGACAAAAAAACTCCTGCTGCCCACGATGGAGAGGAATCGATTTGCGTTTGTCTCTTTTTTTCTATCTCTCTCTCTCTCTCTGTCTCTGTCTCTCTCTCTCTCTCTGTCTCTCTCTCTCTCGTGATGAGCTTGAAATCTTCAGGATGCTGCCAGGTGACATCAAGTCTGACTCAAACCTGCTGACAACAAAGCAAATGGGCTGAAAAACGAAGCCACAAATAAGTTAAAAAAAAGAAGACAAAAAAGGAAGAGGTTGACATAAAAACTTTAGTTCTGGAACTTCCTTCTTCAAAAGTTACCCATACAAAATCAGAGAGGGAGGGTGTGTGTGTGTGTGTGTGTGTGTGTGTGTGTGTCAGAAAAGGAGATAGATCCTTTGACAGTGAGGATGACCCAGATGTGCTCCATAAGAAAAGATGCCTTCACAAAGAGAGAACCACCCACTTAACAGAAAATAAAAAAAACACTTTTAGAAAGTTCCTACTACTTAATTTATCTATTTATGTAGGGGTAAGGAATAAGTTGAATTTTAAGAGGAAAGTATCAAGTAATATTATGAATAAAAAGTGACTCTGAAGGTGACTTTAAAACAGATTATACAAACACAATCATACAAACAAACACACACACATCATAAAAGGAAAAAAAATGTCAAAACAGTAAATTAATCTTAAGCAGAAAGTAAGGTCATATGGTGTAAGCCAATCTGAAAAGGTGTGTTTTGAGGGTCGATTGAAAGAGATTTAATATTCAAATATTCAAATATTAATATTAATATTAATATAATATTATTATATTATATTATATTAAGTTTCAGATCTGTTTTGTTATAAATAAACACAGATATTGTTTTCTTTCCTCTTTCACCTTAATATGTTAAATATTTAATGTGTTTAGTGTACAGAGCCACTTATTTTTCGTACTTTACTTCACTGAAACAGTCAGCACTTCTTGCTATTGATGCAGACTGCTACAAATTAATGAGCTGGGCAGCACAGAATGAACATTCTAACCCTTTGTTCCTGGTTCAGATTTAAAAGATCACTTATTGCCATGGCAACATTCCATGGAATGGTTACTTACAGAACTTTAAAAGTAGAATGTTCAAACTAGAACTTTCAGTAACTTGCAAAGATCTTGCTCAGTCTAATTTGAGACTTTAAAGAGGACAGTTGATTTACAATGAGACTCAGAGATTTTTTCTGCTGCTGCCTGCCAAGGCCCGGAAAGGGCTACGATGATGATGTGGCATCATCAAGAATCAAGGTGGACAACAACAGGATAAAAAGGAAAGGTGAAAGAGCCATTCCCAGCAGGAAAAAGCTGAGGAAAGAGGCTAAACGCCTTAAGAAAGAGATGGCAGACAGGAGAAGGAAGGAGGTGGAGATGGCTGTCTCTGAGGAGCAGGGAGTATCCCTGAAGGACATACCTCTAGCTGAGGGGAAGGAGAGAGCCGGAGAGAGAGTGGCAAGACTTAAAAATGGCCACATCATTATCCACCGGGCCATGGTTCACGCTAGCCAAGATAGCCAAGATGTGAATCCAGTGGCTGTGGCTAATTTGGCTAATGCTAATGACACTGCTGAGAAGCAATGGGCTCAGTTGGTGTCTCGCCCAACACCAGAGGAGGGAGAGACTGCTGGGCTGGTTTGACCGCAGGGAGGCAGCAAAAAAGAAGGCTGTCACCAAACCTGAGTCTGTGTATCCTAACTGGTCATGTAAGTATCTAACCATCAGCACTGCCCCTTGATCAAACATCAAACTCTCCTCATCTCCAGTAGAGAATTCCCTGTAGTCTTACACTTTATATATGGGTCTGGTGTAATACTGTCCAAACTGATTGCTGACTAATTTTCATCATGACATCTCTCTCAATAGACCAGCAGTCTTCCCTGGACAACATGGAGGAGGACAGGAGGCTGCAGCTGCTGGCCTGGTTTCTGAGGCGAGGCCTGACTACCCTCAGCTCCACTTCCCTGGACCCCCGAAATGGAAGACCTCAGCTGGCCGACGAGGACGGGAAGTAGTCGGGTCAATATATGGAAAAAAAAACACCTAACCTCAAAAAAATTGATACAAAAGGTTTTTCAACTGATTTTGATACCCACATATGTCCTTAGTAACATAATAAAAATCTAGTAAAATCTGACTTGAGGAAAGGGGTCATTTTCAAGATGGCGTCCAAGATGGCATTAAGAACTGAATTCTGGCTATATCTTAGTGCTATTTAGCTTAGAAACATGTTTTCAGTGTTTAGAGCTATTTAAATATCACCAGATGATGTATTTATTTACTTACTTAATTTACCTTTAGGCTAATCAATTTCCAGATGCTAACTTTGCTGTTGAACAATTGGCGAAATTAGCATAAATGAGCATATTCAACTGTATGGCCTGTTTTGTTGGCCCTTTCAAACATGTTTTCAGTGTTTAGAGCTATTTAAATATCACAAGATGATGTATTTCTTACTTAATTTACCTTTAGGCTAATCAATTTCCAGATGCTAACAGCCAGATACTAACTTTTGCTGTTGAACAATTGGCGAAATTAGTATAAATGCGCATATTCAACTGTATAGCCTGTTTTCTTGGCCCTTTCAAACATGTTTTCAGTGTTTAGAGCTATTTAAATATCACCAGATGATGTGTTTCTTACTTAATTTACCTTTAGGCTAATCAATTTCCAGATGCTAACAGCCAGATGCTAACTTTTTCTGTTGAACAATTGGCGAAATTAGCATAAATTAGCATATTCAACTGTATGGCCTGTTTTCTTGGGCCTTTCAAACATGTTTTCAGTGTTTAGAGCTATTGATTTCAAGAAGATCCATTCAAAACTTGTTGCTTGCTCACCTTTTTCTTCAGATGCATCATTAAGGAACATTGTCAGTGGTGTGGTAGCACAGGAAAATGTCAATGTGCATGAATATGACTCAAGCAGAGTCATCCCAAAAATGATAGGACAGCCTGTGTTCACAATATCCTTCAGCAGAAAGGATAAGGCAATAACCCTTGGAGGAACATCTGCAGTCAAGGTTGCTCCAGATAGAAGCATTGACTCTGCTCTTCTGTTACAAAGGTTCTTGGTAGTCTCCCAATCTGGTGAGCTGTCACTGCAGGAGGTCATGAATTATGAGCTCAGTCCTTTCCCACCTGCACTCTTTGAAGCCGGGGGAATTTTCCGAAGTGCTGATAAGCCTCAACTAGCTAATGCCATCAGAGAGCATGAAAAGGGTGGCATCCTTGATTCAATTCCAAAACCGGAATATCACATTGTTGACGGGGGCTCCTTACTTCATCGAATGCCATGGAGACTTGGAGAAAGTTATGGTGGAATTGCCCATTCATACGCTGACTTTACAATCCGGCATTATGGTTCAGCCTCAACAATTGTGTTTGATGGCTATGAGGAAGGGCCGTCAATAAAGGACATGACACATCTGAGGAGAGGGCAAAACATTTATCCAGTGGTCAGCTTCACGGTTGAGACAGAATTCTCTGGGAAGAAGGAGCAGTTTCTGTCAAGAAATGCAAATAAACAGAAACAAGATAGTGAGTGATGAGCTCAGAAAAAAGGGGTTGCACTGTAATCAACGCAACTGGTGATGCTGATGTTGACATAGTGGAAGCGGCAGTTGAGGCATCTCTTTTGCACCCAACTACTGTGATTGGAGAAGATACAGATCTCCTCGTCTTACTTCTTTACTATGCACAAGGTAGTAACAATCTGTTCTTCAGATCAGACAGGTCAAAGGCTGCAGGTAGCCCAAAAGTGTATGACATTAACCATATCAAGGAAGTTCTTGGACATGAGGTCTGTTCGCAACTGTTACTTCTTCATGCCATGACAGGTTGTGACACAACATCCCGGATTTTTGGTGTGGGAAAAAAATTGCTTTCCAAAAGCTGTTACAGGGGGATCCTTTCCTTCAGTCATGTGCTAATGCGTTTATCATACCAAATCAAACCGCAGAAGTAATTGATGAATTAGGATGCCAAGGAATGGCTGTAGTCTTTGGTGGAAAGCACACAGATTCTCTTGCAACATTACGGCACAAAATCTTCAGCAAGAAGGTTGCTTCTGCTTCCTCTTTTGTAGCATCTGAACGCCTGCCTCCAACTGAATCTGCTACTAAACTGCACTGTCGCAGAGTATACTACCAGATCATGATCTGGATGGGAAAGGCAGAGGGCATGAATGCCAAAAACTGGGGGTGGAACTTAGTGGATAATCAGTTCATCCCAATCATGTCAAGAAGGAATGCTGCTCCCGATGGCCTACTGAAAGTTATTCATTGTAACTGCAGCAATCCCTGCCAGACACTCCGCTGTTGTTGTAGACGATATGGATTACCATGCACTATTGCCTGTGGATCCTGTCAAAATCAGAAGTGTGACAATCCACACAACATATTTGTTCCAGACGAGTCAGATGATGATGAATGGTGAATGATATGCATTCATAAATCCGATTTTTAAATATAGTGAAAAATGGTTTTTATTTAATTATTTGTAGTAGTTTGCACATGTTAAGGTGATATTTGCTCCATGGCTCCTTAGGGATGTCTCTCTACCATTCTGAATCTACCCCATCTAACCTTAACCACATCCAGTAATTTGCTTTTTCAGCCAGCTACTTGAAAAGCAGTAAGGGAGGCCTAACCACGTCCTTATGCATTTTATTACTAACAATAAATGTATATATACACAAAATATACTATATACAACACATTTTCTAATACTTACCAATGATATTAATTGGTATACAGGGTCAAAAACCCATTATTCCAACTAAATGTAAAACTTCTAAGCAGGATAATACTTAAAATGAGAGCCTTTTTAAGGCCCTGGTGGCCATCTTGAAAATAACCCTATTTCCCAAAGTCAGATTTTACTAGATTTTTAATATGTCATTAAGCAGGTCAAATAGTGACAGAATCCATAAAAAACCCTTTTGTATCAATTTTTTTGAGGTTCAACCATATATTGACCCGACTAAAGAGCCCCTCTCAGTTGGCCCCTGATGGAGACCATGGGCGTCCTGTCGTGATCCGTCCAAGGCTGGACGCCAAGAAATACCAGCCGAGAGTCCGGAAGGGTGAGCAGCGGAGGCGTCTCACCCCGCAAGAAAAGGATGCCCTGGAGGAGGAGCGGAGGCTCCAGCTGCTGGCCTGGTTTCTGAGGAGAGGCCTGACTGCCTGGAGAGCAGCAGTCACACAGGCTGCAGAGGGCTGCTCCAATGGAAGCCAGGAGGAGCATGACGACATCCTGCCACAGTGAGGCTGCATTCA
The DNA here is from genome assembly GCA_030347295.1 of Setipinna tenuifilis. Taxonomy (NCBI): domain Eukaryota; kingdom Metazoa; phylum Chordata; class Actinopteri; order Clupeiformes; family Engraulidae; genus Setipinna; species Setipinna tenuifilis. The sequence continues at coordinate 9,284,481 of CM059287.1, read as the reverse complement.
GTGGTTTTAGCATATCAAACAATAGGTTAGATTTTAAAATATATGTTTTATATTAAATTTTATTATTACATACATTAGAATTATTTTATTATATATCATCGCAGATGTATTTTTCTTAATAAATTTTACATTTAATCCTACACAATAATGTTGTTCCTTGTTCTTTTCTCATCTCAGATAGTAAGTAGGAAGGTTACCCTATCAACACTATGCATGCAGTTTTGAGCAATACAGATATAAGCCAGATCAATACAGTAATAAATCCTGAATACTGGAAACTTCCTAAAATATAATACAACAGGAAATATGAAATATGGCCATATAGAAGCATAGAATGAACAGTGGTGGTGTGTGTGAGAGAGAGAAACAGAGAAAGAGAGAGAAAGCCAAAAAGAAGAGAGTGACAACAGCGACAGGCAAAGAGAACAAAAGAGAGATTTCTTCATTTAAAAATGTTTGCACAGATGAAAATCTACTGGGTAAATGATGGGTAAATGATGGAATGAAGGAAAACAGAAAGAGCGGAGAAAGAGGGTGTGGAGGAAAAGAAAGAAACAACAAAAAAGAGAAATAAATAGGGAAACAAAAACAAGTCATCTGCCAGCTCATTTGGACCTTGTTAGGCAACAATCACAGTAGTAATGCAGGAAAGAAAATTCTCTTACGTGTTGGTATGCTCAAATCAATGCCCAACAGAAGAAAGTCCTATCAAGCGTTATTAAGGTGAGAGCAGCTGTCACTGGTACTCAACACAAAACTTGGCTTGAATTTTATGAGAAACAGGTGAAGAATGCAGAATTTATTCTGTCCAACCATTCTCATCCCCTCCAGACTGAATTCAAGTCGCTCATCTTTGAGTCTGGCATCATATCCACACTAACTATCACAAATTGCTCCTAGCTATCATGCTATCATAGACAGGCATAGACATGTTTTAACAGAAATTTCAACAATCATTTGACAAAAGAATTGGTAGTTTTTGAGACATAGCCGTTGCTGTTTCTATAATGTTTCAATTGTTATATTCATTTGGTACCTGTTTTAATAGTATTCTGAAATGTAAAGAAGGCAGGGTTATAATGAAGGTGCCACTTTGTCACTGACTATAATGTCATAGAACAAACAAAAAGCGCAACAGTTTCTCAGGGAGACAATCTACATTTAATGGGACAATTACAAAAAAAAAAGATGTTTTTGTTAGTAAGACCTCGATCAGAGTTTCCATGATGACTGACTGACCTGAATATATGTATTTTGTCATTTTTTCCATTTAAAGTGGTTTGTCTGTCAAGTGAGCAATGTTGTGCTTTTCCTTTATTCAGTAACGCAAAGGCATTATTTAGAAATCCAGCCTATATGTGTATCAAAATATGATGAGTCCAGCCTTATACTGTATGTGCATCAAATTTGATGGGGATCTGATAATAGCCTGTTCTACATAGACTTGTGTCAATGTGTAGTGCTGTCAATGGTGCTAAACACAAACGTCTGACTGAATTGTCTGAGCTAAAGAGGAAAGAAACTGTTGTGTTGGACTATACTCATGTCCTGCCGCCTGAATTCAAGGCCCTAACCTTTTGGCTCTGTTCTCAGATACCCGCTAGCTAAAAACAATAGCTCCAAAACACTACTTTGTACCCTCAGCTATTATACTCCTGAACTCCATATGGAAACATAAATCATTTCTCTTTCTCACCCTGTACTCATTAATCTTTTATTTATTTTAGCGGTATTGAGCTCTTTTTTTGTCCTACACATTTATTGTATTATTTGTTGTGCCTAACTGTATGTTTGGGATATTGTGACTGTGTTATCACAGATATGAAAGAAATTGCCCTACTGGGGACAAATTAAGTTTTTAGTACTACTGCTGCTGAAGTTCCACAGCTGCCTAGTCACGAGAATCCTCCATTTTGGTACGACTTCAGATCATTGGTTACCTCCAGCAGCAAAATATCTTGCTTGATAGTGTCCCACTGTAATTGTGGCCCTTCTTGGCAAATGCTTACCAGAATAGGCAGTGTGTTAGATATAAAGATGGATTACAAAAACCCCAAAAACAGTCAATTCCCCACCAAAAAAGCAGCAAACAGTGGAGCAATACATTTTTCATGGGAAAATAATTGCTGGTGAAATAATTGGTCATCAATCATTCATGACGTGTTCTGAAATTTGTTGTCAGTGCTAACTTTTTAGGGAAGCCAGACAGAGTGAGCACTGTTGCCGTGTACAAACAGAATTTCGGCCAGAAAGACTCAGAGAAAGGCATAAAGTTTAAAGGGATTTAATATGAGATTAACATTAGTTGACAGTAGAGAATAGTCTTTGGTGGAGGTCCAGTCATCAGCCCGGGTCTAATGTTGAGGGGTCCGACGGATCCTGCCGCGGAGTGTAACTGGAACCGAGACACACCCCCCGGGCGCACGGGTAGACTGGACCAAACTGGTGGTGGTGGGGATGGAGGAGGGGACTTCAAAACGCCGGTACCTGAGCAGCGGAAAAGGTGAGTTAGGTATGTCATTTTTTAAAGCAGGTGGCGGCCGCTGATTGGCCGAAAGCGAAGTGCGCTTCCGTGATGTTGGAGTCTTCCTGGCAGAACTTATGCAGGCTTTCATGGAAGCCAGACAGAGTGAGCACTGTTGCCGTGTACAAACAGAATGTCAGTGCACCGTTTTTGTTTAGTTCCCCCAGGACTTTTCTTGTCTGCTTTAAGTGACACTGGTGTGAGTTCCTCTAAGGCCACTAGTCACCCAGTCCCACTCCCTTGGATTGACAGTGTTTTAATGAAAAAAAAAAAAAGCACAGGGAAAATGATCGTAATGTGTTATTCTTTTTTTTCTTTTACCTTTTTTTTTTGGTCTGACAGTTGGGGAAATAGAACATTGATATTTTGAGGGCGCACTCACAATTAAAGCCTTGAGGCAACAATGATTTCAGGGGACAAAAAAAGTTTTTTCCATTTTGCTTTCATTCCCATATTTAATTTATTTTGCTTGCTTGTTTTTGATGTGACACACTGGGTATTGTGAACTTGCAGCAACAACAGATAAGACAACTGAAAAAACATAATAATTACGCAAGAGATCAAACATTTCCCCATGCTTCAATGATGACACAAGGCAAGGAAGAAAATGATGTACTAGTTCATGATAATTTCTAGAATTAAAATAAATAGTAGCATTAACACAAAAGTGAATATAGAATGTGAGATGTCAATATCTGGTTGGTTCTTGAAGTGTACAGGGGGATATTGCAGAAAGCAGGTTTAGGGTATGTAACTGGGAGCAAACAGTAAATCTCCTATTAGCAGAGCCATTTGATTTGCAGGAGAATGAAGCCATAATGGCAGGGTCAGATTATACAATATTTTTGGTAATGGTAATGGTAATGTCTACATCATAATGAGAGAAAATCTAATAACTGTGTATTGCTAGAGAAATATGACTAATCTAAATACACAGTGGTAAAGAGGTGGGAAAATTCTCCATATACTTATCATTTGTAATCATAAGAAGTGCAAGTGAATGCTGTTTTGCCATTTAAAAGTGCACCCAAATGGCATTTACTGTCCCCTGCACTACCACTTCTCTTGATAATTAATATTCTTGTTATGACTTTACTTTCAACTACCAACAGAGCTGTTGCCCACGTAAAAACTGCTTTTCCAGCTCAGGCATCTTACGCTCAAAATACATAATACAAAATACTTTCTCTCCACTTTGAGTGGGCGTGTACCGAACGTCAGTTGAAGAGGCATGAAGTTTAAAAGGACTAAACAATCCTGAATAATAATGATTATTTTTGTTTTTGGCATGGTAACATAATGTTAATCAACAGCATTGTTTTAATTTTTATTTATGTCCATTTTTAAATGTTTATCTCACCACCTGCCACCTTCCAACTGAAAAGAATGGAACATTATTTGAAACAATATCATTGATTACCACTCGGCCGCACTCGGCCACACCGCTACTCATTTGCATACAGTTGAACTGAAAAGTATAAAAGGTTCCTCTTCGCATGCTTGCATGTGTTTTGATCGTTACAAGATCATGCTTAGAGATACTTCATCTGTCAGCTAGGAGAAGCCCTACCTGAACCCTGAACTGCTCAGTAAAAAAAAACACACACACACACAGAGCTCGATACACTACTGCTAAACCAAAATACCAAATGGTGATTCTGTTTGGACACCATTTGTTTTTTTTTTCTCGGTACTGTATGGTCCTTTTCTGTACTGTACGGCTCTTCTTCGTACTGTGTAGATCAGCCTGACTGCCAGGACCACCATTGCTACTGTGTACTCTTTGTCCTCCTCATTTCTCAATTAATCTAATCTAGACTCAGGTGCTGTTAAGACGTTTTATAATCTCATTCTCTGCTGAGTCATAAAACATCCATTCCCTCACGTTTTTTATTCACACACACACACACTCACTCTTTCTCATTTACTCACTCACTTACCCATTCACACACTCACTCACACATTCACACACTCACTCACTCACTCTTTCTCATTTACTCACTCACTCACTCACCCATTCACACACTCACTCACACATTCATTCACCCACTAACTAATTCTTTCTGGCTCACTCACACACTCACTCACTCTTTCTCATTTACTCACACACTCACTCACACATTCATTCACCCACTACCTCTTTCTGGCTCACTCACACACTCACTCACTCTTTCTCATTTACTCACTCACTCACCCATTCACACACTCAGTTACACATTCATTCACCCACTAACTCTTTCTGGCTCACTCACACACTCACTCACTCACTCACACACTCACACACTCACTCACTCACTCACTCACTCACTCACTCACTCACTCACTCACTCACTCACTCTTTCTGGCTCACTTACTCGGTCACTCACTCACAGAGTTGTATAAAGTAGAAGTAGAAGTACTGTTTTGGATGTAATTACAACACAAGAAGTACGGTACTACGCAGTTGCAACTGCATAATACCATACTACCAGTGTTGTAATTACATCCAAAACAGTACTTCTACTTCTACTTTATACAACTCTGCTCACTCACTCAGGTATGCAAAACGTGACGCTGTAGAATGCTTTACTCTGGCTGGGCCACATCACATGATACCACTGCTTTGGATTGGCTCGCTGTGTATGTTCGAGCAGGAGGTAAATATCAGACCCACAAGGCAAACGCCACTGAAACCAGGGCGGGGAGGGTCGAGGATGGGTCGAGGATGGGTCGGAGACTCCAGAAACAGCCCAGGAGCTGATAAAACGACAGGGAGCTAATCCATGGCAATCTGATAAAAGGGGTGGATGTGACAGAAACCCTCAGCAGAGCAGAAAAGGTCACGGTGTGTTGACTCAGAGCAAGAGAGAGAGAGTGAGAGAGAGAGAGAGAGAAAAGAGAGAGAGAGAGAGATGGAGAGAAAAAAAGAGAGGGAGTCATTGCAGGTCAGACGTCTCCTCACTGAGCAACTCCTCTCTGTCTCTTTTCTCTCTCTCTCTCTCTCTCTCTCTGTCTCTCTCTCTCTCCCTCGTTCTCTTTCTCTCTTCTTCTCCTCCTCTCTTTCTTTCTGATTGGCCCCTGAGAACCCTTTAGCCCACTCAATAAGATAACACTAAAACCCCTGAGGCAAGACACAGGAGGAACCTGGGCCCCCAAGGAGAGACACGGACAGAAGACGAGACCCACTGCTGAATCCAATTAGAAGCCATAGCGATGATAAATATTTCCCCACTGAAGTGTCTGTGAGGAGACAGAGTTCTGGAACTAGATTCCAGTATTCCTAGCGCCTTACGGAGATACATAGGAGTAATGAGGAAAAGTATATTTACCTATTGAATTGTCTGTAAGGAGACAGTGTTCTGGAACTAGATTGCAGTATTCCCAGCCCCTTAGCCTAGGAGATGCATAGAAGTAATAAGAAAAGTATCTGTGTCAGCCTAAGACTGGATTTAAGTAGACAAATTTGCTACAATGTGATTTTTTTTAGATGCTGTAAAATGTTAGCACCAGGTATAGTCAAAGGTAAGCACTACTAGATAAATAAATAATGCACAACACTTAATTTAAAACATAAAAGTCTGCTCTGTTTTGTGAGTTCTGGGGGAGGAAAATCTGGATAAAGAATAGCGGAGTTCTTTCCAACAGCCACACTGGTGGGACTAATTACTTTTAAATACAAACATGTTATACCTCAGTTGCTTTAATTACACAGCTGCTTTTTTATATCACTGCTTACTGACTTCATGCTTTTTATTTAGCTCACCTGTGTCCCTATGTGAAATGAAAATATGGATAATAAAATGCAGTATGTGCTAGAAAGCCTGTGTGCATACATAATGTTCCTCAACCACTCCAATACTACTCTGTATTTCAGTGCAAATCTGTGTCATTAATCTAACATCTGTTTTCACTCATCTTTGCTCATTTCAAAACATTTCTGCTTAATTCATTGCCTCGACTGGTTTGTTTTTTTCCTTCTGGTTTATCCTTGGCTAAATGTAGTAATCTGAAAGTCAATTTTATTTTCCAAGAAATGCAGGTAGTGTGGAACATTATGTGAAGTAAGCTTCAGATACAAAGGGTCAATAGTCATTTTTTATGAATCAATATCCATGCCAACCAGAAGAACTTATGTAATGGCTATTTTCTATCCTGGTGATAATTCTGTGAAAAAATCTTCTTATATTCTTTCTTTTTTTCTTTTATTCCTGGTCTCTATTTAAATCACAGTCTCATGAGGAAGATGGAACAAGGTAGACGTGACCTTTTGATGAGACAGGTTCTTGACACCTAAAATCTGTAACCATGGTGATGATGATACGTTTCATTTTAATGCTTATGACTTTTACATTGTCCGACACAGGAAGACTCCTCACAAAAGATCGCTTTTTTGCCGGTGTCCAATTACAAATTTGCTGGGTGTCCAGCCACCTGCTGTGCTACCCAGTTGCTGGCAGGGGGTTTCAATCCCTCCTCAACAACAAAGGCTTGGGGACTAATTTCCTGTCAGCTCTGCTTCGGAGTGAGCTGACTCCAGGAACACCGCCTCGTTCTGTTAACGCTTAACCTTTCCGCCTTCTGTACCCTCCTCGGCTTGGCCGCTTTCCTGCCAACTAGAGGTGTCAATCCCAGCGTTCAGAAAGTAAGAGCCCTGCCACATACAGTATCTCTGCCAACCAGCTGATCCTAATGGGCACACAATTCATCGGAAAGGTGGATGAGCTAATTAGTGAAATTGCCTATGTAAACTGCACGGGCAGATGGATTACATGGAGGGGGGTGGGGGGCTCTTACTTTCTCAAGGTCGGATTGACAACAGCAGTTAACCCAAATTGCTTTATATTTAAAACAGGAAAGTGATACTGTTATGGCATAATAGAAAAAATATCTATATATAGATAAAACATACAATAGGGTAAAATCAATCAAAAGAATAAGGAGGGTCAAATCATTAAACCACAAGCAAGTTAAAAAAAAACTGCAGTAAGTGCACTGCAAATCAGTACACAGCAAGAAATCAAACATCAGCATGAATATTAAAAATTGAAATATTTACAATATTTAGGTCAAAATGACGGATAAATGTGGAATACTCAATGTTTTCACGTTAATCTCATTTGATTTATAAAGTCTTTTTGGATTCGTCTTTGGTCACTTTGTGGTCACTGGTGCTACATTTTAAGGCCTGAGCACTTTCTCTTCTCAACAAGTCGGTTAAACAAATATAGGAATTTGATTGTGGGACATCTAGATCCCAGCCCAGTCGTAGTGCCAAGCCCAGTCTGTCACCATCTGACAAACAACCACTGAGTGAACCTGGTCAATGTTACACATTGGGCAACAATTGCTACCTTAGGACTGCTTTTGATGAAAAGTAGAAATAATGAACTTAAAAGTGAAAAATAATATTCTGCACTTCTTATTAAAAGACTAAAATGACTCCTAAACACCCACCCACACTCACACCCCCGTACAAGGTCACACACTGACCTCCCTAATGCGATGGCTGGTACTGCTTCTCTCTCCCCCGCTAGCGATGATAATGATGCTATCTGCAATTGATTTCCAGAGCAAAACAGTAGCACAAAGGTAACCATCACAAAACTGGAGTGAAATAGCCACAAACCAAAAGGGTCAACACGAGTAAACAAGCTACACTCAAAAGACTCAAGTGAACTGCTGCATCCACAACACACAATGGACACCATGTGGCCTTAAACCACATACAAAAGTTACTGTGCTAGAGGTAGAGAAGGAACAACACACAACATGACCAGACAAAATTGAAAGACCATGTCGACAACACAGAGAACCACCGATCTATGGAGTGACTGCATCCCACACAAAGGTCACAAACATATTTAGCTGCAATATGACAAACACAGAGCCGGAACACATGTCACCACTACACAAGCAGAGTGCAACTACCACCACAAATGGCCACACAGTAGTCAACCACTACACACCTGTTGCAAGTCCACATCCACAGCACACAATAGTGACACACATACAATACATCATGGCAGATGGATGGATCTAATCTAATAACAAAAGTCCAAATCATAATGATAAAAATCCCAGGCTGAGTGGCAGCAGTCCCCACACCAGTAGCCTCCCCCCAGCAGCAGGAGAACCATTTTCCTTCACCCAATGACATTTCCCAACGAGGTCAAGGTAAAGTGAATAGTGGTAGCACAGCAAGGTAGCACAGACAATGCAAAAAGGGAAAAGGAGTTCAAAAAGTCAACCACAGCTGCTAGCCTCAGATTATTATGGCCTGTTATGGACCACCTGGCAGACTTATAGGGCATGTCTAAAAAAAAAATACTTTGGTGGGGATTGGTATTTTGCTTGCTTTTGATAAGCTAAAAGTATGCTTTTAAATAGCCAAGGTTGTGGTTAAGAAGTTGAAGTGTGCCCGTTGGAACAGGAGAGATTGACGCTTTGGGTGCTGATCCGTCAGTCAAAGGGATGCTGGTCTGCGGGGGTGTCTATCAGACTTGTGCTTGGCATCCTAATGCAAGCTGTTGCACTCCAACAGCTTATTGATTTGCGTTACTGAGCTAAACTTTTCTGTGTGTGTCTATCTGTGTGTGTGTGTGTGTGTGTGTGTGTGTGTGTGTGTGTGTGTGTATTAAAATAAGGCATTGGAAATAGTGTGCACACGTGTGTGCACGTGTGTTCATTTGTGTGTGTGTGCGTATGTGTGTATAAAAGTAGAGGGATTTTGAAAATTTAACAACACAAAAGTGTGCCTTCATGTGTGTGCCTTCATGTGTGTGTGTGTGTGTGTGTGTGTGTGTGTGTGTGTGTGCATCTATTTGTCTATCTGCCTGTGTAGGTAAAGCACTTCAAATGATGGTTGAAGTGCAGAATTGCTCTTTCGCTGCCTGCTCTGTGCCAGTAGGCTGGGACTGTGGAGGTGGACTGCTGGGGAGGTGGATTGCTGGGGAGGTGGACTGCTGGGGAGGTGGACTGCTGGGGAAGTGGACTGCTGGGGAGGTGGACTGCTGGGGAGGTGGACTGCTGACATTCTGCCTCTCGTCCCGCTGCCCTGAGAGTTGTTTACAACTGAGCATCACACCCTTTTATCTCGCTCGCTTTATCCTTGAAACTAACAATTAAGCAATAACTGAGACAACCCCACTCCTTCCCTACCCCCCCCCCATTCTCTTCCTCCTCTTCCTCCTCCTCCTGTTCCTCCTCCTCCTCCTCCTCCTCCTGCTCCTCCTCCTCCTCTTTCACAGATGGATATAAAACTCTTTTACACCCCCGCAGTGCAAGCAAAGACTCACAAAGCACATTCCTCACATTGATTTTTTTTTACAATCTATATATTCATTAGTATTATCTGCACAGATAAGGTTATGTTGTTGTTTGTCTACATCTGTCTGTACATCTTGTACATCGTGTACATCTGTCTGCCTGTCTGATGGTTAAAAGCATGGCAAAAAAACGAGTGCCTAATTTTTTTTTTTTTCCAAATAAGGTTTTTTTATCGGAGACTTAATTCACAGGTTACAATATACATGTTCACATTGTTGTTCTCCAAGTTTTTACAGTGCGACACTACACCATCCACAAATCCCACCCCACCATCCCAGCCAAAGAGAACAAAAACAAAGCAAACCCAACACAGAACAAACAGTGCCTAATTTTGATGACATTTGCAAGAGTGAACAGCTTCGCTTCAGGAAGTCCTACTGTACCATTCCATGGTTCAACCGGTGCACAGGTGTACAGGTTATTCCACCAATAATCACGCTCCACGTGCCTGGTGGAAATGTTGTGCTAATCAGAATCAGCTGGATAACTGAATATATGGAGTAAAAAAATCATGCGCAAAATTGCGCTAGCCTGTTGCATTTGGAACTCCACTATTTTTTACTGTTTTGGCCCAAAAGACTAACAATGCTAGTACTAGGGGTATATAGAGAAAGTTTCACAGTTTGAAAGTTTTTTACAAAGGCCCTAGCATTGAAAAAGAGGCACTGAGAACCTTGTAAGTGTACACATGGTTTATTAAAAAGACTGTTCTTACAGGCAGGACCTTGCAGCAGTTTCTAGTTGCCGTCATGATGGAAGTATGGACTATGGTATCAGTGCTTCCTTTTGAATACCAGGGACTTTGTTATACTACCAATGAAGTGTAGCATTTCTTCAAGCTTTTTAAATTGTTTAAAAATAGCGTTATCTTCAAGGTTTGTCCATGCCCCTAGTACTAGCATTGTTAGTCTTAGTTCTCAACCAAAACTGTAAAAATAGTGAAGTTCCAAATGTAACAGGTTAGCGCAGTATTGATCCTAGGCAAACATACCAGCTTGTTATGATTCTTTAAAAGATGCCCATTTTTATTTTACACTGGAGTTTTCCTTTAAGATTGCGGTCTCTAGCTTTATGGGGCCAAGCCACAACCCATTACATTTTGGAGGAGGATCCAAATCTCTCAACATATCCGCAAATTTTGTAGCACTTTTAGCTAGGGATGCATGACAATGTATATGGTTTTTGGCCATGGTGAAGGTCTGTGAGTGACCCTCTGTATTGTCGTTATGGTATATTCTTTTACAAGAAAACGTGTGAACAAATACATGCTGTTCCCTTTAATACATCTCAAGAACTTGGCCTTTGAAACTGGAGTGTATGACATTCCTTTTGACTTCTAAGTCTTGGCCTGAGTCAGAGTCTTAGACTTGTTTGTGGTTTATGCAAATCTGTCTGCTGGACGGGTGTGGTGGTTGATGTGCTGGGGTTAAGGAGGTGGGGGGGGAGTTGTCTGTCTCAATGGAGCAAAAACTTTGGCAGTCTCCTACAGTGAGCTAAAGAGTTCTGTCTGAATCCTTCATCACATTGGACTGCCAGCTAATCCCCCCACCCTATCCCCCCCCCCCCCCCCCCCCCACACACACACACACACACCAACCTCTTAGCATCCCCCAACAGCCCCCCCCCCCCCCCCACACACACACACACACACACACTCACACTCCCTCCAGAAGCTCCTCTTCAAACGTCATGTCACGTTAGCAGCTGCAATCCACCGTTCACAAGCCCACATGTAGACAGTGTGACATGAAACAACTGTGCCCCACCCCCGCCCCCATAAAAAGACTGACTGACTGACTGCTCTGCCCTACAAAGACACAATGCAGTTATTACATGAGCATTGAAGCTGAGAAAAATGCCTTCAAAGTTGTCATAATACCCAGTCAGACATGCTGTTGGTATAATATTTGGTGATGCTTTTATGTACTTTCATAGTAGGAAGAAGCAAGAGATTTAGTCTCAAGACTAAAAGACAAATGAGGTGTTATAAAGTCAATTTCCAGTCTAAACTCACAAAATTTGTAGTTACTGCCCTTTGGCTTTATAGGGCAGTGCTGACCCGTCTACTACACCAGCAGACTTAAAGGGGAACTTCCATCGTTATTTTTATTCATATTTCTGTGTCGCCACTATGGTTGAATGCATTGTGCGTCATTTCTGTGAAAAAATATGTTCTAGCTCTCTTGTTTGACGCTGTTTTCTGTAAGCTATAACAGGTCTAGTGGTTGAACGACTGGCTTTTCCAGTGTGCCTCGTGAATATCCATGACGTGTCAATAAGGCACTTCTGATTGGGCAAATTCGCTGTCTTTTGCTCACCTAGCTTCTGTCCACCAATCCTTTGGGATGTGGGCTTGCCATACATGGCTCTGGGCGGGGCTTACAACCTAGTGACGTAGATAGGTTTAACATGCTCTGATCCGCTCGTTTTGGTTAGCTCGACCCTTCAATGACCAGTAAAACCATGAGGGTCGAATTTCACGTCTTGGAATGCTGCGTGCATATACTGCTTATTGTGACCCACCACATTGTAAATAGAGCTACTAAAAGTGGTGTTTGACCCCTTTAAAGGGATTTTGGTGTAGAGCAGTGTCCTGTAGTGGCTACTGTGGCCTTCATATCAAGAACTCACAGTGTTTCTGAAGTCTTTGTGATGCATTAGAAGCTCATTACAACTCGCCGGCAGAAGCACTCTCCTCTCTTCTACTTGTTTTGTTTTTCACTGTGTACACTGCTTTTTTCCTGTAAATCATAATATAATTGTGAAGTCATTTAGATATCGTGTGGGTTTTCTTTACCAGCAAGATCTTATTGCTGATGCAATTCTTTGTATTTAGTTTATTTAGTTTTGTTTTCTTTTTGTTTATTTTAGGCTAACTTTGTCTTCTAAATGTAAAGGCTGTGGCAGAGTAATAGGGATGTTTTAGGGAAGATGTGTACTGATGATGGCATGTTGGATTAAACATTGTTTTTGTTTGTTTGTTTGGGGGGGGGGGGGTTAAACTATGATAAGATATGTAGACTATAAATGTATGACATTTGTGGCTTGAAGCCATTTTAAACAGAGAGAACATCAACAAAAACAAACAGTGCCATCAATAATTGGTATAGTGTAGCCTCTACCATCAGATGCCCATTGCTATGACGTCAATTCTGTTTTTTTTTTCACCGTTTGCTTAATGATATTACACCCTTTGAAAGACAACACAAAAATTATTCTGCATGGGTGTTTTTTTTGGCTTGGCGGCACTTGGCATAAAGCATTGGGTACACACGTCTTTGTTGGGGGTGTTTGAAAGACAGGTTAAATAATGAGATTGGCATAAGATGAAGAGATGCTTCTCCCATTTGTAATTCTCTTTTTGCAGTCGGTCCAAAGAATGGCTCTGCATGCCACCCCCATAATTTTTTTTTAAATAAAACACGGAATTAAAAAGCTTTATTTAGATGTGATTTTTAGATATAGACGGGTCTTGAATTTTTTTTTCATTGCCATTTAGTTCAAAACATCTCTCTGTGACAAAGGAAGTATATCAGCGCACACTCACAATCACCAAAATCTTTCACGCTACCTCTCTGTCTTCAAAACACAATGCAGTAAAAGTCAGCCATCTTCTGCATACCACAACGGTTAATCAATCATAACTAAGCAAATACCCATCAGACGGAATACCCACCGGTTGGATTTATCTGTAAAGGCACTTTCCTCAAGGTGGAAGCTCATTCATGAGCGGCTTATCCCCCCATACACACACACACACACACACCCCACACACACACCCTCCCCCTTCATCAGCATGTGCTGAGCATGCCTAAAATGACTGGGCCAGTCCACGGTGGCCTGTCTAATCATACGACACAGGCTTTCATTGTCTATTCATTGGTGAGGGATATTGGAGCCAACGCTGGCGTTCTTCAAGGACTCGTTCTGCGCTGCCCTTTGCTGTGGACTGTGTGGGAAAATGATGCTGGACCAATCCACGCTTATTTTCTGAAAATTTCCTCGGGGAGGTGGTGGGTTTCTTTTTTTGCTGCCAAACCTGGTTCACTAAGCAGCCACACCAGCTCCTCGAAGCACACTATGGATAGGTCAATTAGATACCAAAAAAAACACACACACAGGAAACCGCCTGCACATTGAGCTGAAAGGAAAAAAATCAACATGAAACATTAACAAAACACAGCCTCTCCCACCCTCTGCCACACCACCCCCTCTCCACACCCTCTTTGCCCAGTAACCAGACTGTTAAATCAATCAACAGAAAAAGAAAACAATCTCTGGAAGCCTTGGGAAGAACCAAGTGCAAAGTGGTTGCCTGGATATCAAAGAGGCTTACAGGAAATGCAATTGGTTTGACTTATGAAGAGGAGGACCAACGCAATGTTGGCGATGCTATCGCTCTGAAGTCATTATCACAAAGTAATTGTCTCGATGTATCAAAATAAATAAATTATTTCACCGTAACACAGACATTAATGTTATAATTATGAGATATGATCGCTTTATCTTGGAATAATTTCATTATGTAAATATAAGAGGATACTGAAGACTGTCCATCCTGCATGATCATCCTGTGCTGAGGACATGTCCCTACATTATTCATTTATTAAGTATGTTAGTGTGTATGTTGCATACCTGGCCAGAGGACAGTGGATTCTGTCAGTCAGTGTGTTGTCTTCCATTGGTATGTGTGTGCAGAGTTTTATAAAGTAGAAGTAGAAGTACTGTTTTGGATGTAATTACAAACCAAGTAGTACGGTACTACGCAGTTGCAACTGCATAATACCATACTACCAGTGTTGTAATTACATCCAAAACAGTACTTCTACTTCTACTTTATACAACTCTGTGTGTGTGTGAGCGCGTGTGTGTGTGTTCATGCGTGTACCAGTATACATCACCAGTACGTTTGCCATGTATTATTGTTGTTATTGTTACAATATTTTTTTGCTTTGAGCCTCTACTGTCACATCATATATTCAAGTGCATTAACTTAGTCCATTTAACTCTAACACATTTGGTTTACTTTAAACTCTCTTTACTTTATATTTTCATTGTAAAGCCTAATACATCTGTGCTAAGCCTTCTAACCCTACGTCAGGAGTAAGGTATGATACTGTTATCCAACTCCAGACAAACTACACTCTTCATCACAAGACACAAGAGATACAAGAGAATGGATTGATAAAACAAAGATGTTTTCTCTCTCTCAGCATGACTATATTTCAGAGTTGATCTATGCGGTAAATGCCTACAGTACACTCTAAGTCAGAACTTATCTGGATTACTGATATGAATGGGTGTGTTAATATCATTACTTGTGTGGGCCAGCTTCCAGTTTACCTGACTTTATTCAGGTTTTGCGAAGAAAGTTCTCAGAGTGCATTAAATGCCTGCACTTTCAGTTGCATGGTGATAAATCACAATTTTAGATTTAGTTTTAGTTTTGTTTTGCCAGGCACTGTGCATTTGTTCAACAATCCTGCCATTCCTGTGAAATCCATTTGCTCCCTGACCAGTGACATAAAGCATAAAAACAGTCTGTGTGTATGTGAGCGCGGCTGTCAACGTGATAATAAAGGCATCAAGTTGCCGTGATGAACTGGTTGGAGGTTGTTCTGTTCTGTGTTGGCATAAACAAATCCCCCCCCAAAAAAAACAAACAGATGAAGTTCTGTCATGGAGAAAATCAGGTCATAATTTCGGAGCGCTCTCGGATGCGTCTGCATTACATGCTCGGCTGCAGAATCAAATTTCGGCGTCGGATAACTTAACTGCTCGAGTCGAGCTTCTCGCCAGTCGCCGGTGGCCTCTCGAAGCTTCTCGCAAAAAAAAACAGTCGACAGTTGCTCATTTCGCAGGCGCCAGCCAAGCCCTCAAGCCATCAGCCAGTCAGCCTTGAGTTCCTGATTGGGCTGCAGGCCGGGGGGGTTACGACATACGCGGGAGTCATGGGGGGCTGCCTCCATGGTTTCCCAGAAACAAACAACGGGGTAACCGATATGTTACCGATATACGACCTGCAGCAGTCTCATTTACACTGTAAACCCGGATTGTCAATACAACTCAAAACTTTTGATGTAACTGATTACGTCAATAGTTTTGAGTACATTAACTATATATTTTAATTAAAGTTAATTTAAAAGTTTAAGTACTGGGTACTTAAACTTAAACTTTTCAATTAATTAAATGAAAATATATAGTTAATGTACTCAAAACTATTGACGTAATCAGTTACATCAAAAGTTTTGAGTTGTATTAACTTATCCGGGTTTACAGTGTACGATAAACTAAACACAAACACAAACACACACACACGTAATGATCGTGACACCTGATAAGCATGTGAGTGAGTGAGATGGCCTCAGGTTACCCAATCCAGTGGTGTAACCTACCACTATCTTTAAAGAATGCATGCATAAGAACTGTTAAGTTGTGTTCTCATATAAATAGTACTTGTGTTATTTTAATTGTTTATTTCGGACCATGTGTAACCATGTAATGACTTTACTTTTGTGTAACATATGTTCATGCCATATGAAGGACTCTTATTTTGACCTATCTGGAATCTACAGGAATTGAGATTTTTTTTTTTTATCCCTGTGTGGTGTATGGTTCAGTTGTATGAGGAACCCGGTGCTGTTCACTTGAGCACCTGCAGGTATCATGGCAATAGTAGTTAAATAAATGATACCTTAATATAAAATAGATAAACCAAGTGTTGTGTGTTTTTTTTTACTGCTTAACGACGAAGAAAATATTCTACCGATATGGACGGAGAAGAAAACAGAGAAGAAAACTCTACAAGAACAATCACCTACACTGTACATACCTAACACTAACCCTAGTCCGGTAAACTTTATTTTATTTTATGTGTCCTTTACTAGTGTATCTACATTAGTGTATCTACATGTCACAACATTATGTACCTGCACTGTACATACTTAACATTAACCCTAGTCTGGTAACATTTTATTTTACTGTCCCTGTTACATCAATTAGTTACAATGTAACAAAGTGTATAACAATATGTAACATTATGTACTTACACATAATATTGCATATTGTTATATGTAGATACACTAAGACAGGGACCATAAAATAAAGTGTTACCCCTAATCTTAAGCCATACTTTAACCCTTATATGTTGCATATTGTGACAAACGTTGGTACACTGTACAGATACACTGTAACAGCAACCATAAGATAAAGTGTACTGTAACTTTACATGCTAATACTTGTTAGTGATGCTAATGTGTAGTAAAGAAAATACATTAAATATTGAAATATGTGATACTAATGACATACATACTAGCCGCATAAGGACATACAGTGTGACCTAAAACAACATTTGTTGTGGTAATCCACAGCTTATGTAATGCCAGCCAGCGTCAGCTGCTACTTTATTCCCGTCGGATTCGCCTGGGACAAACAAACGCGGCGAGAGAGAAAAAAAAAATCCTCACGCTGGACACTTTTCTGATCTGCCTCCAAACTCGGGGGACACGGCATGCTGGCAGAATGTCACCTTGATTGGTCGGAATTGTGTCGAGCGAGCGAGCTTGCTTTCGTTGGCTCGTGCTCTCTCCCTCCTCCAAACCCTCCACCCCTACTACACCCCCGGCCTCAACCCGCCGCCACTGACAAATGTCTCCCCGGAGAAGGGCCTCTTTCCAACCGGCCCCCATCAATGCCTAAAGTCTTAATTATTAATCGTGTATCTCTGTTTAGTTTGCATTATCACGGAGAAAGTTGCCGCATAAATGATTAAACAAGCGGCCACGATCAATCACATTGAAACGCTACAGGACTCACCAGGGAGGGGGGAAGGGGGGGGGGCAGAGGGAGGGTAGGGGAGAGGGTGTGGCGGGGATAGGGGGTATTGGCTTAGCTCAATCCAGCTCAACTCAACAGCGGGTCGTTTCAAAGTTCAACAGATTGAAGCCTTTAAAAAATGCAGAGGCTTTTGGGGTTGCATGTGTGTGTGTGTGTGTGTGTGTGTGTGTGTGTGTGTGTGTGTGTGTGTGTGTGTGTGTGTGTGTACATGCGAATATGTGTGTGTGGGTGTGTGTGTGTGTGTGTGTGCGCGTACATATGAGTGTGTGTCTGTATGTGTGTATGAATGTGTGTGTGTGTGTGTGTGTGTGTGTGTGTGTGTGTGTGTGTGTGTGTGTGTGTGTGCGTGTGTGTAAGCGGAATAGTCTCTGTTAGTTGTGCTGGTCATGAATCACCCCCTGATGATCTGTCTGTGTCGACCTGTCCAACTGCCTGTCAACCCCCCTTCTTTCCTTTTTTCCCTCTTTTTTTCCCATTCTTGCTCTCCTCCACTCATTTCCTTTCCTCCTGTCATTTCCTTTCCTTATCTGTCTCACCTTCAGCTTGTGTACAACCCCCCCCCCCCCTCACCCCCCCCCCCTCTCTCCATCTTTGTCCTAGTCTCTCATTTTCTTTCTCTTTCTCTCATTCATCTCTTTTCCTGTTCTTATTTTGGCAAGTATTTGGCCCAATGTGTTTTTTTTTTGTCCCGGTTTCTTTCTTTTTTTTTTGTCTTGTCCATTGCTGTGAAACGTAATTTCAGGGTTGTTAATCCCGGATTGTCTTTGGCATTCAGCTGCAGTCTTGACTCCGTGTCCCCTTGTTCTGAAATGATAGTTTGGCAGAGTTCTTCATACCGTCCCACTTCAATGGTGTGCCCTGCGTTTTATTTTCAACAGCTACCGGTGTTTTTTGGAGGGGGTGGGTGGGTGGGGGTGGGGGCAAACGGACTGTCACACTCTGACTGTCACATGCTTAATGATGGGAAGGTAGCAGTGGTCCGAAACAAGACGTAATGCAGCCTGAGCCCAATCCATCCCTGGGGGGGGGGGGGTTGAACTAATCTGTTCCCCCACTTGTTGGACGGACAGAGGACATTCCTTCGTTTCAAGTATTCGGTACAGTGTTCAGTGAACTGTACAAAGGTCCCAAGCTCAGATAGAGGTTTTCTTCTTTTCTTTTTTCTTTACCTTGCCTGTCCTGAAAAAGGGATGAATTGCTTTTTTGTCAAAGGCTCAACCACAAGGCCAGACTGAATCCTGCGGAATCCTGGGCCAAATTTATCCTGCAAACAAGATCTAATATGAACTGTCTGGCCGTACCCTCTCCTCACACAAAGGCGAGGTCACTTTAAACTTTTCGCAGTCGTTGTCTCTCAGTGGTGGAACAACCTACCAGTTGCTACAAGAGCAGCGACATCCCTCTCGACCTTTAAGAAGCTTGTAAATACCCTTCTTCTCTGAGACTGCTTCTCTTCCTAACTAAACTAATCTCTACTACTCTACCTAGGTGCTTCATGCTTGTATAAGTCTGTGTGCGTAGGGTGTGTGTGTGTGTGTGTGTGTGTCGGAGGTGTCCCTGCTCTGGGAAACTTACTTAAGGCACATATATCTACTTGTGTGTATGTGGATAGTCTGTTTACTCTGTGTTCCTCCACACCTCTGTTAGCTTATTATGTCCTCCTTTTGTAAGTGGCTTAGGATAAAAGCATCTGCTAAGTGTAATGTAATGTAATGTAATGTAAACATGGTGTAACTCTAAACTTTTCATGACGTGACGTGCCCATAACAGGAGGCAGTTTTTCCTTACGTGTGCGCTTCTCTTTGTGTCCCTAAAACAGACCGGAAGTGTATAAAATATGATCCCAGCTCTACTGGTGTAAATTGCCCCACTGGTTCTAATGGATGTCCATACACAGCCAGTAGACAGCTATCTTATGGATGCTTATGGTGTTTGTGTTGCGCAGAGGTTATTAGTGACACAATTTCACCACAAAATGTTAGACATAAACTTTTCCTATGTGTCTGATGTGTTTGCTCTTGTCCTTCCTGCACTCTGTGACTATCCTCGCCCACACAAACACACGCATACACACACACACACACACACACACACACACACACACACACACACACACACGCACACACACACACCTTCTGCAGTTTCCAGCATCATAAACCACCACCCATCACCCCACCCCCCATTTTATAGCACTTTCTCATTCCTGACACTTAATAAAAGCTCTTCTGGAGAGAAAAACTGCACGCCCGTCTTTTTGACTTCTCACACACATTAGGTAGCAGTGAATAACTCACGCCGCCAATGCGTAAAGCAGTTGTTGTTCTACAGGCATTTTTCATTTGAACTTTTATCACACTCCAATGGGGGACGAGGGAGGTGTGTGTGTGTGTGTGTGTGTATGTATGTGTGGAACTATGTGTGTGCATGTATGTGTGTGTGTGCCTGCACGCTTGTGTGCATACGTGTGTGCATACATATGTGCGTGTGTGCGTGTACACGTGTGCATATCTGTGTGCAAACAAGTGTGTGTGTGTGTGTGTGTGTGTGTGTGTGTGTGTGTGTGTGTGTGTGTGTGTGAGCAAGAGAGAGAGAGAGAAAGAGAGAGAGAGAGCAAGAGAGAGAGAGAAAGAGTGGTGGTGGAGTGTAAGGGGAGGGAGGGGGGGTGTTTACAAATCAGTCACATTTGCTCTGGCAGAGAATCAGTCCCATTACAGATGACTGCTGGGGGAATGGAAGCAGCTCAGTGGATACATAGAATATATTTATCTGTCGTGAGCATAAATATGCTATATTGAGAGGCCAAATATGCTGTTTTTTTTCTTTCCCCCCCCCCTCGTAAACAATGGCTCAGTGAGTACTAGATCATGGGGAAAGCAGGGGACATGATTGTCACGTCGGCGGGTCTCAAACGTTTAAATGGCCTCGAATTTGAATTAATGTGGTGTGTCGAAGATGTTTACATTTCTGAAAATGAGAGAAAAAAAGAAATGACAGGGAAAAAAAACAGTGGGGGGTGCGGAGGAGAAGTGAAGGGAGTGTTTCGCCAGAGTTTTAAAGGAGGTCTACTGAATAAAGCTAGACTAGGATTAAACATGACTCAGCTGTTTTTCCAGGGAAGCATCTGCCACAGTCTTCAGTTACAGTTGCAGGCACATCTCAATGAATTAGAATATCGTGGCAAAGTTCGTTTATTTCGTTAATTCAATTCAAAAAGTAAAACTCATATATTTTATTGATTGTTTTTTTTACACACAAAGTGAAATATTTTGAGCCTTTTATTTGCTTTAATTTTGATGGTTACAATTTACAGTTAATGAAAACCCCAAAAACTCTCACTATCTGAGAAAATGTAATTATATAAGACCAATAAAAAAGATTTTTAATACAGAAATGTCAGCCTTCTGTGGAGTCATATTCATGTTTATGCCCTCAGTACTTTGTTGTGGCTTGCATTTGCATTTCACACTGCACTAAATAAAAATAAATAAACTTTTCTGCAGTACTTTAATTCACTGAGATGTGCCTGTGATCCATCTTTGTTGCACATGAGTAGCTGCTGTCAACAACATCGGGGAGCTCAGGAAGGATTAGAGATGTAGCTCTCTAAATCTGCTTTTAAATATGTACACCACATGATAATTAACCAACTTGTGGTTGCGCAACTTGTGACAAGATATTATTGCAAAAAAAAAAAAAATTGGTTAGAGTGTTTGGCTGCCTTGTGAAAACTTACATGCCATTGGGCACCATTCATTTGTGAGTTCAACTTTACCCATGCGTTATATTTATATAAATATAATATACAATAAATATAATATATAAATTGGTCTTTATCCTCTTCTTTAATGTTTTAACAAGAAACAAAACACTATTATGTAAACTTTATATCACTACTTGCTCTGTATGTAAATACCCCCTCAGACCTGGCCTTTTTCACCAAACCACCATTTACCTCCATTTATGTTCTGTCGTTTCAAGTTACGGTGCCATGTTTTATCCTTACGTAATTGTGTTTGTTTTCAAGAGAGATGGCAGGATGTTGAGGGCCCTCTGGGACTGGAAATCCTGCTCTATAACAAAAAGTTTACAGACACTTTTAGATACTTAATCATAAGCATATTTGAACAGTGTGTTTTTGCAAAGCGTGCACTTTTGTGGCCCAACATTCTTGAAAATCTATCATCCGGACAGGCTTTTTTTTTTTTGACACACAACACAACTTCTTATGCAGAGGTGTGATTGACACAGCACTTATTATTCAGAATCTTTATTTGCAGGACTTGTCAGCTTTCTTGCCAACTTCATGCAAATAGAGGGGGAAAATGTGCTGTGGTCACGCTTTTCTTATTTGGCACCAGCGCAATTGAAAAGAGGACAATCGCTCGTGGTTCCAACATGGCTGCCAGCATTGTTGTTGTTAAAAAAGCTGCATATCAACTCTTTGTTGCACACGAGGAAACAGTTGTGAACAATATAAGGGAGTTCATGAAGGCTTAAATATGTATCTCTCCAAGTCTGCTTTTAAACATGTACACATCATAATTACCCAATACAACTTGTGACAAAATGGGATACTTGAGAACCATGGTTGTATCATGGTTGCTAGCAGAGTTGTATAAAGTAGAAGTAGAAGTTTTGGATGTAATTACAACACTGGTAGTATGGTATTATGCAGTTGCAACTGCGTAGTACCGTACTACTTGTGTTGTAATTACATCCAAATCAGTACTTCTACTTCTACTTTATAGAACTCTGGTTGCTAGCATGATCTTTGTATGGTAGGTGCTGATCCACTCTTAAGTGAACAGCAGGTACACAGACGCTTCAATACTCTGGCACCAATATCGATTTATTAGCTCGATGAGGACAGACACCATTGCCATAACGATCAATGCAGCCTTGCCTTTTGTTACCACCCAGAGGAAAATATGACTTCTCACAACAGTCTTATCTTTGTCTTTCAGAAATAAATAAGACCATATTGGCTTCTGATCTGTTTCTCTTAAAACCCCTTACAAAAAGAACAGCATACGGTGTTCACTAGATATTGTTTCTTAGGAGTTCCATTTCACTTTCAAGAAGCATGAGATAAATTCTGCTCTTGCTGAATTCTGAGTTGTTTTCCCTAAAACCCCCTTCGAAGAAAAAGATTAAAAATCAGCTTAGTATAATAAGATCTTATTTGTTTCTGAAACACATTGTCAAGAACATGTTTCTAAGAAGCAATATTTTTTCTTGTGGGCAGTGACGGTTGCTAAACTACCAAGGACTGGAATAGAGAAATATTAAAGAAGAACAAAGAATTACTTTGTAAAGAGTGTGGGCTAAAAATGTGTGTAATGTCCTTCCCTCTCGCTAATGAAGCTCCACATTACCGAGGGCTGAAGCATGGACACCAGCAGCAGTTTCATGTTGAGTGACACAGCTTAGTCTGGGACTTAATGAGCCTGTGACAGCAAATGGTAATTAGACGAGGAGCAGAGCTGTCCACCAGCATACGTGTGCAGTGCAGTGGGCTCAGCATCAGGGCTGAAACGCTGGAGTGTCTTATGAGGACAAAGACCTCATTTCTTTCGCTCTCTTCCTCTCACACACTGTCTGTCTGTCTGCCGTCTGTCTGTCTGTCTGTCTGTCTGTCTGTCTATCTATCTATCTATCTATATATCTATCTATCTATCTATCTATCTATCTATCTATCTATCTATCTATCTATCTGTCTATCTATCTGTCTGTCTATCTATCTCTTTCATTTTTTATAACTGTAGTGTTGTTTTCAGCATGACTTACATTGCAGCTCATCTTTCCAACTTCAACATGAAACAATACTACAGTTATAGAGAGTAGAATATGTAGATTTCATGGCCTGAAATGGAGAAACCTGTTTTATATATACAGCATATAGCATGTGATTACTTGTTCCCTTATATCTTTGTGTGTAGTTCTTTTTGTTTGTTGTGTGTGTGTGTGTGTGTGTGTGTGTGTGTGTGTGTGTGTGTGTGTGTGTGTGTGTGTGTGTGTGTGTGTGTGTGTGTGTGCGTGTGTGTGCATGTGTGTTTTTCTGTGTCTGTGTCTAAAATGATACTAATAGTATGATACTATGCTTATTTTGCTTTGTAGAGAACACATGCAACATTGTCTTCAGTATCTGAATGATGCTTCTTAGGTATAAGGGTCCACACTTAAGTCTGGTGAAACACAATTATCTGCATAGGGTAGGGTAGAGTGGGTATCCTCGAGAGTGTGGGAGGGAAATGTAAGGTGTCTCTCTGCCACCCTTTTGCTCCACGCTAAGGTCATTTCAATGTCGACAGCCACCTAACCTTTTTTTGCAACTTCATTTTAATTAGGCAGAAATAGAGGGTTACACTTTATTTTACTGTCCCTGAAAGGGAGAGGGAAAAAGGAAAATTAGCACAGACTAGAGGAAATGTAAAAGACAAGGCTCATGTCAATGCCTATAGCAGGAAAGACCCTCTGTGCTCTGGAGTGAGACTTCTATCCATAGTGGCTGTACCATCGTGTGGAACAAGTGCCTGACTTTGGCAGGCAGGCAAGGGGACGGACGCAGTCAACAGCTCACTGGGGCCTTGTGAGTGAGTCCATGCGTGTTTTACAGCGTGTTTTTTAAGAGTCGGGTCAAGTTGCTTCGGCAAGAACAACGACACAGCATACAGTGGTCCACTGTTGTGCCAGTACACCCACAGTAACCTGTAAGGCCATGTTTGTTTGGTGGACAGTGAACCAAATACTGATAAAAGATTATGCGCTGTAATTTTTTATTACTAATTTTTTTACACATATATGTGTGTGTGTGTGTGTGTATGTGTGTGTGTGTGTGTGTGTGTGTAAGGGTGTGTTGGAGTGCATATATGTGTGTGTGCACATGGGTTGGTGTAAAGGTATGTGTATGCTCACAAAAAAAGAGTGAGATATATAGAGAAAGAAAGAAAGAGAGAGAGACAGACAGACAG
Source organism: Setipinna tenuifilis (assembly GCA_030347295.1). Taxonomy (NCBI): domain Eukaryota; kingdom Metazoa; phylum Chordata; class Actinopteri; order Clupeiformes; family Engraulidae; genus Setipinna; species Setipinna tenuifilis. The sequence continues at coordinate 9,259,845 of CM059287.1, read as the reverse complement.
ACAGACAGACAGAGACAGACAGAGACAGAGACAGGGAGACAGAGCACTGTTCTGGTACTTCTGAGTGACACAATTGGACACAGAGGAAATCTAACAGTGTCTTAATATTGAATAACAAAACCTGTAACAGTCGTAAGTCTTACAAGCAGTGGGAATATTCCACACTTAATAGCTGTTTCATTTGTCACTTACTGTGCACAAAGGATATTACAAAGAGGTTTCACACCACAAAGCTGGGATTTTGATCCCTTTCATTACTTGTTGTATAATTTTTAACTTATTGTACAATTTTGTGGAGCATTTCAAATTGACCAATATCTCATTAACACCTTTGAAATTGTTTTTGCTGTAATTTGGTCCAGTTGTCTCTCCATAACACTGATGGATATTGGAGACCAGTGAGAAAAGAGCAGAAACACAGAGAGATAGAGTAGGATTCCCAAGGTCACCCTGGGCCACGGAGATGTGTCCATCACGAGCCTGTGTGGTGCACCTGCCAAAACAGCTTATGAAACCACAGAACCTATTGGCTTACATTCCAGGAAAGAGCAAAATTTTGTCATCAATCAGCTTTAAAGAGATGCTGAATGAAAAATATGTTTACCCTAGAACTCCATCTAGACCTGTCTTGTGTGGTCTAGGCTGATAAATGTGTTCACTGCGCTTCCGGTTGAAATTATTATTATCCCAAGAGAGAGGATGGGGGAGATGATTAAACTGACACCATCGAAGTTTGAGGTCTTATTGGGGCTGCGGATGATGACTTTGTCAGCCAGGTTCAGTAATTTGTCAGCCATAAATCCAAACACAAAAAAACAAATTAATGATAGTATCATGAGACCTTACATTGAAAAAAAAATATGTCAGGGATATTGAAAGGGGGTTATTGTAAAGTGACTGCATGGTTGATGGTTGATGTTAATAAAGGCCATTAAATCATGTTTTTTTATTTGTTTACTGGGATGTATTATCTAAACCACCAATGACAGTGCCCTCCTCCCCCAAAAAGTGCCCCCTATCATTTTTGGTACCAGAAGAATAAAGGACGGTATTGCACATCGGATCAGATGTAGTAATCTGGAGGCATGCCAATAATCATGTCTTATTCAGCAACCTGACACAGTTTGCCTCCATCTGCCCAGATCACAATGATACATTTTTAAGCTGCAAAAAAAAACAACCCCAAAAAAACAGGAATGGAAGAAAGAAGGAAGTCATGTCAGATAGGAAAAGGTCAATTTTTCGATTTCTTTCAAAAAAAACAAACAAACAAACAAACAAACAACAACTGGACAGTAAGAATTGTGTGTGTGTGTGTGTGTGTGTGTGTGTGTGTGTGTTAGAAGATAGTGGTGCATAGTGGTGCAGAGCTTGCCAACTTCTAATGTAGAAATTGCACGAGAGGCAGCCAGGAGGGTTGATTGCATGGGCCGGGGATCCGCACCGCTCACGCAGGCCAATCTATTGTGTCTGAGGCAGCTGCAGACCCAGGCCTTGATGCGGAGCCGAGTGTTCATGATTGCATGTTTGTCTTTCCAAGTCACTGTAGCGGCCATTTTCTTTTTTTTTCTTTCTTGCTGTTGCTGTTGTTGTTGTTGTTTTGTTTGCCTAGAAATTTCCTCCACTGAGTTGGAAAAAAGGAGCAGTTCTGTTTCTGGAGCCAGACCAAAGCTTCGTGTTCAGAGTGGGGAAAACTGGACTTTATATCAATGACAGTAAATGTGGTCGGCTCGGCGGCACAGTTTGTGGCTGCCGCAATGAATAAAAAAAAAAAGCGGAGTCTGAACTTATTGGATTTGCTTCATTAGTTCCAGTCTATTAGCTCCTCACGAGCAAGGCTGCCCGGATTGATGTCAGTGTTAAACCTCTGAACTCATAATTAAAGTCCCAGTGCAGCAGGGAAAAAAAACGGATTTTTTCCCCCTCCTCATTTTTGTCGGAAGAAGAAAAGCGGTAATGGAGAGACCAGGGTGCCATTTTATAAAAATAAAAAAATAAAAATAAAATGATATCTGTTGCCTCTGCTGCAGACAGCTGTCTCGTATGGTCTTCCAAAATGGCTCATTTTTGGGGGGGATGAAGGGAGATGTTCATGGTTTTGTTGCTGGGTCAATGTGATAGTAACTATCCCCATGAGGAAGACACGGATCAATAAGGGGGGAAAATGCACAGCCAACCTTTTATCTGCACAATGCATTGGGAAATCCATCAAACATATTCATACACACACACACATACATACACACACACACACACACACACACACACACACACACACACACACACACTTGGTCTGAAATATGAAAATTGGTTGGTCAAGTTTTACAGCTAGTCCATAACCTTGCAGTGTGAAATAGACACATTAAAATGTTAATAACATGCCATATGTCATGTATGAGTAAAACCCGATATATTTTCCGATAGTGGTGTCATCATGGAATTGACCTTCTTTCTCTCTCTCCCTCTCTCTCTTTCTCCCTCTCTCTCTCTCTCACTCTTTCTCTCTCTATCTACCTTTTCTTAAATTGCATTTTTGTCTCTGGGGTGGCTGTGTATTGAACACGTGTGTATGGCTGTATGACTGCACTATACTGTATATTGAGAAGAGGTGATAAAATCTTAGGGAGTCAGGAGGCTGACATACAGTGCCTAGCACCATTGATTTTACAACAAACTTTAGGTCTTTGGACACACATGGGTTAATGTGTGAGAGTAGTTTGCAAATCTAGTTACTTTTTTTAAGTTCCAAGCCAAAATACCTTTTGAAGGCCTTTTTTTCACATATTGTCGTACTTTAGATTGAAGCAGGAAATGACCACACAAACGTTTGTGGATTTTCTTGGTGGGAAGTGCTGTGGTTTAAGCAGAGCATCCTGACAGTAAAAAACCAAGAACTGATGACCACAGAAATCTGCAAAATGCAATCTGGCCATACAAAAACCAATCAATCAGTTATACAGCTGATAGACTCCACCACAAAATGGCTTCCTGTGACGCCATCCCAGCCTGACTGAGACCGACTGAGGGAGGCATCACCCACCAACAACAAGCCTGGCTGACACCGCACTGGCCTTGGACAAACAGGCATCTGAGCCCAACCACGCAAGTCTTGCAAGCAGAGGGAAAGTTTGTCCCACAGACAGGGGTCTGTGTTGCGACCGGTTCCGCCCCAGCGGGCCGCTTGGCGCTGGGTTATTGATGGGCCGCCGCGAGGCAGCGCAGTGCAGTGCAGACCTCCACTGGAGAGGAACCGTATACACCACGGAGGGGGCACGGGGGCAAGAAGGAGCCAACAAGTTGCTCTGGGGATGTTCACACAGTGCCTCTCTCCATCTCACGGACTCTGACTTACCACTTACTCCCCTCTCCATCACTCTCTCTCTCTATCTGTCTCCTTCTCTCTCTCTCTTTCTTTCTCTCTTTCTCTCTCTCCAGCCCCCTCTGTCTGTGTATTTTCTTCTTCTTCCCTCTCTTCTTCTTCTTCCCTCTCTTCTCTCTCTCACACACTTACTTTCTTTCTCTCTGTCTTTCCATTTTTTTCTGTTTGCCCTATTTCTTTCTCGTCTTGAACTTCACTAAAAACTTTTTGGTCTGTATGTTCATGAACCGTGCACTTTTGAAAATGGACTCACAAAACTTCTGATGAAATCAGCAGACCGTTCACTTTATCAAAACGTTAATCAACCACTTAAAACTTCCAACGGTCTCCAAGGGTCACCAATAAAAAAATGTATTGTAAAATATGTAGATGTAAAAAAAAAAATGTTACACATACCCTGGTACATACATACACCATACATACAGTATGTGCACAGATATAGATACATATCATGTAGAACATCCAAATTCAACCCCCATCAACAATAACCTTCCCCGCCTTGACTTTCGACATAAACAACCATTAAAATGAATCACAATGTCCGGTTGTCACCAGGGTGACAAATCCAAGCCCTGTGCATCTGCCGCCTTAATTGCAGCATCTTGGGGGCTCCTTATTCAGAGAGTCTTCGCTGCCCTTGCGTGAGAGACACGGTCGGTCGCGATAGTGAAAGAGCATCGGAGTCGTAAATCTCACATCCCTTTAGAACCGTTTTGGGCCGACTGTTAATTGGAGCTATAGTGGCAGAAAGGTGCAGTCGAGTATTTCAAGTATTTCCATCCGGCAGCCGGAGAGGTCTGAAGCCCTGCAGGATCACTGAGGTGATTTGTTCCCCGAGTCATCATTCATTATTCGGCCCAAGGACTGAGGAACATCCCCACCACCACCACCACACACACACACCCCGAAGCATACAGTTCATCATTACGGAGATAATTGGCGGTAGGCTGATGGAAGGTCTGCGTAGCATACATCTGTCATGTTATATACACGTCTTCTTTCTTCTTTTTCACTCACATGTAGCTCTTATTTAAAAAAGCATTAGACATGATTGTTTAATGTCTGAAGCTGAGAAATGAGACATTTCAAACTTTTTCAAAATATTATTTAAAAAAAAAACAGTGTCTGGGTGCTGGAGTTCCTTATAACGTCTTGGGTCATATTGAAAAAAAAAAAAAACACAAAAACACAAAAATGGCGTATTGATTTTTGATCAGCCTTCAGGTGACATTCAGCCGTGCCCTTGACTCTGGGGAAATTTCAAGTGGCATTTATTTAAAATGTCATGATCGCAATTTATC
>CM059287.1:9235165-9252665 GCA_030347295.1 Setipinna tenuifilis | reverse complement strand
GGAAGGGGAGAGGGGGGTACGAGTTCAACGAGATAGAAAACGTTTTCGGCTGGCTCAGGACGTTATCAGACCTGCTCCGTGGCGGCACACAATCTCGACTTTGTTTGTGAGGCTTCCGACTCAAGTTCTGAAGTGTGCCTTTTTCCTGAACCCAAAGAAGTGGATGAGAGGAGTTCAGCAGGCAAGGTCTGGAGCAGTGCAACTTAACAGACAGTTACAAAAAATCATAGAGGCCTTTATATTTGGGGTTTTTGAAGTGTTCTGTCTCTCTCTCTCTCTAAGGTAAGGTAAGGTAAGGTAAGGTAAGGTGACTTTATTGATACCCAGAAGGGTAGATTTGGTTGCAGGTAAAAAAGTACAAGCTTACAACAGCACACAAAACAGTGACAAAACACAACAGAAGACAACAGGATGAAACAACAAACAAACAATACTGACAGCTGGACGGACAGACAGATGCTCCTGGCTTGATACGTTATAAAATGAGTAAATAAATAAATAAAATAGATAAAAAGGATAAGAAGATAAAAAGCTAAGAGAAGAGAATCATCATGTGTGTCTCTCTCTCTCTCTCTGTCTCTCTCTCTCTCTCTCTATCTCTTTCTCTAGCTCTCTCTCTCTCGATGAAGGCTGAATAGTACCTTGTTCCTATATGAGCATAAACTTCCTTCTCACCGCACACATCACTTCCTGTGTCATCACAAACACCTCCCCTCCAGTCCTGGGTGATGGGCAAATAGCACCCTGCTTGTCCGAGATGTGCTGAATCACGGGGTGTGCTAAACAAATGGCCCATTCTTTACTTTCTTCGGCCCACGTAGTGTTTGAGGGTGGGAATGTGGAGGAGGATGGAGAAGGAGGCGGCAGGTGGATGGCTGAACTGCAGGGGTATCGACCAGCATCCTGCTCAATAAGCTCTCTCTCTCTCTACCTCTCTCCCCCTCTCTCTCTCTACCTCTCTCTCTCCCTCTCTCTCTCTCTCTCTCTCTCTCTCTCTCTCTCTCTCTCTCCCTCTCTTTCTGAGGGTCAGTAGTACACTGATGGATAAGCCTAAGGGATCCAAAATAGTTAAGAGAGTCAAGGGTAGCCAACGTCCTGGTGATGTATGATTTTTTAACACGTCGGTTTAATTTCCACTCAAAATTTATTTAACGCTGCTGTAAGTGCTTGAGTGTGATGTGTGTGCTCTCGGACATTCACTGTATATGAAATATTCTGACAGGAAGAAAAATATTCAAATGTGTTTTTCCCCCTCTCTTTCTCGCTCCCCCTTTCTCTCTCCCCTCATGCTTCCCCCCACCCCCTGTTTCACTCTCTCTCTCTCTCTCTCACACCCACCCAAACACACATTCACACACACACACACATACTCAAACACACACACACACACACAGACTTTTGCTCAGTAATCACTAACGTAAAAAGTGCTTAGGCAGTCTCAGCATAATAACCACAACAATGAGACGGGCATGGTTTTCTGCCAGATATTTTAAGTGCACAATATACATTGAAAGGAAGAAGTACATTTCTATGCTTGACTGAGACTGCCAGAGGTTTCTAGGATATTCAAGCTTTCGTTTCAACACCACATTCTACTTACTATGAGAAAATCTCACAGTACACTATTATGATGCTGAACATACACAAGCCACAACATGCATTTGTGGCTGTATGTTGTCTTAAAATGAAATAGGGTTTCAATATATCCCACAATTCCAGGCAAATTGTTAATGATTATATTGGGCAAAAGGAAAACCTCAAAGGTGCTATATGTAGGATTGTGGCCAAAACTTAGTTAGTATTGCAATCTAATTCAAAGTACCACAGAGCATTGTTCCCCCTCTAGAGGTAAGGGGTAAAACACAATATCAAAACAGAATGTGGGAGTTTTTAGGAAACACAGGCTTACACCAGGTTTAACACATTCCTAACACATACTCACATGAGCCATCAGGATGTCACTTCTCCTCTCTCACCCCCTGCAAACCTCATTGCACAATCTGCACAAGCACATCTATTTGCTATCACTTAAAAAGCCCACAAGGTCAAAACATACCCATTTAATTTGAAGGCGAATTTGATTTAGTCTTCATAATAAAGTTTTGGCTAAGGCAAACTATTGTGGTGTTGAAAAGAAAAAGATAAACGATTTAGCCTTCTAAATAAATAGATAAATAAATAAATAAACAAACTTTAGGCCTGAATATTTTCATTAAGCTGTCAGTGGTAGAGTCAGGTTTGGGACCTTCAATTTAGTTTCACACAAAACCTTCCACCAGTCTCTCTTGAGTTACCTGCTGATCTGCTGTAAAGAGAGGTGAATATTTGTCAGCTCAGGGAAGCCTGTGTCTAATTAAATGAACGCTGTTTGTTAATTAAGCAACTGTCTTTGTTTTTTTCCTCCCTTCAGTGACTTCCACACCTACTGGGTTTAGTGACACAGCAAACAACTTCCTCTTTGTGGCATTACACATCACCTGTTCTTGCTGCATCATTCAACAAACATTACATTACATTACGCTTAGCAGATGCTTTTATCCAAAGCGACTTACAAAAGGACACAAATGAGCTAACTGACATGTAGAGGAAGAGAAAGTAACATCTATGACAAGGCAAGTTGGTGCAGCCTAGGGTGCACACAAGGAGAGAACACACAGGAGATAGATAGATGTGCCTTAAGTACGTTTCACAGAGTAGACATACTTCAGACACACACACACACACACACACACACACACACACACAAGGAGATAGGACCTTAGATGAACCTTAGGTAAGTCACCCCCCCATATGTACACAGACACACACACAAACACAAACACAAACACACACACACACACACACACACACACACACACACACACACACACACACACACACACACATACCCAAAAGGCACACAGATAAAGTGTTGGTTAGTGGAGCTTAGTATTGTTAGGAAGGGAAGCATTCACATGTACAGTAAATATCACACAAAAAACAAAGTGTTTCTTTTTTTCCCATTTCACAGTCACTTTTTTCATCTCCACATTATTTTTTTCTCACAGTAGGCTATAATAGCAAAAAGCAATAATCAATAAACACACTTTTAAAAAGCTCTGTGAAAAACAACGTAAACAGTCCACCTGTCTGATTGGGGTATGCAGCATAAATGAATTGGACAAAACAAGAAGAAGAAAAAGAAAAAAACAAAACAAAAAAAACAGTTGTCTTTTTCTCACACTTGGCTGCATATAATGTGTTTTTTTTTTCGAATTAACTTTTTGTCGGAAAATGGAGTGGAGATATTGATGTGTGTTAAATGTTGTTTCAGAGCCAGAGTCTGCCATCCAGCTGTTTTTCGCTCTTGTTCTACACCGTGACGAGTCTCGCAAGCGCTACAGTTCAGCACTTTGCTCTGCTAATCTCATCGCACATTGGATTTGCAGGCGGGAAACAAGTTATGCTCTACAAAAAAAAAAAAAAAAAACGTGTTATGTGAAACTGTGGTTCCAAGCCGTAAATTGGTTTTGATGTGATGAAAGCTGGAAAAAAAAAAAGAAAACATCGTATTGTTTGAAAATCTATTCAGTCACATTAAAAGAACATTTTAACAGTATGGATTTTATTACAGAGTCCATAAAGGCTGTTGCTATGCTAGTTATGCATGTCACTGCTGTGATGTATTTAGACATTCTCATTGACTTTTAAACCTAACTGCAGCATTTTACATAAAATGAAAAACAGTTATTAACAGAAGCAGCACATAAGCTTGCTTTTAATAAACAAAACGATATATGCCATCATTGTGACGTTAGTTAGGAGACTGCTCTCAGTTTTTAGTGGTTTCATTATTCAGATTAGTTACACTAAAACTGGGCAATCCCAAAACAAACACCATATACAGAATACCACACAAATCCCTGTAGGATAGCAGTGGTTAGCATTTCATTTGCCTTCATTCATTCAAATGCTGTCTATAAGGCAGCAATTTGGCCTAGCAGAACCATTTTTATGCATTATGAAGCAGGCAGTCTTACCTGAGGGAGCCTAAGCAGTATGTATAATTTAATAAGAGGGCTGTGATTAATCAGGGAGAGTGTGCTTTTCTGGGCACCATGAGGAGAGAGTGCTAGCTGAACCACAAAACTCCTCCTGCTTTTAGTCCTTTTTTGGTTTACGTTCAGGATTTAGATTCTTTTGGTTGTTGCACTATACACAGGTGTGTGTGTGTGTGTGTGTGTGTGTGTGTGTGTGTGCGTGTGCGTGTGCATATGTGTGTGTGTGTGTCTGTGTGTGTCTGTGTGTGTGTGTGTGTGTGTGTGTCTGTGTGTGTGTGTGTGTGTGTGTGTGTGTGTGTGTGTGAGTGTGTGTGTGTGTGTGTGTGTGTGTGTGTGTGTATGTACGTGAGTGTGGTCATAAACACAGGGTCAGGTACATAAAATGGATGTGTTTCAGTACTGTAGCCAATATGTTTGCTGCAAACTTTCACTCCCAAACCGGTGTTTTTTTTTTTTTTTGGAACGAATGTCAAGTTTTAATAATTTGATGTGTCTGTTGATGTGTCCTCTCTATAAAGAAACCACTTTACCACTTCATTTGGGGTGCAGACTTGCAGCAGACTTGACTTGTCACCTATTCAGTCCTCCCTGTGGGTGAATGTGTGTGTATGGTGGTGAATACTCTTCCTCACACAGGTTTAGATATATTTTATTTTATTTTACTCTCTCTCTCTCTCTCTCTCTCACACACACACACACACACACATACACACACACACTTTCATTCATCTGAGGAGAAAAAAACACAAAGAATTTTACTCTCTTATTCTCCAATAATGAGACGTAATAAAATATATCTTGTATCTTGTATCTTGTATTAAAGCCCCTTTCTCTGTGCGTCTTCACCCAGCCCCTGGCCTGCTGTTCCCTGTCTTCTCCGTGTTGTGCTCAAGCTCTCTCTTCTCTTCGTGCTCAGAGGTCGCCCTCGCTGGGGGAGAGTGACACAAACATGCCATTACAGCCCCCCTTTATCAATCAGTGGCACGGCAAATTAGAATTGTGTTCCTCTCACTCATCCATATTTCATGACGCATTGGTGATTGGGACTCAGCAGTGGGGCTGTGAAACCTTGGGGGGGAGGGTGGCGGTGGAAGTGGGGGGGGGTGGTACTGTGGGGTGGTTTGTACAGTTGCAGAACACCCAAGGGGCGGATTCCATAGGAAAACAAGGAGAGAGACAGAGAGGAAGACAGTGCTGAGGAGTTGGACAGGGAAGGACGAAGAGAGATGGGGGCTGGGGGGAGGGGATTGAACCAAAAGATATTCTCAGTATTTTAAATTGTTAAGGCTTGCATGTCTAAGACCTTGTCGTCCAAAAATTCGTTATCAACAAAGTAGAGACAAAGCCAAGCCGAGTAGTGGTAAATGACAAAACCCTCGAAGGTTTATTGTAACGGATCCGGGAGCTTAATACAGCGTGCACCTAAGGCTGTGACCATACAAACTCAATTATACGGGGCACACCGCCCTCCTTATATACAGGTGTGACGCCATTGTTTCGTGTGGCGGGAGATCCGGGAGATCTGGTTGGGGGTGGGGATATGCGTTGCAATGGAAGCACGCCCCAACATACATGCATCTTTGATTTTTCTACTACAACCTCCTTCAACACACACGCACACACACACACACACACACACACACACACACACACACACACACACACACACACACTTCTCCTCGGTATTATTATGACATACTGTTGCATGTTATCTGTTTTTCTGTGTATGTGCTACTACCAGCTGTAGGTGACTGTGGTGATGATGGGGAGCTTTCCCTCAGTGGTGTCAAGAAAATGACTTCCTGACTCAGTGCGTTATCAACAAACGGACACAAGACAAGTGTTCAGTTTTAAAACTGCTCCAGCGCCAGAGGAGAGAGTGCCCACCGAGACAAACAGTTGTCTCCTCGGTTTGCGGTCTCTGATCTAACAACTCGGACATAGCCCTTTTATTGTACACAAAGAAAAGACAGTTTCAGAGAAAAAGTTCAGTAACTTTCCAACAGGTCCCTCATTAATGTTATCTTGAGTTCCTGCACCTGTGGATAACCACTTGGCCTTGAATAGAATGCTGCCAAAACAGCCCTCAGAATATTCACACAATAGAGTGCTGTCTTCTAGTCATGTACACAGAAAAGTATATATATATGTTTTATTATGTGATAATACTAAAACACTCTAGATTATTTTCACAGTGGCTATGGCTGTCACTCCTTGCTGTTTCACCTCTCAGGATTTGTGGCTTTCTGAAGCTTCTATCACCCCCCCAGGGACCTCAAACCATTATGCCTCATGATGGGTGTGTGGAGAATTAAAGTTGCATTATGGGTGAGACAAACAAAGAGAGAAAAAGTGTGTTTGTGTGTGTGTGTGTGTGTGTGTGTGTGTGTGTGTGTGTGTGTGTGTTTGTGTGTGTGTGTGTGTGCTTGTGAAAGAGAGACAGAGAGAAAAAAGTGTGAGAGAGAGAGAGAGAAGTTAGAGGGAAGAGACAGTAACAGGGATTGTGTGTATGATAACGTTTTTTTGTTATTTGTGAGACTTTACCTTTCATTTGTCAAAGCCGGTCCTAGGCAGTATGCTTTGATCATTTCATATCACTTCTCTGTAATAGATGTGTCTGTGAAATGAAATACATACACGTGTAGGGTGCGCTCTTGTACAGACATGTGAGATTACTGAGGGAAGAAAATGCTACACGAAAAGGAGGAGGAACAACAATGTTTTTCCTAATTGTTTGTTTGTGCCAAGATCAATGTGATTGATTTGCTGATTTATAACAACAAAGGGAGTCCTATTACATTGCCTGTCTTCCCTTACCTGCCTCTCCTTTCTGCTTGCTAAGAATGGGGTGTCTTTCATGTAATGCAATCTTAAACTATAATCACAAGACTGAAAAAAACACAACGCAAGACATTGAAGGCAAACTTAACATCATATATATTTCTTTCAAAAAAATGGTTGAAAATTACTGTTAGCAGCTCTACAACTCTAAAAACTACAGGCAAGTAACGAGAGGCACTTAAACTGAAAAACGAACACCGTACTTAACCTTTTTGCTTGTCTCTGTTATTCATACCTGCACCTAATCTTGAAAAGCGCATGGTGCTGCAAGTGCTCCATTCCCTCTTTGTCACTGTAAAGAGGACACTTAGTGCCATAGTGACCTGATCTGCAGCACCACAAAATAGCCTTATTTGAGGGGTGAGGCCCTTGCGTGCCACCCTGTTAACCCTGGCTTCTCCCAGCTGCACCATCCGGCGGGGCTGGGGTAGAAGGTTTGCCTCTGGACCCATGTGTGGTGGATAGCCTGTCTGACACCTCTACGATAACATATTAACCGGACAGAAATGCCTTCTGGCAGCCATTTTAAGCTGGATGATACAGAAGTAATGTCTATGGTCAGGCATATGAGCCTCTAAAAAAAGCCTGTTGTTTTTGGTGTCGATGATTGGTGTGTCATCTCATGTCTTAACATTAATCCACAGCCCTGTCTTCTCCTGTGAGAGCTTTTGTGGGAAAAGTCTCATCCACCATATTAACATGGATAATGCTTCACATCAAATGCAATGTGCATGACTGTGCATAAACAGTGTATAAACTTCCACAGTACTGCTGTTAATAACAAATCAGTTGCAGATTCCCTCAGAACAGCTTGCGGAGATACAAGCAGAAGGAAAAAAAAAGTTGTTTGATATTCTAAACGTGTAGAGGGATTCTCATCTATTTGGTGGCAGAGTGCTCGGATTTTGAGAGATAACAGATTTCCGTGTTTGCGTATAGCCATATTCCCAGTGGGGGGAAAGAAATGTTGGTCCAGCTCGGCCTATTAGAAGTAACGTACCCTCAGAGGAAGTCAGCTAGCCTTCTGAGACATAATTTTGCAATCAGGATGCATCTGTTTTATTTACTAAATATCTCATAATCTCATGCTGCCCCCCAAGCATTTTTCCACAGCCTGCTCGAGAGGACTACGCCACAGAACGTAAACAGATAAACAAAAACGGCAGGCGCTACATATCCGTTCCAACATGAAACACTATGTTAGATTTTTACAGGACTGTAGAAGATTTTCGCAGAATCATATAAAGCACAACTGCAAGTCTGAAATCAACACAACCAAAATCAAATGGGTGTATTTGTGCAAATGTGGTCAGCAATTTTCCCTATGCTTTTTTAGTTACATATAACTCTATACAATACAGCTGTTCCCATTCTAATATTAGGTAAGATAAATGGGATATAACATATAGTATGTATCTCATAATTAAAATATCATCTAGGTCAAAAATCACTGAACATAATCTGTGACCTGCCTACCTCTACCCTGTCACTTTCTGTCACAACCATATGTCACTTCCTATATTTCTGTCAAAGTGCATCAATTGTGCAGTCGGGTGTTCTGGAGCATCCAATGTCAATGCCTCCCAGTCAGCAGTCACCACAATGACAGTAAATGCACCTTGCTGTGAACCAGTGAAGCTGCCATGCCTTACCCTGTCTTCCAAACCATACTTTGTCCAACATTCTGCTTGGGCACGAATCAACACCTGATCGGTTGCAACAGATGGAGTATCTCTCCCATCCGGTCCCTCTCCAAGGCCTCCTAACCAACTCTAAGTGCTAAAACAGGCCATTGAAGGGGCAATTCAGTTCTGGTTTGGGCTGCCAATCTCTGCAGATGATGCTAGAGACAAGCTGGTCATCTGCTGTCGTAGCAAGAGGAGCATGAGCACCCACACCACCGATCTCTATTCATTTAGGGGCTTACTGCCACCACAAGAGCACGTTTGTGACAAGTGAACCAGTGCATCAGATCCCTGCTGGCAGCCCTGGCCAAAACACAGTTAGTGGAGCATGTCCTGTGGTCCCCTCTCATGCACAAAAGAGTGTACTGGGCTGACCTGGCAAAGAGGGTTGGGAAGAAGAAGTGAACCAAGAAGCCTCCAGCGAAGCTTCCAGTAACCGAAGATGAAGACCAAGAAGGATGGAAAAGCACCTCAACGAGATGTAGCCCACTATTACTGAAGGGAACCAGAGCATATCGCAGGTCACTGCCAAGTCACACTGCACAGACCAGCACCCATGACAGGGCTGTTCACTGACAGGTGAATGGCCAAAGCCCAGCTGGCTAGAGCCAAGCGAATGGGTAGACTGTGTAAACTGTGACCTGAAAGGCAGTAGTCTTCCTACTGAGACTTTGGATTCAATCACTATATGGTCCACCCTGGACTGATGCCTAGAAAGCAGGGTGAGAAAAGTGAAGCGAACCATACTCTGTATAGCCACCGTCACAGCAAATCAGGCAAGGGGAGAAATCTCTGCAGGTGATGGGTCGCTGTTAAAGCAGTCCACCACCCAACTCTGGCCTGCCAACAACGACAATCCCAGGTATCACTGCAGGCCTGTATGTACAGTTTCAGTTGTCACAACAACAAAAATCATGGTTGTCTCTGCCTGAGACAACCATGTCCGTGGAACCTCAGTCAGACCCTCTGTACTACAAAATGAAAGAGGGCCAGTCAGGCTACCAGGCTACCTCTAAGGTATCTTGACATGGTTGTGTGTTAGGCTGAGATTTAAGAAATGGCAAACAAAATAGGGTGGCTATTAAGGAAATCTTATTTTAATATTTTTAACGACAATGTGAAATAAGTGGATGGAAACCATTAAGTCCTGTAATAAAAGAAGTAGGTGTATTTAATTAGTTCAGTTTATTTTGAAGAGATTTGAAGTCTCATAACTTTCTCTTTTTCATAACTTTTAAATGAAATAATTTCATATTACATTTAGAGAAGAAATCCAATGCATACTTATAAGCTAATTACTTTGAGAAACCAGTGAAACTAAGCGGGTTACCATCCACCATTCAAATAAGGAATTCTATTTGGAAAAGCTTGTTGCAATTCACATTAACCCCCAGTCGGCTACCTACAAATGTGGCCACCATGCGCATGTTATTGAGCAGAATTGCGCATAACTAAGGCAAATCAGTTCAATGAAAACCCAACTAATGTTTAATACCTGATGCTCAAATTTAGTTCATAAGACCAGTCATTTTTTCCATAAACCCCGACGCCCTCCGAGAGGCATGTAGGCTACCGGGCAATTGGTGGAAAACAAACCAGTGAGACGTGGAAGGTAGGCTATTCCAGAGCGCTTAGGCTACCTAGATTCGGTAGCCCGTGGTGGAGCACAACACAATCTGTTTACCTTACTGATGCCTGCACAACAAGCTTATCGCATCTTTTCTTTGACAGAGCAGAACAGCGTGTCAAGCTCTTTCGTGTTTCGATGTTGTGGTAGCCTACTATATAAAGTGTTATGGCGCCTCCGCGAGGAAGACCCGGATATTTTATTTGTCATGTAAGTTACAGTATAATCCTCAAACGACTGCCAGCCTCATTTAGCAGCTTTTATTCAAATAAGAACATAATGATGTAAAACGATTTAAATATGAACGTGACATTCACCACAAGCTTTTGTCAACCAGTATATTCATGAGCCCGTTTGGCATGAGACGTCAGAGACTGAGAGATGAGATTTAACACGGATGGAAAAGATTGTTTTAAAAATCTATTTCGCATGTTATCCAGTTCTTACTATTTATTTAAACTAGCCTATACAGAAACGTTAAATGCTTTCATAACAGGTCCACTGGGACAAACCGCAATTACGTAGTCTATATGGTCATTAATTAGCCCATTTAATTAGGACTGACACATATTCTCACAACATGCAATGTATCTTATATGAGCAGCGGGGCAGAACTAAGTGGGCTAGAATAGACTTTCACCACTAATATACCGGTAGGCTAAACCTTAATTAACATACGGTGTCCATGCAATTTGGCAGGTATTAGTCCACCCATCACCCCTCAAAAACTACACTGCAGTCGCTAAAGTACTGAAATTCAATTCTATCAGCAGCAGGTGTGTTTGTGTGTGTGACAGCCGAGGTGAGCGGAGGAGGTCGCCAGTCCATTAATCAACTTGTCCCATGGTATTTGCTCGAGCAAGACATTTAAATAGCCTCCGAAATCGAATGTAGCCTTCAGCCTCTATTTCAAGCAGGTACACGACTTATGCAATGTGTTGTGTCGGAGGTAAAGTACTGCTAATCATTTTCAAAAAGCTTCAGCCAATAACATTCCTAAAACACATACAAGCCGTTGTACACATGCAGCAGAAAGAAAAACACCAAAAGCATTAGAATTACCAATTAGAAACACCAAAAGCATTAGAATTTCTTTTATTAGTAATTATAATTTGCCAAATATACATGTATTGTTTTGTCCATTATTATATCCATCTAAATAGTACATTTGAACATGTTACAATACTTCATTTACAAAAAAGGTGATGATTAGTTCATTTGCAATGTCATTTGCAAGGAAGGAACAGCAGACACACAGTAAAAGACAGTCCCCTACCACCACCCCCCATCACCCCATGCCCCCTCTCTGCGTATGGAGTGCTATCTACACGCAGAGAAACATTACTTGGAGTGAGACGCACCACAGAGGTTTAGAAAAGGGTAGAGCACGTAACCAAGTCAAAGCACAGATGATTGGTCTACATGGTCAAGGAGCACAACTAAATATATGTTTTATAAACACATTTTAACTTGAGAAGTAAAGGTTGGAGGGTCCTGTATTCTCAAACATCAATGTAGCTCTTTTGGCAGTCATATCTTGCTCAGTCATGTCGTGACATACACACATAACAGACCAGTCAGATTTACACAATCTGTTGTGCCACATGAAAAAGGTTGAAGACTCAAGACCTAGGGCTCCTTCTTATAGTTTGTGCTGCAAAGACTGGCTTTTCATTTTTGGTTTTAAGTTGTACCCAAACTGTCACACTACCATGCTTGGTTGAGGACCTGGCTGTTCATTGTAAAAAAAATCCAGTGTACAAATAAATTCATTTCATCTATGATAAAAAAAGAACGCAACAGCAAAGACTGGCACAGTTTCCAATTGTATGAAAGTGAAATGACGTTAGCTAAGACTTCATCAGCCATTTTTCCCCCCACACAATTTCATGAGTGCAGTTGGATTTAGTAGCGCAAACAATCAACAAAACAAAGAAAACAACTTTTTTGATAAGACTTAAACCGGATCTTCAGCTGATCAAACAGAACACCTACAGAATTACCTCGCAAATGACAAACTTGTTGCGCATGTAATGAACCCTGTGTGACTTCATATGCGACACTGACTTGGTCAAGTTAAAACGGCATTGCTGTATATCGGAACACATGCACTTGTTTTCCACTGAGCTCCAACAGGCCCTGAAAGATAATATTATGTGTAATAATATTACTATGTCACATGCTATTGACCATGAAAATGATAACTTTCCATTTCAAGCTGTTTTCATCATCAGCATTCTTAGGCATCCAAAGATGACCCCTTTCCTGGAATTTTCTGGTTAAATCCTATACGATCCACATGGTATACGTGACAAGGACAAGTGTACACCCACAAGGAAATGCAAAAATTACTAGGCTCATTTGAAATTCACTGTTTCACACAAGTGATGGGTTTGTTCACAGTTAAAAAAAAAAACATAGGGTATAATTAACCAGAATCAGTGCTTCACTAATCAAAATTCATAGGATTACAAGCTGGCAACTACACAGAAGGTACATGACTGTACTGTTAGCCTGCAAAAGATAAGTTGGAATGTAAACAAGATACTTCAGTTAACTAAAATGTGTTATAAAAGAAATGAGAAAAAGATAAAACCTATCTGAAGAACCCCTAATACCACTAACATGACGGAGAGCAAAATGAGATAGCTGAGATAAGAAAACAACTTCACAATGGCTTCCAGGTACAAAATCCTTTTGTAAAAGATCAAATGATTTATCTTAGCTTGTCAAACTCAAGCTGACAACATAATGTTAAGACTTAAAACAGGCTGATGAAGTTCATTACGCTGAAACAAGTCTGTTTTTCTCTTGAGGAGAATCTTGAGCAAGATACAGTGTGCCCCAGACCTTGTGCCCAGTGGTGCATTTTCCAAATGTGGCATTTAAGAGCAGCGAGAGAGACAACTAGGACACAGCTTCTCTGCTGCCATGGTTACGCAAAGATGCTTTGGATGGAAATGCGTCTCGGGTACACAATTACATTGGGGTAGTTTGGCAATCAAAACACATTATAAAACTCTGTGCAGTCTGACAGCTAAACCGCATGTCTAGGTCCAACACTTGGTTGGCATGACAAATGGGTCCGACTGATAATAGTGTTTTAAGTCATATGCTGTGTTGCTCTGATGTCAAGGCCTTTTTTTCCTGTAAAGTGCGGTCAGATATCAAGCATGTCTTAAACTCAAACTACTTAATTTTGTACAGAGGTTCTGGCTGTGGTTTCATTGACATGGGACATGGTTATCTCAGGTAGCATCTTTCCTGACCAATCAGTGAACAGATGGAGCGTTTGTGAGCCATAACGTAGACTTTGTGTGCTACATTTGAACTGTAGTGTGCAGGCTAACTGCATAAGTCACAACCAGATGTTACTGATTAGATAAAGGCAGAGCCAACAGTTTTAAACTTAAGCAGAGTCTTCGCTGATTGGTCAGGCAATATGCTGCCTGAGACAACCATGTCAATGAAAGCACAGCCAGACCCTCTGTACGAAATGAACTGAAGTATGAGGGGCTGGTTTACCAGGCTAGTATACCAGGGCTTTGTCATGTTTAGTCCTTGCATACGTTTACCCCTTATTGCAACCGCCTTCTTGTTTAGTCTCTTATGTTGTGAAATCTGTTTCAGAGCTGTTGAACAAACTTTGTAGCTTTCTAAGAAGCATACAGGCAGTTACTTGAATGCCCGTGGGGCAAACGATTCCTAAATTATTTCATTTTATTTTTGTGAGATGCTTTTTGAAGTTTGAATATGCTGCTTTTCCAACAGGTGCATTCAAACAGGAATGTGGCAAACAAATACTATGTGTCTAATGGCTACAAGCTAAAAACAAAAAAATGTTTACATAAGTAACAGTGAGGTGATCCTCGATGCATCCACTGGCAACGAAAAACAAAACAATAAACCAGGATAAACAGCAACAATAACATTTCTTAAAAATAATGACAATAATAATAAAAATAAAAATTATGAAAATTCATCTGTTGCGTTCACACCTAAACATGGGTTTGAGATGTTTTCAGAGTAAGACATTCACTCACACCCAAACAGAGAACAAATAATGACAATAACAAAAATTAGGTTAAAAATGATATCAGCATAAATTGCAATGAGCTTAAACTGCATGAGATGCCATTATTATTAAGATTAACACGTAACAACAGAAGGCTCATCTGTTAAAAATGACTCGCATAAAGGAACTGCAATGGTACAACAACGCTTAGAAAACAGCAACACTTCTAGTAAGGATATACTCTTTTATAGACGTATGCTATATTGATTTGTCATGTTGCCTGACCTTATATAAGCATTTCTGTTCAGACAAAACCTCAGTTTACAAGGCCTCTCCTGTCTTTAATATACATATGCTTTACACTAAACTGAATCGAAAACATTTCTGTGACCTGGACTTGGGGTAGGCATCATGGCTAAATTGCAAATGGATACCTTTGCTTTACCTCCTTCAAGTTACTTTCTGCATTTCAAAAACATGTTATGTTTGCATGGTTTAGTTTCTATTTGTTTTGAGATATCAGTTAAATTTTCTGGCCAAAGAAAAAAAGCTTGACAGATGCTGTAAGGTGATGCAAGCAAAGCTGTACACCTTATCTTACAAAACAAAAAAAGGGCATAGCATCAAATCTGTTCAAAATTTGCATCATGAATCCTACCAGTGACAAACAGTTTTGGGCAGCTCTACTGGTAAACTGACTTGTTGATTGCATGGCAAGTACCCCAAAAATCAGTAACATTCTTTTGCACATACACACACACACACACACACTCACACACACCCTCACCACAACAAAGCCCGTTTGGCAGTGTCCCCCCAAAGAGGAACATTCCAGATTGCATTTCTTTAAAACCACGCCTCCTTGTATCCTCTCCATTAATTTAATCATCAAAAGCTGCATATTATGATTATGGGTCAAACAAAACAGACTAGCTGTCCCATAAATGCTATATACAAATGATAAGTATTTAAAATAATAACAATTTAAAAATGTATGTTTTTTTCTTTACCATCAACAGGATTTTCTGAGCAGACAGGATCAATTTGGCAGCAAATATGGAAGAGAAGAGATACACATTCCTAATTGCTACCTTTGAACAGAAAAAAAATGATTAAAAGAAAGTGTTTAAAACTGTAGTAGAACGAGAGCACTTTGAAGCAAAGTGTCAAAGTTTACAGCGAGACAAACTTGCAAGCTTGGCGAGAAATAGTTAACTTTTTGCCAAGGACCTTTACGCAAATAGATCGATTTTACCTGAGTAAGATACTGACAAACACATACACAGAAGACAAACAAACCAACAGACAGACAGACAGACAAACAAACAAACACTCTCCACACTGCCACACACACAAACAAATATAAGATCAATAAAGGAAATGGTTTCCCTTTTGAGTGCTGATAGTGCAGACGTTTAGGGCATGGGTGTGTGTGTGGGGGGGGGGGGGGGGGGGGCACAACCATGCCCTAATGTACAACAGGCAGACATGTGCCACGGGCTGAGACTTTTCACAAAGAGGAGAGGGTTGTTTGTATATGGGTGTGTGTGTATATTTGTGTGTGTGTGTGTGTATATGAGCATATGTGTGTGTGTGTGTGTGAGGGAGGGGACCCAACAGCGATAGTAAGGGGGACGGGGGGGGGGAGCGGCTACTCCTCCAAGATCTCCCCAAGGACCTGGAGCAGGTTTTTCAGCCCATAAATGTAGCCGGCGTCGGGGCTCTCGCTGGGGAAGACGTGGGCAAAGTCGATCATCCGGACCTCCACGTCGTCCCCCCTGGCCTGCCCCTGCCCCTGCCCCTGCGCTCTTCCCCCCTTCCTCCTCTTTCCACTGCCATTCTCCCTCTCCTCCCTCTCCCTCTTCCTCTCCATCTCCTCCTCCTCCTCGTCCTCTTCCTTCTTTATTTTCTTATTCTTCTTCTCGATACCGCCGCCGTCCCATTCCCCCCTCTCTGGGTTCAGCTGCTCCGTGGTGCAGGGGAGGCGGTTGTTGCCGTTGGGTTGCTGGGCGGCCGCTACCGCGTGGTGGTGGTGGTGGTGGTGGTGGTGGTGCCTCCAGGCCCCGTTGTCGGGGGAGGTGATGGTGACGGTGGCGGTGGCGGGCGTGGTGTGGTGTGGCCGGGTGCAGGCGTGCTTGTGGAGGGCGTACATGGTGGAGAGGCTCTGCTCGATGTTGTTGTTGTACTCCAGCACCACCACCTCTCTCTTGCCACCACCACCACCACCACAATCACCACCTCCACCACCACCACAGCCTGGGCTGAGTGGCTCAGGGGTGCCCCCGGTGGTCGTACTGGTGGGGGGTACTGCGGAGGGAGGCGGAGAGCCCTCGTAGACGAACAGGAGCGAGCTGGCGTAGAAGTGGAAACGGCTCTGCTCCTCGAACCAGCGCAGAATCTCCTGCACCTTGACCACACTGGCCACCACCGCATCCTTACGCAGCCTCTCACCATTGTGGAAGAACTTGGAGAGACCTAAAGGGAAGGGGGAGATCAAGAAATATGGGATTCCATCAGACCAATGGGCTAACACCGTATGTTACGTTACATTACACTTAGCTGACGCCCTTTCCAAGAGCGACTTATAGTTTTTTAGGTACAGGGTTTCAGTTACAGTCCCGGTTAGATGCCTTGCTCAAGGGCATTTCAGTCATGGATCAGGGTGCAGAAGAGCATTAGTTATTTACTCCCCCACCCCCATTTTTCCTACTGGAATTGGAGTTTAGAAGCCAAGAGATGAAAAGTGTGTGTGTGTGTGTGTGTGTGTGTGTGTGTGTGTGTGTGTGTGTGTGTGTGTGTGTGTGTGTGTGTGTGTGTAACCACTAGGCCACAGCTGCGTCATATTAGCAGTCCCTGTTGCAGTGTATTGACATGCATCAGCATAAACCTTTCTGGACTTACACGGTCCATACCCAACACTAACCCTAATCCCAACCCTTACCCTAACCATAACCATAACCCTAAGGTACAGTGTAAGTACATAATGTCACATGTTACACACTTTGCTTACACTGTATCTCATGAACTAGAAACACTGTAACAGGGACAATAAAGTAAAACCTACTAATGCTTTAATATAAAAAAGTTTTTCTTCTACTGCCCATCATTCTGCCAGTGTCAGAAAAGGCTATTAGGAACATTACTTTGTCATTAATCATAATTGAAAAACACATCAAACTAAATTTTTGAGTCTTCATCTTATATGACTCTGTTTTAAAAAAAAGATAAATTGATGTGAGTGCAAGAAGCCTAGAAGCCCAGAACAGACAGGCACAACATCTAACTTGGTGAT
>CM059287.1:9207665-9230165 GCA_030347295.1 Setipinna tenuifilis | reverse complement strand
ACAATATATCCCGTGTTTAACTTTAAGAGCTCCAGTTCATATGATTTTCTTGGTGTTCATTTTAGGTAGCTAGGTCTTCTAGCCCACAACAACACAGTGTTGCTTTAGAAACGAGTGTGTGTGTAATGGATGCCAGCTAGCACAGCTTGGCGTTGGAACGTTAGTGAACCTCCCTCCCGACTAGGGATGAGACAATTACAGATTTCGATGTGCAAGAAATAATAATGATTTTGCAACAATAAACTTTCCCAAAAAGTTTGTTAATTGTTGAATGTGAAGTAACATATTTTTTAATTTGAAAGAAAACACTGACACCACCTGGAATAACAAAAAAACTTCCCGACTGGCAGATTTGTGCAAAGGCAGTTTCGTGTAGTTGCCTCTGCCGCAAGTTACGCCACTTGGTCTAAAGTTTCGGCTACCAGCATAATATATATAATATTATATATATTATATAAGAATGTTGCCATGACAATGTTGGTAGCTTTTACAATTAATAATTGTGACGTTTTAATTGCGATTAATTGTGAAAACGACTAATTCTCTCATCCCTACTACTAACACCTCAAAAGGATACACAACTGACTTAACCAATAGCCTGTCTTTTAGCTGAATCATGCCTGAGCAACCTTTGCAACCGTCAAATTTGTGTCCTTGTGTAATGTATTTTGAATTGTGGACACACAATTCAATGTGTGTCTGTGTGTGTGTGCGTGTGCGTGTGTGTGAGGCTCACCCTCATGCCCAGTACCAGGAAGCCGATCTCCTCCATGAGTGTGTGTGTGTGTGTGTGTGTGAGAGGCTCACCCTCATGCCCAACACCAGGAAGCCTATCTCCTCCATGAGTGTGTGTGTGTGTATGTGTGTGTGTGTGTGTGTGTGTGTGTGTGTGTGTGAGAGGCTCACCCTCATGCCCAGTACCAGGAAGCCGATCTCCTCCATGAGTGTATGAGTGTGTGTGTGCGTGTGTGTGTGTGTGTGTGTGTTAATGAGTGTGTGCATGAGAGGCTCACCCTCATGCCCAGCACCAGGAAGCCGATCCTCTCCATGAGTGTGTGTGTGTGTGTGTGTGTGTGTGTGTGTGTGTGTGTGTGTGTGTGTGTGCATGTGTGTGTGTTAATGTGTGTGTGCATGAGAGGCTCACCCTCATGCCCAGCACCAGGAAGCCGATCTCCTCCATGAGTGTGTGTGTGTGTGTGTGTGTATGTGTGTGTGTGTGTGTGTTAATGAGTGTGTGTGTGTGAGAGAGGCTCACCCTCATGCCCAGCACCAGGAAGCCGATCTCCTCCATGAGCGGGTACTTCCGGATCTGCTGCTGCTGCTTCTCCAGGGAGGCAAAGGGGTCGTAGCTGCGCTGGCCGATCTTCACGTCCATGATGCACGGCTTACGGAAGCGCCGCGTCACGTCCTCCAGGTGCAGGTAGAGCTCTGGATATATGTCACACACACACACACACACACATACATACATACAAATATGTGTGCAGACACACACATACACAAACACACACACGTACACACGCACGCACACACACACACACACACACACACAGATGTGTGCGGACACACACACACACACACACACACACACACACACACACACAAACAAATATGTGTGCAGACACACACATACACACGTGCACGCACACACACACACGCACACAGGTGTGCGCACACACACACACACACAAACAAACAAATATGTGTGCAGACACACACATACACACGTGCACACGCACACACACAAACACACACACACAAACACACACAAACACACACACACACACACAAAGCAGTAATTATCATGTGAAACAAGAGCACCCAGTATGAATATCTCTCATATGCAAAGCACACAGTCAAGCCAAGCACAAACACGTAAGAGCAAAATGCACATAAACCCACTGGACACGTGTTCTTACATGCAAAATACCGTGGTTTCATAACCATACCTGCCTCAACTTCACAGCTGAGTCACAGTATACTCATACAAACACATATAAACAGTATGTGACACATAACACACATATAAAACATAAAACACACACACACACACACACACACACACACACACACACACACACACACACACACACACACACAAAACAGTACCCATACGACAAACAGGATACTCGTATCTTACAAGACTATCACAAGACACAAATATACAGCCAGTTCACCACTGACAAATGGCGGCAATGACCATGGTCAAATGTCAGTGGTCTTCATGGAATATTCTAGACTCAAACTGAAACTGTGGTTGGGAGGAATCGACTCCGTGTGGTAATGGAATTGAATTATAAATGGTGACCCGTCTTGCATGACCTACGCGCTGCTATGTGGGTTGTGTATAGTTCATTATTAGCCTGCTTGCTGGATTCTTTTTAAAAACGGACTTGACAGTGGAGAAACAAACTTATCCCGGACGCCGCAGCACCAGGAAAAACCACCCACTCACAAGCTTGGTAATTTGTGTAACACTATTACAACAAGAGCAGGGGCCAATTTGTGGCTGTGTAATTTTGTTCATTGCCTAAAGAGGGAAGGGGAGGGAGGTTTTGAAGAAGGCCTTCTTACCAGTGGGGGCTTCAGGGGATGACCAGGTGCCGTAATATTTGGGCAGATACCTCTGAAGGTTCAACAAGCAGGGGTCTCTGCTGTCCTCTGCGTAGACCTGAAGTGGACACAAGGGACTTATTAACAACAAGATTCATGACAGGTGCTGTACTGATTTAAAAAGGTGGGTTAACTGTATATGTCTGCAATCCACAGAAGTAAGCACAAAAGTGGGTAAGGTGTGTATGTAGCGCAGGTGATGCTATTATTGATAGCATAGTGCCTATTATCAGCCATTTCTGTTGCTGGTCCATTTACAATAAGAGTTTACCCAGTGAAAAAGAAGTTATTTCCATGAAAATACACAAATGTAGCTGCCCTAAACCTTAAGTTTGAATAAATGAACTTTTATAACATTTATTTTAGGGTTAGGGTTAGGGTCTCTCACCACCAGGGCTATAATAGACTTAGTTATGCTATATCCTTAACATTAAACAATCATAAAAGTTTGAGTAAAAGCTGCTTTGTGAATTTTAAAGGTGCACAAAAGCCATTTATGTGCATTTACCAGCCACTACATACCGTTCGTAAACATCTCCTTAAACAACATCCTCTACTCTTCGATGTGCATTCATTCAGAAACAGTGGTGTAATGGTTGAAAAAGTGGCAAATGATAGCTATATAGAAGCTATATAGATGTTATGAGCAGTGCTTAAAGAAAAGATGGGTACACTGTGCATGTCATTACACTTTGTAAAAAGGCAAATAAAGGCTGTTTTTGACATTTTAAAAGGTGTGTAAATGGTGCTTCCCCCTGTACTACACCTATTTGCAAACAACATCCTACACTCTTTCATAAGTGCTGCATACACTGAAACACTGTTCTCGCCAAGATGATGTGTGGATTTGCATGTGCCACATTACACCGACATCTGCAGTCACTCACAAGCAGACATCACTATCACAAGGGCCTAGAAATGTGCATTGCTTAATCGGCTGTAATGTGTTCGTGCTGGTTTCACACAAAAGTAAGTGATGCAAAGTCAACAAGGCTGAAACAGAGGCCAGACGTTACCCGTTAAAGAAAAAGGGAAGGTGTGTTTATCGGGTCGTGGTGTGTCCCGTTGCGTAAGAAAATCCTCACATAATCCCATTTTTGCCAACAGTGTGTTTGTAGTGGCCTAAATCTGGGAACATCTGTCTAAAAAGTCTGGATGCTACAATTCAAAATCCTGTTTGATGGAGGGCGCATGCCCGAAACATCACGCTAATTAAAAACTGTTTGAGAGCATAATACTGGTTTTGCAGGCCTTATGTCCTGTTTGACAGTGTGTTTGCCCAGAGCTGAGAAAGGGGCGAGGAGGTGGCGGAGGAGGAATCTATCAGGGCAATTCAGATTCATGAAACACCAGGAAATTATCACCCTTCTCAGAAACCCATCAAACTGTGTGCATTTCTGGGCTCTTACCACCCAGGGGGGGGGGAAGGGGGTGGTGCGTGCCCACGGATGGAGCCTCAGAGCTGGTGTTGGCATGGCATAGCATGGCATGGCATGGCGGGTGCTGTGGTGGTGGGGAGACCTTAAAAAGGGAGCTGAACATAGTGAGGTGCTAATTAAATGCTATCTCGGGTGGGTGACGAAAGGGCTACGCTTCGAGAGTGCTCACCGCACGCTCAACCTCTTAGTACTCGACACCAGCAGGTGTGCAGAGAGGACAGTGTGGAAGTAGGAATGGGCGAGGAATGGGACAATAATCTAAACACTGCCAACTGACAACTGACAAAAACTTGCTCATGTCAATTAACGCATTCATTTTTTTTATATTTAGTTAGCTCTTTCTTTAGCTTCTGCACATTCCACCATGAATGCTCCTCTTGTACTTTTCATTAAGTTAGACAAGAAGCCCATTGTAAAACAAACAAACAATTGAAATACTGTTTAATTACTGACGTTGGAGTAAAGTCTGTTATTTGTGAGTTTTTTAATTTGAGGTCATAGTTGCTCAGCACTGGAGAGTGTGCATGGACAAACAAAAAAAATAAACAAACAAAATTGAAACAACCATTTAATAATTGACTTTGAGGTAAAAAATAATTAATAATTAATTTGAGGTCATAACCGCCCAGCCCTGTGTGCAAGCCTAGGCACTATAAAGTGTGCAAGTGCAAACGAGGAGGAGGAGGAGGAGGAGGAGGAGGAAGAGGAAGAAGAGGAGTGTGAGGAGGAGAAGAAGAGTAGCAATAAGATCATGCATGTGGGAGTATGCTGTGGGAATGTGCTTTTTCCAGCGTGGGCTTACAAAGGACAACACTAATTCTTGCTGTCTTATATAGTTTTTGTGCCATGCCATGTATGACTGCACTCGCTGCATGTGTGGGTGAGTGTGCGAGTATGTATGTGTGTGTGTGTGTGTGTGGGTGTGTGTGTGAAAACATAACCGAGTGTGATATGCATTTTTTCCCCACAGGCTTGCATCAGATACTAATTTAGGCATTTGTAACTTTGCTGTGGCACACAGAAAGAGTCCAAGTAAAGCACTGGTGTGTTTTTTCAACTGGCAGAACCAGGAATAAAAACACACAAGAGTCAAAGACAATCAAAGCAAACAGCACAAACAAGAACAACTAAGACCAATGACCCATGGACGCAAATTCTGTGCAACCACACTGTGCAAAAAGCCGTGGTATATAACAGGACAGGGTACGTGCAAAATTTACATTGTAATTCTGCATCCTGTTTGATACCTCATAACATAAAAGTCGAATTAAAGAACTGAAATGAAATTCAAGTGTCTATCTTGATTTAATTCTCACTTTTGTACAGCCCAGTGGGTGTATTGCAAAAAGCAGGATTTAGTCACTTACCTGAGCATGTTAACTCAGAGCAAGTGGTAAACCTTCTAAAAGAACAAGCCCGTTGGCTTTGTTTAACTATAAGAGAGAGGCAATAAGACTCTTCTATTAGGAGGATTACGACTTACTCCACGCTAACTTATTTGGGTTAGTCACTAAACCCCCTACGTGGAATACTTCCTGAGGCATAGAAAGCCTATATCAGGATGGGACTACTGTTAAGACACAAAACAATACACAGACAAGACCTCTGGCTTGCGTCTCCATCTTTGTGTGTCCGACCCTCACTGACCTATTAAGTGTGAGAGTGAGGAGGGAACAGCGGGTCGCTGGACTTGCTGAAAAATGGGAATAACAAACGAGACATCACCCCCGACACTTTATCAACCCCCCCCCCCCCCCCCCGCCGCCTCTGCTGCAGCTGCTGAGAAACCCTTCAGCGGTCTCTCAGCTTGAGGCTGTGTGTGTGTGTGTGTGTGTGTGTGTGTGTGTGCCCCGCTGGGGCCTCTTTCAAGAGCTGCTCGTCGACTTTGAATAGTGGCACAACCCTCGGGGCAACATCACTCACGTTTTTTATTAAAAAGCGTTTAAGATGGCCGCCGGGCTTGTCTCCGCAGGAGGGAAGACGTGCTAGCAATGGAAGAGGCGTCTGACTGCCACCATCCTTCTACGGCGTTCCTTTTTTTTTTATCATGATATCTCCTACACACACACACGCAGGGGCGGCAGAGGAGGCCCCATTTAATGCGCTACATGCAGCGAACATCATAAACAACTACTCAACTATGTCGTAAAAGTGACCTCCACCTAACTCCTAACAACCACCCAACCCCTGCCACAAAACACACACACACATACATACACAGACACACACAGACACACATACACAGACACACACACACACACACACACACACACACACACACACACACACACAGGCAGACACCACCCAGGCTCAGAAAACGTTACACGCGACACGATCCATAAACCTCAACTCAAACATACCATAAAGTCAAGCCCTCCTCCCCCTTTTCCCTGCTGCCACCAGGCTTTTTACAGCGCACAGTAATGACTGTAATGACCCGCTCTGTGTGGGAGATGGAGAAAAAGCCGGCCAGAAGGCCAACGAGTTCACTCTGTCCGGCTCCGTGCCATTTTTGTGGGTGTTTTTTTAATTTTTTTTCTCCCCTGTCTATTTTTTATCGCATGCGCCACCGATGAGAAGATGTGAGGCAGAAGGTGTCGTGTTTACACCCCGGCCTGTTTGAAATGCAGCTTTTCCCCCGAAGGAGCGTGTGTGTGTGTGTGTGTGTGTGTGTGTCTGGGTGTGTGTAAGTGTTGGGGGGGGGGCGGTCTGTTCATCTGCATCAGAGGTCTGTGTAAATTTAATTTTGAAGAGCCCCCCCATCCTCCCCACCGGTGCTATATATCTCAATGAGAGGGACAAGCAATGAGGAAAGTGAGCCGCTCCAAAGTTGGGAGATAAATACCTCTACGAAGCGTGAGCCGACTGCTCCGCAATTGTGTTTTTGACTGTGCTGTCAGTTGCAACAGATAAAGGTCTCTTTGGATACAGGCCATACACAAGTACAAGTACACACACACACACACACACACACACACACACACACACACACACACTTTGTTTTGTGAGTGACAAAGGGATGTACAAACAGACACACACAAATACATATCCTCAAACATAGCCCCACACACACACACACACACACACACACACACACACACACACACACACACACACACACACACACACACACAGGTAATGTAATATGAGCACTTGGCTTGGAGACTCCATCCCCATGAATGAACACAACTGCTAAACCACTACATAAAAACGCCAACTCCAAGCAAGGTGGACATGGGGGCAGGTGTGTGTGTGTGTGTGTGTGGGCGCGTGAGTGTGTGTGTGCTTACCATGCTGTAAAACTGCATCTCCCTGGGTCCTCTTGGGGGAGGCTGAAGCTGCTTCAGGACTGTCCCATCGGGATGCTGCAGAATTCCTGTGTCAGAACACAACACACACACACACGCACACACACACACACCACCCTGTTAGCATCGGGACGCCCTAATAATGTCTCCGGGCCTAGACCGCATCCCAGGGGTTGACTAGTGACTAGGCAATTCACTTCACCTGTTTTCAGACATACCATGAGCCCCTGACATATCCTAAACAGCAAACCAGTGAGGCCTTTTTGTCCACCAAGGCATTAGTGCATCACCTGGGTCTGAATCGCTCTAAAGTCCACAGACCACAACAGACCATACCCTACAGTTGATTACAATGATATCTGACAATGACATGACATTTCACAATCAGCGGGAGTAACTTTTTTAACATCTTTTCAGATATTGGGAAATAAACCCCACTAACTCTGGGTATGACAACTTGTTAACTGTGCTTGCAGAGCTCACTTATTGTTATCTCCCCGTTTATTAAGTGTGCTTGCAGAGCACACTTATTGTTATCTCCCCGTTTATTATTATTCTCCTAGACCAGATCTTGAAGACGCTACTAGTCCTCAGGCTTTGGAGATAGAGACACCGTTCCAACTCTAAAACGACCGGCCCGGTTTGGACATGACCGCCTACATTTCGGTATACCGTACCTCTTGTCGTTCATCCGTTATTGTCGTTTTTCTGCAATTTTTTGGCCCATTGAAAATGAATGGCGAAATGTTGGCACGCATATTTGCAAGCACACTTTTTGCATTTTCTGCGGGAATGCAGTCTAGTTATTTCTGTTGTCATGAAGACTTGTTGTGTAGTGTAGTGAGAGAATGGATTTTTTTTTCTGCTAGCGCTGTTATGTAATGCAACCATGCAATATCAGGCCTGAGAATGTGTAGGCTTGTACTTGCCCCAGCATGACATAAGCTGATTCTACAAATATGACTCCTTCCTCTGTTTGGGAAAAAAAAAGGGCTACAAGTACATATTGTGCCATCAGATCCTAGTTCTTAACAGAACTGCTGAACAGGTATATGAAAATCAGAGTTGTATAAAGTAGAAGTAGAAGTACTGTTTTGGATGGAATTACAACACTGGTAGTATGGTATTATGCAGTTGCAACTGCGTAGTACCGTACTACTTGTGTTGTAATTACATCCAAAACAGTACTTCTACTTCTACTTTATACAACTCTGATGAAAATACCCCATACACACACACACTCCTTCAGAGAGTGTGTGGCCTACATATGAAAAGGACTCAGGAGTGATGCGTTCAAAGCAGGTTTGGTGACTAGCAAAAAGAAGCATGACGGTCGGCTGCAACAGGAGGCCTTTTGACCTGAAGCATTTTAGAAATGCCTTCACCCTTTTTTTCTATCTGATGTAAACATAATTCTATAATGAGCAAAAATAACAACAACAACGACAACAACAGGAATACATGAAAACACTCACACACACCCCACAACATATTCAGATGTTATCTAACAAACAGACTGAATCCAGATAAACCCCTGCTGGAACCAAGAACCACTCTGGAGAATTACATCACCAAGCACACACACACACACACACACACTGCCATATGCTCCACATTGTTGGGCATTTGGGTATGTTTCTTGAGTAATAGAAACAGGTACAACGGCTCGGTTTTACAGGAAACTACTTAGCTATGCTTGGGTACATCATTTCAGCTCAGCGTCAGCTTAGAATTTTGCTGAGTGTCTTGACTAATCCGGCATACTTTTGCCAGAGTGTCATGACATTAGGCCTATAATCCAATCATCCAGTCATCCACATCTAGGTGAAGGGACGTTTTGTCACTACAGGGGAAAAAACAACTGAAACTGCTGTTTTTATTCTTATTTATATACAATGTCCTGAACACACAAACATACATACATGACACAGCGTTGTGCACACATGCACACACACACCACATATCAGAGCTCATAAATCTGCAAAATAAGAAAAAAAAAATCCCCTGATTGCATTCAGAAGAGAGTGTGTGTGTGTGTGTGGGCGCGTGATTACCACGTATTGAAGGGTTTACACTGCCCTGTTCTTCACTTGGTTGAGGAATTGAAATGCTCCAAGCTTTAGTATTTAATCTGAGCAGAGGTCAAATCAAACAGCCCTCGCAGCAGAGCTTGCGGGAAATTGTTACCACCACACGAGCCAACCTCGCTACGGGCAAGGAGAGGCTGCGGTCCATAACGCGTGAACGGGCTAGATGATCACGTAAGCAGTCATGACCAGGCATAACCTAGTCCTAGAAGAATTCCTGCCCCAACTCACTGTGCAAAGCATAAATCTACAGATGAATGCCTCTGCAAACAGTGATGACCACAGTTCCCATTTGTAAAATGTGACATGACAGTAGGCTATGGTGGGAATTCAAATCCCAGTGCAGCCTAGGTTATTAAATGCAGTGAAGGAAAGGTGATTCGAAATTAAACTATGTAGTTGCAATAAGACTTAGCTATGGATAAGTCACTGCTTCGTCACATTCTGTGACAGCAGTAATTACAGTTCAATTGAACGATGTGTACAAACAGGGAACCCAATACGCATTTATGAGCTGAGCTGCTGTGGAGAACACGAAGGTGATATGTATGACTAGCCTACCTAAAACCCCACATCCTCTATATGAACAAAAAAAGGACAGCTCACATGTTATGCAATTACCCGTAGTTGGCAGACGTTTGGCGAATAGCGTTAGTCTACTGACCTACTTTGTCTACGCCATACTTATGGCCAGCCACCTGATGTGTCAGCGGCACACATCCATTCAGGTGAGTGTGAGCTGCCGTCTTGGCGGTCTTCTCCCTCATCACGGATCCGGGCACACACGTCCCTCGGTTGCCCACGGAACTGGTGATCTCCAGTCTTTCCAGTGCCAGTGAGGTGTCCATCATGCGATGCTGTGTCGACATTGTAGCTGTTGACTCAAATGTTTCAATGGCTCGTCCGTATGGGAGTGGACATCAGGCTCACTACCTATAATTCACATACTCTGAGAAAGAATCCAGGCAGCCCCCGCGACATGTCTACAGTAAGTCACAGAGCAGCCTCAATAACGATGCTGAGTGAGATCCAAAAAATGACCATGCAGACGTTCCGAAGCGCTGCTTTTATAATTTTCACATTTCAGACAGCCACATGAAATACAGGCAGGCCACATCCCACTTCCTCACTTGAGCACTCCGCCTTGATAATTACACCAATAAAGCGGAGATCGGAGCCATGTGTAATCCCAAAACCGACAGAAACGCACCCAGACCCTGTTCCGGTCGCCGACGATTCGGTAATGCTGGGAAAACAAATGCATAATAAAGCGAGCTCCGTTGTTGTTTGCTGCTTACGCATCCCACAAGGCGAGTAGCGTGACGCACCCCCTGACGCAAAACCACAAGGTTTGCTCACTCTTGCCTCGCTGGTTCGCCAGTTTCAGATAAAAGACACAGAGGACAAAACATTCGCAACCTTTCTGTATCCGATGGACATGTCAGTCCTTCAAACACACGGTTATTACTGTGGTTAGAGGAACAAACAATCGCTCCGAGAATGCGGCCGTTGCTGCTCGTGCATGTCAAAGTATGTGTCTGCTCGGACACTGGCAGTGTCTTGGTCGTTTTGCGACATTGCCAGGACTGTCGTAATAAACAGTTGACGGCATCACTTTTTTTTTTGCCACAAACAACCTGTCTATGCAAACAACTGACACAAGAGGCAAAACTGAAATTCTGTCAGAGCCCAAGCCTACAAATCTTTTGATTCAAAGTAGGCTTTTAATGATCTATTCGCAACTGGCTATATGCATAAGTTACCTAGCTTTAAAAAAAAAAATCAGTATAACAGTATAACAAATGTGTCATAGGGAATAAGTAAGCTTTTTCCTTTTGTTACCTAGAAAAAGTATAGTGGAAAAATCACATCAGTATAATTGTTTGAGCAAATTGATTTATTTTGTCAACAAGGCATTTTAAATGCAAGCTGTTATCAGTCACAAAATTGTTTGTTTATAAACAGATTGTGAGATAAACCATGAAATACATCCCAGGCTAGTCCTCAGAGAGCCACATGAGCTAGACTAATTAAAATTTTATCAGTCAGTGATTTAGTCATTAGTCATTCAGGACAGGACATTTTCTACAGACATTTCCTACATTTCCTCTGAGAAAGGCTTAAGAAAAGGCTTGGGTTTAGCATCAGCCGATGCCTAGGCCTGTGTTATATAACAGCCTTAGCCTTATAGCCTAATTGTTTGCTCGATAGAACTATGAGCAAAATCTCTAAAAGAATATGCATAATTTACCTATACTTCCACATGGCACAGACGCCATTACATTAACTACATTACTTTATACTGATCATTGCTACCAGGGGCAAGCATGTATCCTATTTTGTCTGTGTTTTCTTGTCGTGTTCAATGTGTCTATCTTAACCCATATCCCTATATCATCAGTGTCAGAAACTCGAACTTCTGAACTAATTTGGTACTGGATAAGATTTTTTTTTTTTTTACCATTCATCTATATTGTTAGAAGAAGGTATCAATGTGTAGAGGCTGATGCCAGTTCAAGAACACGTCAATGTACTGTAGTCTCCAGACCGCCAGGTGGAGTTTTCAGGGAGCGGTCGTGATTTGAATTGTCCTTTTGTGCATGCCGTACTGTCATATAAAGCCTTCCTTAACGGAAGTACCGCCCCTTTTCCCCCCTTGCTTGCCGACTGTGTAAGGAACTGTTTTTCTTACACATCAAAATCCAATTGAAATCTTATTGCATCGTGTTTTATTTTTTAAATACATGTTCATAAAAAGAGTTGTGAATGTCTTTTCTTGTGATCTGTAATGCTATTTGTTAACTAAGGTAATATATTATGGCGTAGTAACTAAATGTTTATCACGTCTCTTTCTGCCCGCAGCATCCAGTCAGCCGCCTGAGCGAACATGGTAAGTAGCCAGCCAACTAGCTTTTAATAATACAGAGAACTGTGTTGGAGAGCACAAATGTGTCAGTATGCAGTCGTAATTTGTCATAGGTGTCAGTTTAAGTCGCTATTGATTTAGGTGTATGTCTGGGTGACCAGAAACTAGTAGATGGAAGGTATAGCTAGCTATTATGGGAGCTAAGTAACTAAGGCTAACTGTTTATGGGAGATGTAACATTCAAAATAAATGTTAGCTTAAAAAGAATGACGTTTGAGACCAGCTTAATCTTCTATTTCACAGTTGAAACGTGAAACTGGCAAGCTTCACTAACTTTCCCTTCCGGGAAACGGCTAATGCCAACGCAGTAATTGCTATAGCAAGTCGTGCAGAGTCAGTCAACATGGAATTGATGAAGGCTAGTGTCCGACATTGTAGCAGCAGGACAACATTGGGCGATTTTATTTTACAATGCAGGTTGTCCTAGCGCCGTAGGCTCTGTCTTGTGCCGAAGGTGCCTTCACACACTTGCAAGAGCAGGGATGGACCAAGTGCAAATTTTCGATTTTCCTAAGAATCTTTGTTCCACCGGTCCACCGACACCTACCCCCTTGCAACAAATCCTGGGATGTCCTATGCTGTTCATACGCTAACAACTGTGTTTTCCTCCAATAGCCACGCAAAATTGAAGAAATCAAGGATTTCCTGCTCACAGCAAGGCGGAAGGATGCTAAATGTAAGTCATGTATCTGCATCATGCCTATGTATGGACTACTGATGAATCTTCAGGCAACCTAGACGTTTGTAGCTGGAAATTAGTGTGTTTATAGTGGCAGTTCCACAAAAATGTGTGGATGTACTGTTTGGCTGGTACCTGTTTCCATCACTGATGTGTGTATCTGGTTATGACTACGCCCCCCGTCCCCCCACAACGCAAGATGTCCAAACACCATGGGCCAACTTGTGCCCCTTGTGCATTACACGCTTGCAAGATTAACGCACGGACCAAGTGCTAAGATTTGTCTCTCCCAGAAATCTTAGTTCCACCGGTTCACCAACACTCCACCTTTTTTTTTTAGTTGTGAACACAGCCCACCTACAGCATGTGTGTGGTTACCAAACATTAACTTTACTGATTAAGTATTCTAAAAATCAAGAACTCTGACATCTACAGAACCTTCTGCTTTGTTTATAAAGTCCATTCTAGTGCAAAGAGTTTTGACATTTCATAAGAATCACCAGGTTTCTGTCCAACTATTTAACACAAAAAACTGTTGGAGCATGTCAACTTCTTAATTGAAAAGCATAGAGCAAAAAACTTGCAGTTAGGATGTGCATTTGGGGATGAATTCCCTATGGGCAATCACCATATTTGCTTATACACACACACAGATGGTGACTTCCACAGAGTAGGAAACCAGTGAAATGGGTTTTCATAAAATTTCTGTGTCCTTGTCTGAGCAAATGGTCACAGCTGGCTGTGTGTGCTGACACCAGCTCATGATCACAGATGGGAGACATCTTTTAAACTGTATTGGCAGTTTTGTTTGGATGAATAAAACACTGTACTGAAGAGAGAAAATGCAGGTTGTTGTGTATGCTTGGGTAGGCTGGGGGTTTTGTTCAAGTGGGAGCTGTTAATCTGCCTCAAGCTTGAAATAATAATAATAATGTCTTTTGTCTGATCCTGCAGCCGTCAAGATCAAGAAGAACAAGGAGAATGTGAAGTTCAAGGTGCGCTGCAGCAGATACCTGTACACATTGGTCATCACAGACAAAGAAAAGGCTGAGAAGCTCAAACAGTCCCTTCCCCCAGGTGAGATGTTTGCACTGTCTTTCTCTCTGTCTGCCTCTCTTTGTCTCTGTCTCTCTCTCTCTAAGGTGTACAGAGGTTGGCTGTGGGTGGTCTCTGTTCTTGAATTTAGTGTAGAATGGCTTGTGCCGAATAAGATGAGCAAGCTTGCCCGGAGTTGAACCTGTTGTGCTCATTTCTGCAGGGATTGATTATCCTGTCCCTGACAGACTATTATGGAGGGTGTTTACCACCTTGTCCTGTGAACTTTTTTTTTTTCCACTCCGGGGGTATTCTGCAAAGGTGGTTAAATGATTAAGTGATGAACCTGGTTTCGTTAACCCATAGGTAGAGTTGTGAAGAGCCCTAGGAGTTTATCACAACTAAACACATTGTTTATAACTACTTGTGGGTTAAATAAACCCAGCCACCTTTGTCACCAAACCACCTTTGTAGTATACTACTCTAAATGGAACTGTGTGTCAGGGGTGTAAATTAAACTTATAAAATGAGAACCTTTACCATCCACTGACAAATAAAAGTAAATTGTGTCTGAAATCTATCAGCCATTTTCATATTTTACCAGTGTTTGGCTGGTGGCTGGTACCTGTTTCCATCCCTGATGTGTGTATCTGGTTATGACTACACCCCCCGCCCCCCCACAACGCAAGATGTCCAAACACCATGGGCCAACTTGTGCCCCTTGTGCATTACACGCTTGCAAGATTAACGCACGGACCAAGTGCTAAGATTTGTCTCTCCCAGAAATCTTAGTTCCACCGGTTCACCAACACTCCACCTTTTGTTTTTTTGTTTTTTAGTTGTGAACACAGCCCACCTACAGCATGTGTGTGGTTACCAAACATTAACTTTACTGATTTAAGTATTCTAAAAATCAAGAACTCTGACATCTACAGAACCTTCTGCTTCGTTTATAAAGTCCATTCTGGTGCAAAGAGTTTTGACATTTCATAAGAATCACCAGGTTTCTGTTCAACTATTTAACACAAAAAACTGTTGGAGCATGTCAACTTGTTTATTGAAAAGCATAGAGCAAAAAACTTGCTGCAGTTAGGATGTGCATTTGGGGATGAATTCCCTATGGGCAATCACCATATTTGCTTATACACACACTGAGATGGTGTTGACTTCCACAGAGTTTTCCTATGTGACATAGTTGGATTGAAACTTGACCTGTGTCTGCTTTTGTGTCTGTCACAGTGATAATTGTGGCCAGAATGGCTCATGCTCATAAGTCTGTCTTTTTCTCTTACAGGTCTGGCTGTCAAGGAGCTGAAGTAGATGTCTGTCTTGTACAAAATTTAATAAAAATGGAGAAAATTGGATTTTTGATTCTGATGTTTTTGTTAATCGGTACTGTCTATAAATGTGTTTTCATGGAAGATGGATGGCATTAAGATTAGCCAGCAGTTGCCAAATCTCTTTATTATAAAAAGTGCTGTTTTGAACCTTTGCAGCCATTTGCCTTCATTTTAAGTTGGTTCTTCGCTGCACTTTTCGATGTAATTGAAAGCATCTCCCTGACGGTCTCTTGGTTTAGTAATGTTTTTATCTGTGGAAAGATTTTTGGGGGGATTGATGAGAAGTAACCATAGTGGCATTATATTAAGCATAGCTGTGACCTAGTGTGTCAAATAGCAACTGAGACGTGGCAGTGTATATGTAATGCTTAAAGACAGGGCGCTATGTAAGTGAGCAAATTTAATGCTGACATGAATATTAAGATAAAAAAAAACTAGGCTGCTTTAAAGGAAATACGAGGTAAGGATCGTGCCAATTTGGTGCCATAATGTGCATCCTATACACTAACAATAGGCCAGGTGAACAAGCATTACAATTTGTGTACATAATTCATAGTTGATGAAGTCCACACAGATCCATGCGTTTTTTTTTTTTGTTTTTTTTAAAAAGAACTTGACTGGAAACTTGGAGAATCTCTGTTTTTCTCCACCACCTATTATGTGAAAAGGGAGCAAATATGGATAGGACTGCACGGAACACTTTGGCAGAAATGCGTCACCTCTACACAGCCTTTGTCAGAAAATGTCCCCTGTATCATACGTCTGAATTTGTAAATCGTGTTTGTCAGTGGTACAAAGTAAAAAAGTGAACAAATGCATATAGGACTACACACAATTAACATCTTGCCAGAAAATAAATCACCTGATAATTCCAGTGAGCAAAGATAAGTTGTACCACGCAACACGGTCTTGCCAGGACCACCCCTTTTGTGAAAAGTGGGCAAATACACAGTACTACACACAACTCTTCCTGAAATGCACCTTGTCCTGAAATAAATTCAGTTCTACACACCCAACACAGTCTTGCTAGAAACACATCTCATGTAGCCTAAGTGTAACTGTGTTTGAATTTGTAAATGGTGTTACAAAATAAAAATATAAATATGGTGTTGCACACAAAAGGTCCACAAGTACCTGTACCTGGATTTCCATTGAGGTACACAACATGTGGTGTCCACGAGTTACTCTTTTTGTTTGTTTGTTTTTACTGGTGTTGGACAGCAGATGGCAGCGTTGCAACACCTGGAAAACTGGTAAGGCCGCGGTAACCAGAGGCTCGCTCACTTCTGTGAATCAAAGGTTTCATTAAATTAGGATAAGCTAATTAGCCCACATCTATCCCTGTACGAAGGTCTTTGCATTTGTATAAGGGAAACAGGAGCCAAGAGTTCAGCTTTGCCCGCAGCTTTATGTCAGTACTCGTCATGCTCCCGTAAAGACTCGCTTATTTTCTAAGCCGAATGTCTTTTCGGATCGTTCCGCTCTCTTCTCTCACAACACTGTCCCGTGTCCCTGATTCAAAGCGCGCCCCCACTGCTTCTGACGCTACTCCGCGTGGATCCGTCTGTGGGTGAATGACCACAAGACCAACGGAAGAATGGCTCTACCTCTGAGGAATACGTCGGACAATCAGACAAGTTAATGTTTGGTGTTTAACACTCATGTTTGGATATCTTAATTGAGGGATCAACTGCTTCCCTTTCTCATATCTTCAGCTAGTAATTAAGTCGTATCGCTGAGATTTTTTTCAATGCAATTCTTTTGTCTGCTAAGAGGGAAAGAGCCATTAGGTTAAGCGGACTCTGGTTGTCCGCCGTCTTCGGAGGGGAAGTAAACGCTTCTTTTTGGTCTTGCTTGGAACATTTTTTTTTTTTTTTACCGGAGCAGGGATGTCGTCGGCACGGGTAGATTACATCGCACCATGGTGGACATACTGGCTACATAATTTTCCCCATATCAATTTGAGGTTTCAGCCAGTCGAACACACGTTCCTACCGGAGGACGCGAATTATCAGCAGGTCAGTGAACTCAGCTCATGGGATTCTTGGTGCCCTAAGTGGCAGTTGATACTCGGGGTGTTCCACAAATATTGCCTAACTCTTTAGTGTTCTGATTAGTGGATTTGAAATAAGTTGGTTTCAATTAAATAAAGTCACAGCCCAAGTTAGATTAATGTGGTTCACTGAAAAAAAAGAAAAGCCTGGAGTAATTATCATAAACTAATGAGTATCCGCTATATATCCCTATAGTCTCTATCTATTTCTCTATTTCTGAAAAAATAATCAAATAGTCAGCTTCAATGTATGGCTATGTTAACACATTTATTACACTTATGTTGTCACATGCAGAACTCTGTGTGTTCATGTGTCAAAGTGTTCATGCTGATGAAAGAGGGTGTACCAAGGCGATGGTGTAGGCTACTTGCAGCTACACCATGCAGACATAAACAAAAGCAGTGGGAGAATAAAAAGAAACGACAAGGCTATTTTCAGCCTTGTCAGAGACACAAATAGCTGCACTCATAGTTGTAGTAGATATAAGCAAGGCTGTTGTGGAAGCTTACTTCTCGTACTATTTTCAAAGGAAGAAACAAATAAACGCAGGACATACGGCTTGACATTTTCCAGGATATGCCTCTCATTAGGCCTACTGCAACTATAAACGTGATAGGTGTCCTCTGGCCACAGGGCAGAATATGTTCAGGTTATCATTAACATAACCAGTGTGTTTTAGACCAGTATGGACAGATGATAAATGAAGTCAAATGAAATCCTCACCCAGAATTGTAATTCACCAGCTGAAGTTGGGTGGCTTGGCCACCACATAATTACTGTGATTCACCCCCCCAGGAGTAGAATTTATAACCTACATGATTTAAGAGCAACTCCCAAGGTTCAACCTCAGCTGTAAAACCTCTGCACGTGTGTGTGTGTGTGTGTGTGTGTGTGTGTGTGTGTGTGTGTGAGAGAGAGAGAGAGAGAGAGGGAGAGAGAGGAAGAGAGAGAGAGAGTGCAGTCCCCCGAGCATGGCTACAGCTGAACATGCGACTCACGCTTGTATTGATAAGAGATTGTGTGTGTGTGTGTGTGTGTGTGTGTGTGTGTGTGTGTGTGTGTGTGTGTGTGTGAGGGACACGGAGATAGTGTGTGCAGCACAAGCCTGTGTGTCAGACCCAGTGCACGCTTGCACCTGAACGTGAGACCCTTGTATTGATGCGAGATTAGTGTGTGTGTGTGTGTGTGTGTGTGTGTGTGTGTGTGTTGGAGTGTGTGAGAGAAATACATGGGGGATGGTCCCTCTGCAAGCGATGAAGGGAGAAAGAGCTCATTTCTGTAGCTGTCGGCTCCCATTAGGGACAATGCTGATGGCTGGTGCTGGGTTGGACTGGTGTGGGGGGTGTGAGTGTGTGGTGTGTGTGTGTGGTGGGGGGGTTGCTGGCTTGGGGGATTGCTGGCTAGGTTTCCCTTGGGACACCCAGGCCAGCCTCTGCTCACATGGGGGGTGTAACAGGAAGAGCTCATCCATGATATGCCATCCTTATCACCCCCTCACTGACAAAGCATACCCGGTTCATCTTACCAGTGTTGATGTGCCTGCTTGACCAGTCCAACAAAAGATGGACCCCGCCAGTCCAGCCAGGATCAAGGCTAAGGCCCATCACTATCAGGCAGCATTGTTAAGTAATGGAGATTCTTTAAGCCAAACCATTTGCATTTTTATTAAATCTAATTACTTTTTAAAATGATGTTATTCTATTCTACAATTCTAATCCAATAAGACCCCAAAGCAGTAGTAATAACGCTAGGATTATAATATTGTTGTAATACTGGGAAAAGACCATTGGGGACAAAGGAGTTTTAGTACAATAATAACACTGATATTCCACATTGCTTCATTGATGCCAGGATATCCTGGAATCAGTTTCAGTAAAGCTTTGTTTATTTTCACGAGCTTTGTCAGCCCAATATTTATCAAAGGGCCTAAATGTGTGTGTGTACGGCGATACGGCGTCTTTGTATTGATCCCTGAGCTTGCTCTACAAGGGCCTCACGAACTGGAGTTAAACCCTCCTTAACCCCAACTGGGCCCTTTTGCCGTCGGGCCGGCTCTGGTTTTGGTCAGCGGCGGACAGCGGGCGCTTTATCATGCAAAGGGGCCTGCTTCTCATTTTCTCCTCCTCCCGTCACGATCCCGGTGGTCAGCCCCTAGCTCAGGCCGACATGCCAGGGATTAAATCAACACGGCCCGGTCCAGGCCGGGGAAATGGATTAATTGATTGTTTTACGGCGTGTTGAGTAATTACACACACAAACACATTGCACTGGGAAAAAAAAAATGAGCGGGGTAAATGTGTGAGATAAATGGTTGGAGGCCACTCTGTGTGTGTGTGTGTGTGTGCGCGCTTGTGTGTGTGTTTGTGTTTTTTTTTTGTTCCGATTCATTACACTGTAATTGGTTTGTGGCCATTTGAACCAGTTTAGTTCTATTACACATCTTTGGTCAATCAGAATTGTGTAATATAAAACTCTGCCTCATGCAGCACGCTGGGACACACACACACACACACACACACACACACACACACACACACACACACACACACACACACACACACATCTGGTTTGTTGGCCTTGGCCAGTTCAAACGACATGCACTGTTTGCGGCTCATGTCAGGAATTGATGGGTCAAAGGGTTCTTCTCAGCCCATAAGATTCGGCTCTTTCCTGTGTCAAGCCCCATCGCTGTTTCCTGTCAGTGCGTGGAGGAGGAAGACTGTCTATTGTCTCTTAATAACATGTAGGATGTTGTGGGCAATCTACAGACCTCCCTTTCTGTCAATCCATCTGCCCGGTGCGCAGTTCCTCTAACCGACATATATTTATGTCACTTACTGTTCCTATTTATCCAGGAATTAAAAGTTATAAAGCAGGAGTTGTAAAGGTTGCTATAACCTGGGTTCTAAGCCCAACTGTCACTCCCAGTGGCCTGTGTGGTGTGAACACAACCAAAAAAGGAGATTTTTCTTTTAAGCTGTTCTAGGACCTGTGAAAAAGTTTCTTCAGTGTTCCTCCGGTGTGAAAGTCCCTCACCAGCCATTGTTTCCCCACAAACCCCTCCATCAAGCATTAAAACCGCACTTTTGGTGGAAGGGAACTATTTTAATTGCCCCAGAACCATGCAAGGAGCGCGACACTCCACTCCCATGGGAGCCAATGCACTTGAATGCCACTTGAATGGTCTGTTTGGTCACACAGTCCAAGGCCAACTTGAGTGACGGTTTGGGAAGGTGCCAGATGACTCAACGAATGGCCTTCAAGACGTTTCATTAACGCTGATCAAACACAGTTGTTGTTTTGGCCATCCTGAGGCCTGGTTGAGAGGGCTCGCGTTGACTTTTCCCATCTCCCTTCTCAGGCTTAGGCCTGGCTCCGGGCAGGTCCATTGTCTGTGTGTTAGTAATGGTGCTCCTCCTGGCTGAAGGGGAGTGCAGGCCTCCATGAATGAACACTTTGGGGAGAGCCAGTCACTTAAGAAGCCCACCATGTCTCTCTCAGGCTTGTACATCTATCCACTAGTCTGTTACGAAATGGAAACGTTGTTAAGTTGTTAGGTTTCTGCCTCTCGTCCCATCGTTTTTGGGATCTGAAACCGCAACAGTCTTGAAACCACCGAAACGGCACCGTTG
The DNA here is from genome assembly GCA_030347295.1 of Setipinna tenuifilis. NCBI lineage: Eukaryota > Metazoa > Chordata > Actinopteri > Clupeiformes > Engraulidae > Setipinna > Setipinna tenuifilis. Next base: position 9,209,052 of record CM059287.1, on the reverse strand, counting down.
TGTTGTAATGTGGACACAGTGAAAACGAACCAATTTTACTGACCTTCCTGACTGTACTTTCTCGGTGTGTGTCAGTTTAGTGCTTTTGGAGTACCTTGAAAACACATCTACAGAAGGTGTAACCTATGCCCAGTAAGTGCACATTATTAGTATGTAAGTATATGAGTAATGTAATGACTAAAGTTCACTCACTCTCTTTGTGATAACTGTATACACACTTTTTGTAGTAAGACAAGGCAAGCTTTATTTACATAGCACATATCATGTTCACAAAGACAGTTTGAAGTGGTTCACATCATAAAAATCAAGTTTGTAGAACTACATAGGAAATGCATCAAATTGCACAAAAATGCACACTACTATTGCTACTTCCTGTAGTAGAGCACCTGATTTTCACTAAGTCCACTTTCACTAAGTTCACTAAGTCCACTCTGAGGCTAAGTGAATGCCAGGTTTTATACAGCAAGGGCATCAGGACACAGAGACCCTGGTCAGCCTCTGCCCGAGGTCTTATCTCTTAATGAGTTTAAACTGGAACAAACATGATATTGCTCAAAGAACAGAAGAGGTACCACTGATAGAGTTCATCTGGGGTTTCATTCTGGGGCCTTTTGGAGCTATCCCAAATTATGCTGTCTAGCAGGGCTAAATGTTCCCATTCTCCACACACCAGCTGACAAGTTAGTTGCAAGTCTTTCTGCAGCCATTCTGTTCCTCTGCCTCGCAGAAAAAAAATTAAGTTTCTTCCTCAGCTGAGTGACTGCATTTTCCTCAAAGTTTAGCTTTTTGCTTTTTTTTTTTTTTTGGGTCGTTGTCCTAAATGGACCTCCCAACAACATCGTGTCTCGCTGGGCCCAGATGGAGAGGGAACAGAAAGAGCTCAGTCATGTGTGTGTCTCTCAGTGTGATTGGGCGGCTTTCAGGGGCCCTCTATGCTATTACAGCACACGCCCCTCCTTAGTTTTTTTTTTTTTACTACTGCATCTCAGGCTTGCCCATGACGAGAACGAGCACACATTCAATTATGAAAACACAAACACACACATGCACACACACACATGCACACACACACACACACATACACTTTTAGCTGCACACACACACACGGTCTTTCTGCTTGAGCAGTTCACTCGGCTGACGGAGACTCCTAGGAAACTGTTCTGCCTCAGTAATCCCAAACAATCTCCATCTTTTGACCTCTCTCTTTTCTCTCTTCTTTCTCTCTCTCTGTCTCTGTTTCTGTCTCTTTCTCTCTCTCTCTTTCTGTATTTCTCCCGCTCTCTTTCTCTCTGTCTGCCTCTCTCTCTTTGTCTGTCTATCTGTCTTTCACACTCATAGACACGCACTCTATCATCCTGTCAGTCAGCCTCCTGTGAACTTTGCTCTT
>CM059287.1:9197665-9200165 GCA_030347295.1 Setipinna tenuifilis | reverse complement strand
AAGTAGCCATATAATAAGCGGGATAATGTTCAGCGGGGTGGTCGTTCTCTTGAAATAAGCCCCTTTAGAGTAATTCAAGAGCCCTCCTCTTCGTGTCAGGGTTTTGCATCTCTCTGTCGGGGCTTATTCAACGAGAACGGCCGACTCGCAGAACATGTTCTCTTATGTAACGTACTGAGTGGGCGATGGCGTGGCAGTTATAGCGGGCCTGTCCACACCTTTTAGACAGAAGGAGGAACTAAGGGGGGGTGGACACAGGGGGATTCAGGCCTTCAGAGAGCCGCTGCTACTTCGGTATTTTTTCGTCATTTAGAAAAAAGGTTAAAAATAAATGTGTGGCTGGGTGGTTGTGGGTGGGTGGTGGTTGGTGGGGGGGGGGCGGGTTGGTTGGGGGGGGGGGTGCGCTGTTGGGGGTGGGCTGATGTCATTGCTGCATGCTGTGGTTGTTAATGTTGCCGCTGGCTGTTCGAGGAGTGGCCTTTTCAGGAAACAGGGAAACAGCTGGTAGGTTATGCTAATATTGTGTTGGGAGAATGTGTGTGTGTGTGTGTGTGTGTGTGTGTATGTGTGTGTGTGTGTGTGTGTGTGTGGGTGTGTAAAAGCGAGTGCAGTAAACAACATGCTAATGTGTGTGAGTGTGTGTGTGTCATGCATGAGCAACGAGTCTCTTATCAGTCCTCCGAGAGAAATGGAATGGCAGATGGCAAGGCGAACGTTCATCAGGCATTTTAAAGGTGTGTGTGTGTGTGTGTGTGTGTGTGTGGACCTGTGTGTGTCAGTACGAGTGTTTGTGTGTGTGTGTGTGTGTGTGTGTGTGTGTGTGTGTGGAACTGTATGTGTGTGTGGACCTGTGTGTGTGTGTGGACCTGTGTGTCTCAGTACAAGTGTGTGTGTGTGTGTGTTTGTGTGGTGTGTCAGTATGAGTGTGTGTGTGTCAGTGTGTGTGTCAGTGTGTGTGGCTGACCTCTAATGCTTTGTGCCCATATCAGCGCCTGCAGGAGGCAGAGAGGGCAGAGAGGGCAGAGAGGGCAGAGGGGGCACTGGGCTCCTGGGGGGCTGGAGGGAGAGGGACAGGGACAGGGACAGGGTCAGGCAGAGGAAGAGGCCCAACTCTGCACAGCTGCATCAGCCAACCAACCAACCAACCAACCAGCTGCCCTGGCCACCTCCCCACTGCCACTGCCACAACACACACCACTCACTGCACTACTCTGGGAGCAAATATGGCCTCTCTCCCTCACTGTCTCTTACTGTCTCTCTGTCTCTCTCTCTCTGTTTCTGTGTCTGCCTCTTTCTCTCACCATCTCTCTTGCTGCCTCTCTCTCTTTTTGGCTCTCTCTCTGTCTCTCTCTCTCTCTGTCTGTGTCTCTCTCTCTGTCTCTTGCTATCTCTGTCTCTGTGTCTCTGTCTCTCTCATTCTCTCCTCTCTCTTTCCTTTTTTCCCCTCTTCCCCTCTTTCTCTCTGTGTCTCTGTCTCTTGCTGTTTCTCTGTCTCTGTTTATCTCCATCATTCTTTCCTCTCTCTTTCCTCTTCCCCTCTTTTTCTAGCCAGGGCTTGCACTGCTGTCGTGCACCCACAGTTCAGTATTGTATTTCTCTACACTACTCCTGTCAGGCCACTCTTCTAAGGCTCTGGCTTGCCTCAACCTGATTTTTTAGGTTTCCAATCATCCCTGATTGGTTGAAGGTAGTCCCACTGGTTTTAAAAACTCACACAAAGTAGCCATTGTCCAGGAAGTAAGTGTATCCCTGTGCAGAGTAACCAGACTCTTTAAACACAACGTGCGTCTGGTACACCGGGCTACTCTTAATCCGTTTATGTACAGACTCATCCCTCCTTCTCTGTTTATCTCTTTCTCTCTTCCAAATCCCTTTCCAAGTCCCCACCTCTTCCTCTCCTGCCTATTTCTCTCTCTACCTTTTCTCTCTTTTCTTTTTGTCTCATTTCTCTCTTGTTCACTTTCTTCTTTCCTCCATCTGTGTACCATCCTGTGTTTTGTTCTGTCTGTTTTTTAGCCTGAGTTCTCCAGTTGTTTTTCTATAACGTCGTTCTCTCTGTCTTTGTCACTGCCTCAGCCTTTGTTTCCTTCCTGGCCTCACTCTTTCTGTTTCTATTTCAGTCCGTCTTGTTCTCTTTCTGTTCTTTTTTTCCTTCACTCGCTTGCTCTCTCTCTCTCTCTCTCTCTCTTTCTCTCTCTCTGGTCTTTGTCTTTCTCTTCTCTCTCTCTCTCTCTCTCTCTCTCCTGTACTCATTCCTACTCTAAACACTTACAAGCCAGCACTCCATTCCTGACTCCAGAGGGATGCACTTGGTGTCTTTCTGTCTGTACCAGCACCAGCACCTCTCTGCCTCCTCCACTCTACCCCACCTCCAACCCCCACCCACCCATCACCACCCAACCCCACCCCACCCCACCCCACCTCAGCTCAGCCCATTCCAACACTCATGTCAGGTCTAACAGTTTCACACTTTTTCCTGTTTTTCTTTCAAACTTCCAGT
>CM059287.1:9170165-9187665 GCA_030347295.1 Setipinna tenuifilis | reverse complement strand
TATTTCTTTTTATTTTCAACTAAATATGGGCTTTCGCTACTTTTGGCCAAATCAAGCTCTCCCATTTGTTTGTATACACACACACAACACAAACACACATACACACACACACACACACACATATATATATATATATATATATATATATATATATATATATATATATATATATATACGTATATATATATATTTTTTTTCTTTGTTTCTTTCTTTCCTTCTTTCCCAGTAAGCACATTTCCTTCTTTCCTTCTTAGAGTCAAGCTTTGCATGATACCCAATGACATTTCCCCTGAGGTGAGGCTCTGTGCAGTTTAAGCAGCACTTCTGCTACCAAGCACAGCCGTAATGCGCTGACTTAGCATCTCATCTCCCAGCAGCACAGCTTACCACCAGGGGGGCCCCAGCACACCTCAGGTATTCCCCCCGGCCTGTAGACCCTCCACGCTGACAGGCAGAGCTAACATGCTTACGAGGCTGGAAGCCACCGGTGCACCTCATTGCATTCAGTTTTGCGTTTCAGAATCAGAATCTGAATCAGAAAAACTTAATTGTCTATGATGGTAATAGCTGGAAAGACTTGTACAAGGGGTCGGTGGGGTCAGCTGTGATGTGCTTGTGTGTTTAATACAGAGAGCTGGGTTTGATTTTCACCAATTATTTTACTTTTTTGATGAATGATCCTAGATAGCTTGGCTTTGTTAGCTTTGTTTGCCTGAGCTGGAATTGAACCAGGATAAAATATTGAAAGTAAGAATGGATTCAATAAGTGATTTGTAAACAACTGTTGAAATGTCCTTTGTGATATTAACATCTCTGAGTTTCCTCAGCAAGAACAGGTGTTGTTGTGCCTTCTTGTACACTGAGCTGGTGTGCCCAGTAGGCTGTTCTCAACCAAACTTATTGGTTTTCAGTCAGCCGTGATTGGTTGAAGGCAGATCGAATGGTTTTGAAATTCACACCGACTGCCCATCCCACCCAGGAAGTAAATGTATACCTATGGACAGTAGCCAGACTATTTACAGGAAGTGAAAGGAGGTGGAAGAGTCTGGTCCAGTCTGATCAGTATCAGTCTAGAGCTAATATGCTGAGTGGGCCCGTAGCTGTGGCTTTGAGAGAGAGCAGAACAGAGCTGGTGCCTGTGGTTGTAAAGAGCCTCTTTACTGCCCTGGGGACTAGAAACATCCAGTTCGGTACCAGCAGGGTAATTTTATGGCCATTAAAGTGTGGTTTCATGGTTTCATCCTTTTTAAAGTTCCAATAACTCACGAATTACCAGCTTATTACCAAAATCTTGCTGAAGACTTAAGAGGGAAGTGATTTATTTGCATAACAATATGCTACTTTACTTGAACTATCTATCATATTATCACATCTATCGCACTATCATCAGGTTATTTCACCACTACAAAGTCATTCTTTTAAGTATTATCAAATAATACTTTTTGCATTATATTCCTGACAGATAAAAAAACCTTAACAGTGAATGCTAAGGAAAACACAAGTCAGAACATGGTGTCTGCAGGGACGGCGAGGGTCTAATACAGTGGTTCTTAACCTGGGTTCGATCTAACCCTAGGGGTTCGGTGAGTCTGTCTCAGGGGTTCGGTGGAGCCTCCGCCACAGAGGTCAAGATACACATGACATCATTTTGTGCACCAGTAAAAAAAATCATATTTTATTTTTTACTAAAGAAGGGTTCGGTGAATGAGCATATGAAACTGGTGGGGTTCGGTACCTCCAACAAGGTTAAGAACCACTGGTCTAATATGTCTCTTGTTTTGGCTCTTGCTAGTGTCATTGACAGGAAACGTGTCCAGTCAATGAGGGAACGAAGGGGCTCTTTACAGCCAAAGTCCCAAACAATAGCCCTGTTCTTTACTAGCATTGTTCAGGTCGGTACCAGTAGGGTGTAATGGCATGGCAATAAAAGCCCCTACCTCAGTGGCATCATAACTGAGAAGGAAAACGAGGAGGATGGAATGTCCCTCCCACCATTGTGTGTGTGCGTGTGTGTGTGTGTGTGTGTGTGTGTGTGCATGTGCACACGTGTCTGTGTGTGTGCACAAGTGTGTGTGTGTGTGAGTGTGTGTGTGTGTGCATGCGTGTGTGTGTGTGTGCGTGTGCATGTGCACAAGTGTCTGTGTGTGTGTGCACAAGTGTGTGTGCGTGTGTGTGTGTGTGTCTGTGTCCATGCGTGCACAAGTGCCTGTGTGTGTGTGTACACGAGCCTGTGTGTGCATGTGTTTGTGTGTGGGTGCACACGCGCCTGTGGGTGTGTGTGTGTGTGTGCACACACGTGTCTGTCTATGTGTGTGTGTGTAAGTGAGTGAGTGAGTAAGTATGTAACAGAGAAGAGGAATGTGGCGAGGTTTTCTTGGCAGCCGCATCAATAGTGTGCCCATTTTTAGACACCGCCAGTTCCTACAGTAAGCAGTAAGTGGGCTGCGCTATTGTTCCCATTCGTGTCTCGCCTGTGCAGAGGGAATAGGGGGGTGGGTGGGGTGGTGGTGGTTGGGGGTGGTGGTTGGATTCAGTCATTTGTTTCTGGGTGGAGAGAACGCAATCTGTTTCGTGCAAGATCGCAGCAGCAGATTGCATGTACTGTAGTGCGGCGACTCGACTCTAAAAAGTCATGCTTGTAATGAATCGATGAGATTATTTTGTGCTGTGTGCAGCACTCTGAGCTAAGCATTGTTTTATGTCACAAGTAAGTACCAAGTATAGCACGCTACGCAACCTAACAACAGCCAGGCCAGTAGTAGCCTTGCTACATGTAGAGGCTGACAAACAGGCCTGAGGAAGCGAAAGTCCTGCCATATATTTCCTTCTGCCTGTGCTCCTAACACAGGTGAGTTCACTAATTAGCTCATTTACTTGGCTGAACAGGTGTGCTAATTAGGATCAGCTGGTCCGTTGAATTGGCTGAAACAAATATGTGGCAGGACTTTTACTTTCCGAACCCGGGATGTCCACCTCTGGTAACATGACTCTCAAATGTCATCTTCTCAAATGAACATCACTTACTAATTTAGGCTACTAAAAACATTGAAATAACAATTTGCTTAATGGTTAAAGAGTTGGTCTTGGTATTTGTCTTGGTAAGAGCTGCAAGGTTAATTCCTGTACCAATAGGGGAAATGTGGATGGTGGAGTGAATAACCTGCGCTGTCCTGCACCCTTATTCATGGCTGAGGTGCCCTCGAGCAAAGCATCCGAACCCCTATAGCTCCAGGGAGACTGTGCCTGTGCCCATGTAAATGACATGTAATGTCAAGCAAATAACGTGTAATGTCAAGCAATCTAACATTGAGAACAACAGAAAGGGCTCGTACTCTGAGCAAATGACCAGACAAAAAGTCTTGGAAAAAGCAGCAACTGTTTTAATAAGCAGACAATTCAGCCATGAGACTATTTTCAATGTTTTTCTCTTCACTTGCTGGCTATTACGCACCTGAGATGAAAAATCTGTACATCTAAGCGCAACAATACCTCCTCACTATGCAATTTAACATTGACAGACCAATCTTAATGTTTTTGTTTTTTTTCTCCCTGTTTTTTCTGTCTTTCTCTCCATCTGTCCATCCCTCCTCCTCTCCCCCTCTTTGTCTCTCCCCCTCTTTTTCTCTGTTTTTCTCTCCATCTGTTCATTCTTTTTCCCTCCTCATGCCCCCCCCCCTCGCTGTTCTCTTTTCCTCTTCTCCGTCTTCCATTCCTCCTCCTCCTCTTCATGCCATGTCTCTCCATCTCTCCATAAAAAGGCAGAAGTTTTTTAGAGAAGGCACCATGCTAGATATTTTTAACAAGGTCCCACCTTTAAAGGTTTTAGACTTTTTGAAGTGCATTGATGTGTACAAACGTATTTAATGTATTTATTTATTTATTTCATTGTGGGTTTTAATCTCATGTAATATTTATTACCTGTATTGGCCATGAAATAGCCATAGATGCTTAACTGGCAATAAACAAACAAACAAACGAACTCTCCATCTCTCTCCCTCTGTCCAGACGCTGATCTTCCTGGCCTGTGTGGCCGCGGCTGGGCTGGGGCTGAACCTGCTGGGCCTGGCCATCTACCTCAGCTGCCTGTGCTGCTGCCGGAGGGAGGAGGAGGAGGACGAGAGCAAGAAGCCCAACTCCTGCTGCGTCACCTGGTCCGCCGTGGCTGCCGGACTCATATGCTGGTAAGGGGGGGGGGGGGGCATTAGCCTGGCTAACGCGACTTATCAATGCTCTGCGAATATTGGTCTGGCCAAGCTGTGTTGTAAACCCATTTCTCAGAGGGCGGGCTTAACTAGCCTGGCTAACGCGACTTATCAATGCTCGCTAAACTACCGCGTCATTGCCTTTTTGAAATGCTAGATTTTCATTGGTCCTAGTTTCTCTGCTAATGTAGAAACGGTGTAGACAGGCAGCTTGGCCAGACTTACTTGCATGCGGAATGCAAATGCAGCGGCACAGGAAGTATGGGCGTGCCCAGGCTAGGGGACCATCACCAGCAGCAGTAATAGTAACTGCAGTTTATCACACTATTTGCTGAAGTTTATTACACTATGTGCTGCTAGTTTTATTGTGTTTGCATTTATGCAGTAAGAGGATAGTGTTGTTCAGACTTTGGATGCTTCAAGTACACACACACACACACACACACACACATACAGTTACTCATACACCGCACACACGCATGCACAGGTTATGTATGCACACATATTATGTAGGCACATGCATACACACAAACACATACTCAGCACGCATACCAGCACAACAGTGTCTTTCTGTCTTTTTTCTTTAATCATACATCCTCTCTCTCTCACACACACACACACACACACACACACACACACACATTTGTATATATACGCATATAGGAAGTAAACACAAATCTTATGATTATGCAGATTTTGTTGTCCTGCTACTGAAGCAGCAAAAGCATCTTACGAGGGTTGATACTGATTCTGATCAGATCTGAAGAATTCTGCTGTGTATTTTAACACCTAAAAAGATTGAAGGTTGCAAATTCTGTGCATTTTACCTGCAAAACGCTGTACACTTGTTACCTTAAACAGACTAATAATGCAGATGGTCGACATCCTCTGTTGTGGAGCTCAGCAGTGGTGAGACAAACGCTGTGGAGAAGAGACTGTGAAGTGAAGCCAGGGAAGGAAGTGTGAATGGAGGTTAACAGGACAGGTTAGAGGACACCCAGCCCCAAGAACGTGACCTCATTTCCTCTCTGTGTGCCACATAGCGAGCGAGCGAACGAACGAACGAGCATGCCGACCTGTTTCCTCCTTCCCTCTCTCGCCGATCCCTACAACTTTTTTTTTTTTTTTACTTTCAGTGACCTGTTTCTTCAGCAATCTTTAAAAAACTTTTACCACAGCGAGAATAGCCAGTCATTCGGTAGATATTTGCCAGTGCGATAACTTCTCTTTGCCTCAACAGAAAAATTGTGCTTGCCTTGACCCATTTCCTCAGCAATCTTTTAAAACTTACCCTAGAATGGGGGTAGCCAGTCATCCAGCTCGATAGTATTTGTCAGTTCGGCAAATTCTTTCGGCTCAAGAGAAACTGCTCTTGCCTTTCTCTAGCAACCCATGTTGTTAACAGTCTGACAGACACATTAGCCACAGACAAGAGTAGTGGTCCAGTGCTGTACGTGTGTGCGTGTGTGTGTGTGTGTATGTGTGTGTGTGTGTGTGTGTGTGTGTGTGTGTGAATGCCACACATTTATCTTCCTTATTGGTCACAGTCTGGCCCGCATGCTTTTGGGTGTCATGAGGACAGGGGTTGTGGTGGTTGTGAGTGGCGGACATTTCAAGCGTGCCTGCCTGCCTGTGTTAGGGAAACTTCAGTCTGGCTGGCTGGCCGGCTGACTGACTCATTGTTGATCTTGTCGCCGCGACTCTGAAAGAAAAAGAAGAGGGGGAGAAGAAAAAAAAGAGAGAGAGGGGTTCTCAGGGATGAATGCGAGGGCGTGGGAGCGCCCGGGGTCTGGCTGACAGACTGACTCCATGGCTCAGCAGATCGGAGGATCTACGGACATACCAGAGACACAGTCACACACACACACACACACACACGTACACACACATCGTCCCAGCACATATCGTCCCAGCGAGGAGACGACAGTTAATTTCCCACAGCTTAGCATAGCATCCTCTCTCATGCACATACACAGTCACACACACATATACACATACACACACACACACACACACACACACATACATACACATACACACACACACCACCCCCTCTGTCATAGTCCAAGCGACGAGGGGTTGTGTCATTTTCACACAGCTTAGCCCAGCATCCTCTCATTTAGCCTCATTTGCCCCGGAACGTATTAGATTAGCTTTAGCTTTCCTCACAATCTGCTAGCAGAGCTGTTAGCGTTCAGAACTCCCTTGACTTTACCACAGCTTTGCCCTGTACTGTATGTGTGTGGCCTACATTAGGCAGTCCATGAGGTGCGGTGAGGAAAGCTAAGACCATTCTTAGGGCCCATTACCGGCAGGGAGGTCTTTAGCTTGTGTATTGTCACAAATTGGTCTCATTGGGTGGCCTAGTATTGGATTTATTTCAAAAAGCTTCAAAAATGTTTAGCAATGTGTCTGGGCTGTCATGTCGTTCACAGAAACTCCTAAATTGACTGGATTTACTACGTTTGTTGCTAAGAGTATTAGCCTTCACTGCTGTCAATGTTGAGCTGTAACATCACCTACCTATGTGTGGCCCCATTTAGCGAGCCTGTTTCGAATTAGCTTGGTGTTTGCCGCACAAGGTCTTATAGCTCGGCTGCGTGTAGCCTAAACAATGGACAAGCTTGGCCTGTTTCGAGGGATTATCAAGTCAGTTTAGATGATGACTTGATGTGTTGAAGTAATACAACCCCTCCATTCCTGGCTTGACTAAATTGCAGGTTTGGCTATGAACTGAAATCCCCTCCACTGAGCACGGTGGGAGTCAGTCACGGTGACTGATACGCTATGCTGAAAGAGCCGCTTTTAATGTCAAATAATGTTTCTAACAGAGTCGACGGTTTGAACCGTTACCAGCCAAGTGAATTGTGTTGGTAGTATTTGTGCTGATGCTTGCAGGGGGATTTCTGCAAATCAGAAAACAAATCAAAAACCATATGTGAGTGCAAGTCGAGGACCCCCAGATGCAATGTCCTGAAGTGGATAGTGTGTGTGTGTGTGTGTGTGTGTGTGTGTGTGTGTGTGTGTGTGTGTAGCTTGGCAGTTACATCATCTGGTCGGTCCTCTGAAAGTCCAAAAGGGAGGGGAACACACATGGCCACCGCGGAGAGCAAAATTCAATTTTGCCCGAAGGGGTAGATTTGTGTGTGTGTGTGTGTGTGTGTGTGTGTGTAACACAGAGATGGGGGGATATAATTTGCTCTGTGTGAGTGAGTGAGTGAGTTACTATGTTTAATTATGCTTGCGTGTGTGTTTGTGTGTCTGTGTGACTGATTGAAAAATGAAGACAGAAAGACGCTCTGTGTGTTTCTGTGTGTGTGTGTGTGTAAGTGTAAGTTTCATTGAATGTATCTCAGTGTGATATCATGTGTATCAGTATGTTTCTGTGTGCGTATGCTTGTCTGTGTGTGTGTAAGTCTGTGCTTGTAAGGATATGTATTTTTTTGCCTCTCTGTCGTCTCGTGATAGTCACCCATGTGGTAGAAGTGTGCTGCCTATATTGAATTATCCTAGTTCCTGGTGTTCCCAGTGGCCTGCGCAGAGACAAGGCATATTGTAGGGTTAAGTGCAGTGGCGTGGTCCTTGGTTAGCGCAAGGAATGCTGTTATGGCCATAATGCACTCTGTTTCTCTCCACCTCTCTCTCTCTCTCTCTCTCTCTCTCTCTCTCTCTCTCTTTCTGCCTCAATCTCTCTCTGTTTTCTCTCTCTTACACACACATGCATGCAGAACTGTTTCTATAGTTTCTTTTTTAGCTTTCATCTCTCTCTCTCTCTCTCTTTCTCTCTTTCTCCCTCCCTCTCTTTCTCCCTTCCTCTCTCTCTCTCTCTTTCTCTTTCTCCCTTTCTCCCTCCCTCTCTCTTCCTCTCTCCTGTCAGGTTAATTTAAACTGGTGTAAGTGTGCTGTGTGTCTATGGTGCCTGCACTCCCTCTCCCTGGTAGAGAACACATATGGAGACACCAACAAGACAGCAAGCCTACCTCTGTTGTCTCCTCTATAGTGTTCACAGTAATATATAATATATATATAATAGCACTGGGTGAATAACATGAGTGGGATGCAGTCTGGCTGCTTGTAAATGGTTGGAGGGTATAGGTGCCATTTGCAGGCAGGTTAGAAGGCTCCTGAAAAAACAACAACAAAAAAAATCAAGCGCAATCAAAGGAACCTACCCCAGTAATCATAGCTGGCATCTGTTGGCCAGCTCCAAACAATATCTCACAGTACAGTATCTGTACAGTGACAATATTTAAGGGATAGTGGCCACCGAGGTGACCAGTGGAAATAATGGTGAGGTGGAGGCGAAGAACTCCGTGATATGAAGCGGAGTGGTGTTGCCTCCGCCAAGTCATTATTTCCACAGAACTGGTCACCTCAAAGGCTGTTATCTCTTTTATCTCCTGTTTGCATTTATGATCTAGTTTTATTTGCATAAACTTCCGACATAAATGGTTAATTTGCTACTTTATAGCATCCGTTAGGAAAAAGTACAGCATTTAACCGTTAATTTGGCCATGAGAGTTGTCATGGTTACTATTCATAAGCGCATTGATATAGAACAATAATCTAAATTTCTGAGATCTACTTCAAAGATAGCCAGTTATATAAAGTTAATTACCACCTCATTAGCCAATCAGAAAAAAAAACAATCCCATTGTTAAGGGAGATAAAGTGACAAGAAAGACTTCTTTTACTTCTTCTAGCACACATCACTTTACCTTCCAGCATGTCTGGATTTGAACCTCGTAACTGTTTAACCCAGAGACTGTATATACAGTCCATGGTTTAACCCAAAGTTACACCCTTGTGTGGAGGGCCCCAACACAGGACACAGACAGAGGTGGAGGCTGTGGTCTAGTGGGAGAGAAAAAGGCCAAAAAACCTGCGCTGTGCTCTCCAAAACCTGCGTTGTGTCAGCATTTGTGAGCAATTAGCGCTACGGCCTGAACTGTCAGGAGGGCTTATTAAGCAACATCAGATGGGATATGTTACAGCTAGCCCGTTTTTTGTTGTTCTTTTTAACTTGAGTAAACGGTCTGTTTTTGTTCACCTTTTGTGTGTTTTGACTGTGTGTGCGTGTTACTGTCTGCGTGCTTGTGGTTGTTGACATGCTGTTCAGAATGACTACAGAGGTTGGGAGGCCCCTCCGCCCCATAACATTATATACTCCACTATCACAGCACTGCTGTCAGGCCTTGAAAATGTAAAACACAGCAGCCCCGACCCCCCCACCCCCCACCCCTTTCCCACTCTCCCCATACGGTGCTGTGAGATCAGTCAAGATTTTGTGGTGTTTTTTTTTCTTATTTTTTTCAGAGATCTTTGTAGATCTGTCACACTCAATCATACTCAGCTGAATCACACCACTGTTTTTGTTTAATAGACAAAAAAAAAGAGGGATGTACAACTGAGAGTCTCTTTTGTCTTCTTTTTTTTTTAAGAGAGTCCGTTTCTCTCTCTCTCTCTCTCTCTCTCTCTCTTTTTTTATGGGAAACTGGCGCGGGCGTCTCTGCTGGCAAATGGAAATGTCAGGGGAGACAGCGGTGTTATCTTATGCTCATGCAGCAAAATGCATTAGGAGGAGTAGGAGGCCCCCCTGCAGCCTAGCCCTGCCTGCATCTTGTTTTGTGTGACTAAATGTCAGGCTGTGAAAAGCCCTATTGGGAGAATCTCCATTTCTTTTTCTCTCTTTCTTTTTCTTTTCTCTTTTTCTTATTGTTTTTCTTTCTTTTTTTCTTCCTTGAATCATTTCAACAGAGGGCCTGGTGGTATTCGTGTGCATGTCGTCCTTGGAAATCAGTGAACCTTATTTTTTTCGGAAAACGTCCAAAATACACACACACACTGTGCATACACACACAGACACTCAAACTCACTCATACACACCCATCAATGATTCACACATACACACAGGCACAGACACACAATCTTGCTCACACACACTCACAGTTGCGCTCATCCACACCCATACAGACACACACAAGCACACAAACAAACTCACAAAAACACATACACACAAAAACTCACTCACACTCACACTCATGCACACCCATAAAGACACACACACAAGCACACACACAGACTCACACACACACACACAAACACACACACACACACAGACACACACACACACCTATACAGATACACACAAGCAGACACACAAACTCCCACTCACACACACACCCATACAGACACACAAACAAGCAGACACACAAACTCTCTCTCTCACTCACATACACACACACACACACACACACACAGCACAGCACAGCCATCTGTTCCCGCAAATGAAGATGCACGCTTAATGTGATTTCCATGCTGACGGCTTCCTCTCCCCAGGCCCAGTGACTCCTGGCCTCCACCCTGACTCATTAGGACACAAGACTCCACTCTGACTCATTAGAGCATGAAAAAGGCCCCAGCGCTAGCCCTGCCTTTGGCTCAGCCTCCTCAACCTCTACCTGATATAACCCATCTCGCCCGGGGCTGGGGTGGTGGGTGTACCTGCCTTACCTAAAAGTCCCTCTTTGTTACCCCCCCCCCCCCCCCCCGACACACACACACACACACACACAGACACACACACACACCGTGTTTTCTTTCCACACCCATGTCGTCGTCTGAACAGAGCGACACTGTACCAGACACCCCTGGTTTTGCCCGGGCATGTTGCTGAAGAAGACAGGTGGCGCAGTGTCTTGGTTTATTATAGAAATGCCATCTTTTTTTTGCAGGATGGGGCAGCTAACAGTAGCCTTTCATTGAAATGCCATCTTTTTTTTGGAGGGTGGGGCAGCTAACAGTATACTGTAGCCTTCACAAACTTGCCCTCTCTTGCTTAATAAGGCTTGAAGGAAACCATGGGACTGCAAATGAGACAGAACATTTTATTAAGAAACAGTACAGTCTATGCCAAAAAAAAATGATTGTGTGGTTTTAGTGCAACCACACATACAGCTAGGGGATCTTGAGAAGTAAGCTGAATTAAAAAAAAAGATATTGAGATACAATACAAAAAGGCTATTCAAGTGTATATTTCAATTTATTTTTAAGCAAATTGAGTCTATGCTTGTCATATAAAATGCGCTATACAAATACATTTGATTGAAATATAATATAAATAATAAAAAAGTGTATTGGAATATAATGCAAAAAGCACAAGTGGAGTAAAATTGTCTGCTGTACCTTTAATTACATGTCTCGGTAGGCTGACGGATTGTCATTGTCCGTGTGTAGCATTCATGCACAGCTGTCCGCTGTGTAGTGGGCTTTGACTAATCTGTGTGGCATGTTGTGCTCGGGGGGTGTTGCCTATTGGCCAGATAATGACTGATAAAGGCAGAAACGTGCAACACATTAAGGCACAAAAAGCGGATGATAGAGGGGGGGGGGAGTGGCTTTGTTTGAATCGGTCAAAATGTAAGCAGCTTTTCATTTCTTTTTTTTTTTTTTTTTTTTACAATCCCCTCTGGCATACAATAATGACACCCCCCAGTACCAATGTCACAACTCCCCCAGGGGTTGCCAAGCCACCAGAGCAAAAACTGGCCATGACTGTTTACAGTACGGGAGCCTACTGAGGTCAAAAAAGAGACAGAGTACGTTTTGTGTCCATATTGGGACTTGGTAGCTTAACCTGACCAATTTGGGTCATGGTTTGAGACTGCAAAACATTAATAATAATAAAATAAACTTTATTAAACAGACTCATGGTCTGATTTCAAGAGACATACAAAACCAGAGCATACACATACAATATACACACACACCAGACAGACAAACACACAAAGAACCATTATTTTTGGTTAGGATTTTTGGGGTCACTGTATTACAGTTGTAGTTATAGCTCAGTTATATGGAACTGAAACCTATTGGCCCAAAATCCTGGCTCTTGGTCACTGTTTGGAATAGCTTGCTGTTCACAGTAAAGGCGCCTATCACATGACAGTCAATTTTAGTGCAATTTCATAAACTGAACATCTGTTAGGGGGGAGGCGATTCTACCTGAAGTGACCTGCCCAGCCCAGCAAAAGAGTTGGAGCTTGTTTGTAGCTTGTTAGCTTATGTCCTCCTGTTTGTAAGTCGCTTTGGATAAAAGCGTCTGCTAAGTGTAATGTAGTAATGTAATAATAGTTTGTTTGGAGCATTAATGTGACATACACTGAAGGAATAAACAACACTACATCCATTTAAGCCCACCACACCACCACCACCATCACCACCACTACCGCACACCTGTCTGCTTGGATGTATTCATTTATTTTTCATTCTATTATTCTTGGATTAAGAACACATTTGATTTTAAGAGAGGGGTGGATGAAAGGAAAATGAGAGGGGCTGAGTTCTCGCTCGCTCCTAGCAATTCTCTCATTGCATTACGCGCTTCATAGGTCCGGAGAGTAGCTAATATCACAGCAGAACATTTCCTTCTTTCGTCTTTTTTTTTCTTTCTTTCTTTCTTTTTTTTGCACGCACACTTTCATCTGCGTCTGCACAGTGTGACTTCTTTTTATATGTGGGGTAATTTCATGGGTTTTTTTTTCATGTCATGTGCGAATCCCTGACTTTTTTTTTTCTTCTTTGAGTTAAGATGTCACACTATTTGATGTGAGCCTACGGAATCCCCCTTAATGGCTAAGTAATGTATCGTCAGTGTAATGTTGTGCTTTTAAGTCCAGGGGGGAGAGGAGATATAGCACCAGCTTTTAAGCTTTAAACACAAATTCAGCAGCTTTGGCTGTTTAGCCTACACACAAATATTCCTGTTGTGTGTGTGTGTGTGTGTGTGTGTGGGTGTGTGTGGGTGTCTGGATGTATCTCTGGATGTTACTCTATTTGTCTCTGTTTGGAGAATGTGATGTTCACCAGGACACAAGGAATTCACCAATGTTCACCAAGAATAAGATACTAATGTTAAAGAGGATTTGCATTTTAACATATGTTGAAATATGTTTTTGGCAGCGTTTATTTGTCTGTCTGTCTGACTGTCTGTCTCTCTGTCTGTCTGTCTGTCTGTCAGTCAGTTAAAAAGTAACTCAAAAAGTCCTAAACTGCTTGGTGAAAGTCTATGTTCCATGAGTGCTTTTCCAGTTTGTAGTATTTTTAAAAGCCTTACAGCATCTGAAACTCTAGTCCGGAGGGGCTGTATTTTCCCCACTGTGTAAATTACCCACATTCTACCCCCCTGCCTATATACGTATAGTGCGGTTTGTGTATCTCTGTGTGTACCAGACCATTAAATGGTCCTCCTGGTATTGAGTCACTGGTTGGTGGTCAGTGGTTCTGGCCCTCTGGCCCTATAGCTGCAGGTGTGTGAAGCTGGCAGTGCTCTGATCTGAGACCTGCTGTTAGGCGGCTGTCTGGGCAGACAGCCGCCTCGCTGTCTGCCCAGCTGCTGCCCACGCCTCTCATTAGGGCATTAGAGTAGAGCCCAGTCTGATATGATTGGCGTGGATAGCTGTACGTTTCCCTCCCCACCCCACCCCTCGCTCGCTCTTTCACACACTCTTTCTTTTTATTGTATTTTTCTCTCATGATCTCTCATCTTTCTCGCTCTCATTTTTACCAACTTCCTCTCTTTAACACACTTACCCGCTGTAAATCGGTCTGTCACTGTGTTTTTCTTTCTCTGTTTTTCTTTTACTCACTCCATCTCTCCCCATGCCATATATCTTTCTGTTTTTTTTTCTATCCCCCTCTCACTCCCAGTCCCCTACCTTATCACCTTTTCCTTTCCCATACTGCCTCTATCTCGTGCCTTCTCAGTGACTCTTTTTCTCTAAATCTCTCCATCTCTCTATCTCTCTCTCTCCCTCTCTCTCTTCCTCTCTCACTCTCTCACCCTCTGCCCCCTTCCTCATCACCTTTTTCTCTCCCACACTCCCTCTACCTCATACCATCTCAGTGACTCTTTCTCTGTAATTCTCTCCACCTCTCTCTGTCACTCTCTTTTCCTCCCTCGCTCTCTCTCTCCCTCTCTCATATGGTTTTCTCTCTCTCTCTCCCTCTCTCTCTCTGTCTCTCTCTCCCTCTCTCTCTCTCTGTCTCTCCCTCTCTCTCTCCCTCCCTCGCTCTCTCTCTCCCTCTCTCATATGTTTTTCTCTCTCTCTCTCCCTCTCTCTCTCTGTCTCTCTCTCCCTCTCTCTCTCTCTGTCTCTCCCTCTCTCTCTCTCTCTCCCTCTCTCTCTCTCCCTCTCTCTCTCTCTCCATCTCTCTCTCCCTCTCTTTCTCCCTCTCTCACTCTCTCACCCTCCCTCTCTCCTGCTGTGAGCACACAGACCAGCTCCATCCTGCTGCTGCTGACACTGTTGACACACACACTAACTGACACACACACTAACTGACACACACTCTAACTGACATCTGTACCAGGTTGCCTGCTGCCCGCTGGGCCGAAGCAGGGGGGGCGTCTGACTAATGATCAGTCGTTAACGATTAGCGGCTAAATAATTAGCGCCAAACCACTAGCCTAACACCTGGAGCTGGCATTTCCTGTCATAGATACTTAAAGAAGCTACACGTACAAGTAGTGCCTGCTTTTATGTCTAATGGTTAATGCACTATCAGAGGACTATCACGTTTCTCTCTCCCTCTCTGTCTCTGTCTCTCTCTCTCTGTTTCTTTCTCTCTCTCTTTTTTTGGGGGGGTGGGGGGGTGGGTTATTGCTGTTTATTGCTGTTTATTGCGGCCTCATCTGAAATGTCATCTGTCTGGAAATGGGTGGTCTGTGTTTTGCTGTTTGTATGGCTGTCTCACTGGTGCTCAAATAAAGCAGTTTTAAATCTCTCTCTCTCTATGTCTTTCTCTCTTTCTTTTTTATTTCTCTGTCTTTCTCTCTTTCTCACACAGTCTGTGTGTGTGTGTGTGAGAGAAAGAGAGACAGAGAGAATGAGAGAAAGAGAAAAAGAGAGAATAGGTATTCAGATTTTTGGATTCAGCTTCAGGTTTGAATGTTTCACCAGTAAGTGCACCTGCACCGAGTGCATGCCAGCAAGTGTGTGTATGTGTGTGTGTGTGTGTGTGTGTGTGTGTATTAGCGTAACTGTGTTTTCTTGTGTGTGTGTGTTTGTGCGTGTGGCCTGTGTGTGTGTGCGCATGCGTGCGAGTGTGTGTGTGTGTGTGCGTGTGTGTTTGTGTGCGTGTGTGTTTGTGTGCGTGTGTGTGTGTGTGTGTGTGTGTGTGTGTGTGTGTAGTGACTTGATGCGGCATCCTGCTGGATGTGTGTGGTGCTCTGCCTCTTCCTTCTCCCATGGGGCTGAGGCAGACTTCAGACTGGCCTACATCTCACTTTACTCTTTCCTCC
Source organism: Setipinna tenuifilis (assembly GCA_030347295.1). Taxonomy (NCBI): domain Eukaryota; kingdom Metazoa; phylum Chordata; class Actinopteri; order Clupeiformes; family Engraulidae; genus Setipinna; species Setipinna tenuifilis. The sequence continues at coordinate 9,172,161 of CM059287.1, read as the reverse complement.
TACCTCCATCGCCCTCTTTCACTCTCTCTCTCTCTTCCTCCCTCGCTCTCTTCCTCCCTCCCTCTTTCTTTTTCTTCCTCCCTCCTCTCTTTCTCATCATCTCTCCGTCTTTTTCTCCCTCTCTTCCTTTCTCCCTCTCTCTTTCTCTCTCATCATCTCTCTGTCTTTTTCTCCCTCTCTCTTTCTCTCTCTCTCATCCTCTCTCCCTCTTTTTCTCTCTCTTCCTCTTTTCCTCTCTCTCTCTCTCTACCTCTCTCCCTCTCTTTCTCTCTCTCCATCTCTAACGAAGTCTGGCACTCCCCTTCACTCTCGCCATCTCAATCTCTACTCGTCTATTTCCATCCCTCTCTCCCTCTCTCTTTCTCTCTCTCATGTTGTCTGGCTCCCCTCCTTTCCTTTTTATCTCACTCCATATTTTAAGTTCTCTCCATCATGAGGGTATAAAAGCTTTTTTTTCCCTTTTCTTCTGTGCACTTGTTTATCGTCCTCTGTTCTGAAAAGGGCCTTGGCTATTTCCAGCCAAAAGCTTTGAGCACCAGAGGCACAGTATTTCTGTTCCCTTCTCAACATCAAATCACCCTGCAGCTATAACCTGATAGTACCCGACTGTAGGTGTGTGTGTGTGTGTGTGTGTGTGTGTGTGTGTGTGCGCGTGTGTGCAAGTGTGTGTGTGTATGTGTGTATGTGTGCGTGTGTGTAGGTGTGCGTGCGTGTACGTGTGCGTGTGTGTATGTGTGTCTGTATGTGTGTGTGTGTGTGTATGCCTGCATGTGTGTATGTGTGTGTGTGAGAAAGAGAGAAGGTTTGTTGTTAGTGTGCACCTGCTTTACCCAGGTGTATTGATGCTAATGTGAGTGTGTGTGTGTGTGTGTGTGTGTGTGTGTGTGTGTGTGTGTGTGTGTGTGTGTGTGTGAATATGAATACAAGGTCACAAAGTCTGTGAGTGGTGCACAAAGCATTCAAGGCGTCACAAAATTGATCTCCATTAGTTTCAGCTCAAAATGCAGTAAAGTACGCCACCCTTAGGGATGCTGAGAGGGGATTTTATCTGAAAGTTGCTCTGTCCTTCCATCCCTTTGTCTCCTCACCTTTGCTCATCTTTTGGATCCATCTTTCCTCCTGAGTCCCTGCTCCTGTGTGTGTGTGTGTGTGTGTGTTTGTATGTGTGTGTGTGTTTGTGCGTGAGTGTGCGTGCGTGCGTGTGTGAGTGCAAGTGTGTGTGCACCTTTACTCATCTTTTGGATCCATCTTTCCTCCTGAGTCCCTGCTCCTGTGTGTGTGCGTGTGTCTGTGTGTTGGTGTGTGTGTGTGTGTGTGTGTCTGTGTGGGTGTGTGGCTGTGTGTGTGTGAATATGAATACAAGGTCACAGAATGTTGCACAAAACATGCGAAGCGTGTTAACACAAAAAACTGATCTTCATTAGTTTCAACATCCTGTGTGTGTGTGTGTGTGTGTGTATGTGTGTGTATGACACAGGCAGACACTGAGGAGAACGGCACATGTCCTGTGTGCAAGTGTGTGTGTGTGCGAGTGTGTGTGTGTGTGTGTGCGTCTGTCTGTGTCTGTGTCTGTGTCTGTGTCTGTGTGTATGTGTGTCTGTGTGAACACACACCCAATGTTCTTTAAAAGAACTTCATTAGCTTCTACATAAAATGCCTTAAAGCAAAAGACCCCTGAAATGCTGAGAGGACATTTTTTAAAGCTAAAGTTGGCCTCCTGTACTCCAATCCCCATCTTCTACTCTTTCCCTTCTTCCAGTCTGTCTTTCATCTATCTTTTCCTCCCCTGACTCATTTGCTCCTCCTTGTTGCTCTCTTTTTTTCCATCTTTCCATGACCTTCTCTTTCACTCCATCACTCTGTTTTACGCTGCATAAAGTCGTCGTGTTGAGATGACAGATGGTACAATTTTTTTGCGGTGTGGCTTTCACCTTTTTATTGAAGTTTGACCCCAGACTCTTGCGTCATCGCTGGTTTAATCTTAGGCGGCTAACCC
>CM059287.1:9155165-9160165 GCA_030347295.1 Setipinna tenuifilis | reverse complement strand
AGTTGACATCATGAGATCTCCAGTAACTGCTACACTGATTGTATAAATACATTTTATATCAATGTGAGGCTTCTTGTAATTAACTGGTATATCACAATTCCGCATTCATTTTTATCCAAAATCACTTGCATCATATCATGCGGGGCTAAAACCAATGGGTTTGCTACTTGCTAGCAGCATTAGCCACTGTCTGAGCTACTAAATCATTGAACTGTAATGGCGTGGTGTTATAATATGTTCCTGTTCCATGTCACACTTTCCCACGTTTTGTGAAACCCTTTTTTACTGGTCATTTTTTATGGTCAGACAGACAACACTTCCCTTGACAGGGCCTTGTCGCGGTTGACCGTCTGCGTACAGTTGACCGGGTCACAGTACATTGTTTTTAGAGCTTTGGTTGCACTGTATCAAGCCGCTTTTGTGTCCCACACTGTCTGGTCAGGCTTCCACCAAAGACGGTGTGCAATTATCTCGGCCTTATTGGCTGTTAGCAATGTCTCCAGTGTGCTGTTCAATCGACCAGTTCTGCAATAAGGGGCATTTTTTTTTCCCAGAGAAAAGATCAATGCTGAGGCTGGATGTCTGTTGATGGTGGTAGCCGCGATCGAAGGCCAGTAAAAAGGCTCCAAGTAGCAGGGTGTGGGTCTATGTTCGGCTGAGTTGAGTCACCTCAGGAAGGTTAAACAGTAGGGTCTGTAAACATCGTCCTGTGAAGAACAGAAATCAGACGCTGGAATTAGATGTGTCTGTAAAGATTCTTATTAATCCAAGTCATGGTAGTCAAAGGATCTAAATTCTAAGCAACTGGACTTTTTTGGAGCTTAAGATGTTTCACCTTTGATCCAAAAGGCTGTCTGTAACAGCTTGTATACTTCCAAGCATCCTTTACACTGGCATGGACTCTACTCTCTGCATTGTACCACAGACAGTATAGGATTTCAGTGGCATATTGCTCGTATTTCCTACATTTCATAGTCATAAGCTCTCCAACAATTTGCAGATGTATCAGTGAAATAATAAAGTCAGTGTAATGTAAACAAATGTATCTATATCAGATTTTAAAAGCTATAGTTATTTGTTTATCATTGTAAGAGCTTCAGTGGGTATTGGTAATAATAAGTGCACTGATGGCAGCTACATTTGGGCCGTATTTGGCCCAAATGTCTGGTACAGTCACATCACTCTCCAGGCTAGCTAGGTCCTGAGGTCATGGTGTGTAGGGACATAAACAAACCCAGCTGTACTCTTGTACATAATAACATAATAAAGCTACTAATTACCCGATGAACACAGAAGTCACAAGTGGCCTTAAGCAGCAAACCATTACCAGAGAGAATAATGACACTGACATGCAGTACACAGGCACACTCACACACACACACACAGACACACACGTACACACACATACACACACACACACACACACACACACACACACATACACACACACAACATACACACACATACACACACATACACACACATACACAAATAAATGTACATACAGAAACAAATGTACATACACACGTGCACACACACACACTTAGCCTTGTCCTCCAGAGAGCCATAGCCAGAGCAGAGAGTATCCATAAAGGTGACGTGAGGACACAGGATGTTGTTACATTGGGTAGGGGGGGGGGGGGTATTGTGTCTAGGGGGCAATGGGGATAAATGCCTTCCACTAGGGCTTCGGTGCAAAAACTCACAAATGGCTTTCCGGAACCTTCAACCACACAATGCTGTTGCCCTTAAGTGCCTACTTTCCCTCTCCCAGAGCCACTTCAACCCCCTCTCCCCCTCTCTATCGCCCCTAGCCCCACACTCCCACCGCCCTCGTTCCCCCCCTCCCGCTGTCAGAGGCCCCCGGAGGGTCATCAGCAGTGACACAGAGCCCCGGCCCCCTCTAACCTCTGAGATCATGCAGTCTGAGAGGCCGTCTATTTATACCACTATACTCTGTCTCTCAGACACACACACACACACACACACACACACACACATACACATACACGCATGCATTCTCTCTTTCTGCCTCTCTGCCTCACTGTCTTTCGCTCTCTCTCTCTGTTTTGCTCTCTTTCCCACACACACACACACACACAATCATTCATACCCTCCTACCTCCCCTCTTTCTCCATCTCTCTCCATCTCTCTCTCCGTCTCTCTTTCTCACTCTCTCTATCTCTCTTTCTATTTCACTTTCTGTTTCTCTCCCCTCTCTCTCTCTCTCTCTCTCTCTCTCTCTCTCTTCTCCTTCTCTCTATCTCTCCCTCTCCCCCATCCATTTCTCTCTCTGTTATGATGGTGACATGCCGGTCACACTACACATGGGGAATTCACACGGCTGGCTCTTGACCTGATTGGGATGCAGGCTCTCTCCCAGACGCCTGAGGAAGAGTGTTTAAGAGAGTGTCTGCTGGATTGGCTCAGGGCCGCAGGTGACACCATAATGTATGCCTGCTGTAGTTTGTGTGTGTGTGTGTGTGTGTGTGTGTGTGTGTGTGTGTGGATGTGTAGGGGTGTGTAGGTGTGTGTAGGTTTGTGTGTGTGTGTGTGCTGGTGTGGGTGTGTGTGTGGGTGTGGGTGTGTTTGGAGAGTGTAAGAGGGGTGTGGTTTAGAGCATGTTGGCATTTTGCTGTTATTTTGATGTATATGAGCAAGAAAAAGAGGCTGTTGCAGAAGTGTCTCTTTTCATTTATCTGAGCTCCCTCTCTTTCTCTCTCCTTCCTCGCACACACGTAGGCAGACACACACACACACACACACACATGCAGGCGCACACGCACATGCACATGCACACACACAAAACACACACACACACACACACACACACAAAACACACATGCACACACACAGACACGCACACACACACACACAAAATACACACACACATGCACACAGATCCTGGTGAGATGGTGCCAGCAGTGCCTATGAACATTTAAAGAGGAGTGTTCAGTTCAAGCATTCTGTAGTGTGTTGTATAAGTCCATATTATATAAATTTGTGGTGTGCTGGATGGATGGAGCTGTTTTCCTTCTCCTAAAAATACCACAGTCCCTCAGGGTGCACAGTGCTTCCCATCCGCATGTGATTCTGCCCCAGGCCTTATAGGTTTTAGCCCAAGCCCGCTGTTAGAGACAGTCTTATGTACAAACGCTGCCTTTTTCAGCAGGGCATTGCGTTGCTGTGCCATTGCATTGTTAAAATACTACGCCATTCCATTATTGCATTCAATTACTCCGATGCCATTGGACTACAAGAAATGCTGTTTTGTTTGTTGTTTGTGACCTTGCCAAACTGTAAAGCACTTTGAGCTGCATCTTGTATGTATGAACTGTGCTATACAAGTAAATGTTATTATTATTATTATTATTATTATTATTATTATTATTATTTTACAGCCCTACAGATGTGCAACACCAGCATAGGAATAATAGGGGCAGCTGTGGCCTAGTGGGGGCCAGGTGTTGCCTAGTGGTTGGAGAGTTGGTCTTAGGATGAGAGGGTCACAGCTTCGAATACCCTTTCCAGTAGGAAGAATGAGGTGGGGGAGTGAACAACCTATGCTCTCTTGCACCTTCACCCATGGCTGAAGTGCCCTTGAGCAAGGCATCTAACCCCACACTGCTGCAGGGACTGGGACTGTAACTGAAACCCTGTACCTACATAACTGTAAGTTGCTCTGCATAAGTGTATGAATCGAATCCTGATTTTTGGAGTATAAGATTCAGCCCAATCCAAAACTGAAATAGTCACTGCACTGTCTCTGTATAGCCCTGACTTATCTCTACCACTGGCTTTGTACAGGCCTACAGATGTACAACTCCATAGTAACTATTACTACTAAGTACCAAATCCTACTTCTGTCATGTTATAGTACTTCCAAACTGTACTTTTTCTGCTCACAAAATCCATTTTCACTTTCTGCACTGACTGTGTTCAAACACATTTGTGTAATCATGAACTGCGTTGTGATGTTAGTGTGCACAACACAAGCTTAGGGTTTGGTGCGGTTTATGGTGGTTCTAAGGTTCTGCCGAAACTGAACCCCGTCAAAAAGCCCAACATTTCACATCTGAAAAACAAAATCTTGGGTTTGGTACGTACACCCATACTCCATAGCCATCTTTTTGAGGTGTCGGCCTTTTTTATCTACTCAGATCATGCTGAGGTTCGTCTCTCTTCTTCTTCGGCAGATGCCGGAGCCAACGGCAGTGTGCAGTTTTGCAGTGTGTCACTGACAGCAGAGCCTCAGAGATGTGTTTGTGAGATTGAGTTAGGAATCTCATTAGAGCTCAGAGAGAGAGAGAGAGAGAGACAGACAGACAGACAGAGAGAGAGAGAGAGAGAGGGAGGGGGGGGGTTCAAGAGAGAAAAAGAGAGAGACAGACTGACAGGCAGAAAGAGAGAGATAAAGAGAGACAGACAAACAGGGTGTATCTGTGAGTGTGTATCTGTGTGTGTGTGTGAGAGAGAGAGAGAGAGAGAGAGAGAGAGAGAAGCATCAAGAGAGAAAAAGAGAGAGAAAGAGAGAGACAAGCAGGGTGTATCTGTGTATGTGTGTGTGTGTATGTAAGTGTGTGTGTGTGTGTGTGTGTGTGTGTGTGAGAGAGAGAGAGAGAGGCTCGTGATGTGATTCCTGTGTTGTTGAGCACATGTGGACAGCAGAGTGCGTGGGCTTCGTCCTCCGGCTCGACGAGATTAGATGTCTCACTGATGACATCACTCAACACTCTTTCTTTCTCTGTCTCTATGTCTCTCTCTCTCTTTAACTTTCTGTCCTTGTATAAATTTGAGGATAAATATACAGTAATGTCACAACTTGCGATTAAATTAGAAATGGTGCTGAGAATGTCACCTCACTTTTTCTCCCTCTCCCTTGTCTGTCTGTCACTTTTCTCTCTCTTTCTCAGTCCCTTTTTAGTCACCTTCTATGTGATGTTTCTGAGTGTTGGGCATGTGATGTACGTCACTGCAACTAGACATCTTACTGATGATAT
>CM059287.1:9148565-9152565 GCA_030347295.1 Setipinna tenuifilis | reverse complement strand
TGTCACATTCTAGGAGGATCCCAGAACAACCCATTAAGTTGGGAGCCAGGGACAAATTGGGAAAGGGATCATTACAGTCGGGGCTACATGAACCTTTACTAAAACCCGCCAGCATTTCCAACTCTGCTTGTGTAAGTTTGGCCCTCCACGCCACAAGAAGCTGGGAGACAATGCGGGAGGATCGAGTAGCTAGGTGGTCAGCCAGTTCCCTAAAGTTCTTAAAATCAGGACCAGCAATTCTTAACAGGTCTCCAATAGTTGTGACACTAGACTTAAGAAGGTTCAATTTAAGGCAGGGAAGGGGCTTTTCTAGGGCCAAGTCAAAAAGAGAACCACATATTAGGGGTTCTTTTAAAAACCAGAACAAGGAATTTGTACTCTGTCCTCTCGGTACAATAAAAAGGGACCACACTTTACAGTTTTTGCCTATTGCTTGCACACATTTTTCAAAATTTGACTCATAGAGTAAAATCCCTACACACATACACAAAACCCAAAACACTTGGAAATAAACCATTCACATTTATGCCATAATGACACTCTGCTATCAAAACTCAAACTAAACAAAAAAAACCTAACAATCCTTTGTCGAAATGTAACTCTGATGGCAAAGCACACAAACTTGCACCAAATGGTAAGACAGTTCAACTCAACTATAACACACTAGTGTACTTTACATAAAACAATCCACTCTTTCAGTTACTGTGTTTTATTCAGCTCCGCAAAGCAAATAAGGCACATAACAACCCCAAAACAGAAATATTCAATGATGTAGACTCAAAAAGCCCTCAGTACATAAACTACTGTAAAACAAAGTAAAAATAAAAACCAAATGAAACAATAGTAGGCTCAGAAGCACTTCAAAAAACATAAAGTTGCCCTAATGTCATCTGGTATTACAATGCGTTGAGTTCTTTGTCCTCCTCTAAGCTGCCCTCGTCCTCCTCCTCGTCCTCCTCTCATTCTTACTCTGCCGCGGGCTCTCCCTCCATCCATGCTTGCAGTTTTCAAAAAGGCCTAAACTGAGGCCTTTTTGTTGCTGACTAATTGGTGTCCAATTTTGGAGGTAAGGGTTTTCTGGTGTGAAGCAATGTTTAACCAATCATCCAATGTGTTTTATGTTTTGGATATGTGTGTTTTCCAAATGGTATGATGAGGCATCCGTTTTTAACGGCGTGTCTTATGAATGAAAAAGTGTGCAGTGAACATTTGCAAGTGTGTTGTATGAGGAACAAAGTGTGTTGCCGAAATGCCACAACAGTGTTAGGCAGAACTTTTGTTTAAGATATGGCACATTTTGTTTCCAGTATAGCAACAACAACTTCAAGTTATGCTACTTTGGTTTAAGCACTGGGTTTTAGTGTCTAAGCAATAGGCAAAAACTGTAAACAAATTACGATAAAAGACAGGAAGTCTACTAAAATTTACACTGTTAGGGTTCATCAAAAACAAGGTCTTGTCCATTCCCATCTGCTCAACAGTCTGCAGAATGGAACAGGCAACAGACTTCCATCCTGAGTCCACCGGCCCTGAGAGGAGACGTTGCACAAACTGCAGCCGGAAAGCAGCAGTCCTGCTCTGAAGGTGAACGAGGCCGTGGCCGCCTTCCTCCTTAGGCAAGAACAGGAAACTTTGTGGAACCCAGTGTAGATTGTCCCAGAAAAAGTTCACCAGGATGGATTGGATTTTAGACAGTAACTGGGCAGGGGGATCTACGCACGCCAGCCGATGCCACAGAGAGGATGCGGCCAGATTGTTGATGATAAGGACACGCCCCCTGTAAGACAACTTGTTAAATAAAAATTTCCATTTTTCAAGACGCCCTTTTACTTTTTCAATTGCACATTCAAAGTTTTTCTGTAACCAGGTTTCATCCCCTAGGAAGACTCCAAGATGTTTAAAACCCTTACGGGTCCAAGCTAACCCATCAGGGAGGCTTGGCTCTCCTCCTGACCACTCCCCAAACAATACAGAGAGACAGAGAGAGAGAGAGAGGAAGAGGGAGAAAGAGAGACAGAGATAGAGAGAGAGAGGGCGGGGGGGAGAGAGGGAGAAGTAGACAGAGAGAGAGAGAAGAGAGAGAGAGAGAGAGAGAGGGAGAGTGAGAGAGGGAGAGAGAGAGGAAGAGGGAGAGGGAGAGAGAGAGAGAGAGAGGAAGAGGGAGAGGGAGAGAGAGAGAGGGTGAGAGGGAGATATAGAGTGAGAGAGAGAGATAGAGAGAGAGAGAGAGAGGGAGAGATAGAGAGAGAGAGGGAGAGGGAGAGGGGGGGGAGTGAGAGAAGGAGAGAGAGAGGAAGAGGGAGAGAGAGAGACAGAGATAGAGAGAGAGGGCGGGGGGGAGAGGGAGAAGTAGACAGAGAGAGAGAGGGAGAGAGAGAGGAAGAGGGAGAGTGAGAGAGGGAGAGAGAGAGGGAGAGAGAGAGAGGGAGGGAGAGAGAAAGAGTGAGAGTGAAAGAGAAAAACAAAGAAAGAGAGAGGAAGAGAGAGAGGGAGCAGAGGGAGAAGAAGGAGAGATGTTTAGAGCAGTGACTCTTAAACGTTTTCAATCATTTTCCACCACAGAGGGTGGGCAACCTTTAAACCCCACCTACTCCATGCTACCTCAAAATAATAATAATAATAATATTAGTGATCCGCAAACATCATTTATGTGTGATGAATCCATAGTACATTTTCCTCCCTTTTGCCTGGATTTGATTTGATTTGCTTTCATTTCAAAGCCAATGCATGACTTTGCTGATGTATGGTTGTTGTGTTTTGCGGTGTAGGCTTTTGCAGATGGACGAGAAAATAAAATAAACATCAAATTGAAGAGAAGTCGAGGAATGTATAAAGAAATGAAAAGAATAAAATAAAACAGAGAGATGGAAAGTGAGTTCAAGAACAGAAAAGAAGAAAAACTTTGAAAGTTTATGAATAGATGTATATAGTTTAAAAAAATATACACAGAAAGTTCTCCATAAATATACATATTTATGAAAAGACACACAAATAGATATAAACATATGCAGACACCCAGTGTCAGACAAGAACACCTCAAGAAGAGTAAACAAGAAATAAAAAAAAACTTCTCTTCTAGAAGTTTATGAATTCAGCTGACTAAACTAGACGACAATGCACTTCATCATTTCTTGTGCAAGCTCACAAAAGGAGCGAATCCCCCAACCTCAATTTACCGTCTGGACTCCTCTGGCCTGATCAATATTCCCCCGCCGACGAGACGAGACAAGACGAGACGAGACAAGACGAGAAAAGAGAAAGGTGCTGCAGAGGTTCCATACTTACCTGTCTAATGCACGACTCTAATGGCTGCATCAGACTCGCCAAACAAGACCGGCTCACAAAACAACAAGGTGCACAAACAAGGCGGACGGGGCGAATTACCCAGAATGAATGCAAATGTGCTTCTCATACTGTTGTGTGTCTATCTCATATCGGGTACTGGAGGGCATTGTCATTTCAGAGGCAAATGGTATCAAATAAAAAAGTCTGGGAATGTTTTCATATCCTATTGGCTGGCACTGCTGACTCTGAATGAATAAAGACAGCGTGTGTCATGTGTGTGTGTGTGTGTGTGCGTGTGTGTGTGTGTGTGTGTGTGTGAGAGTGTGTGTGTGAGTGTGTGTGTGTGTGTGTGTGTGTGTGTGTGTGTGTGTGTGTGTGTGTGAGGATGTGTGTGTGTACGTGTTTGTGAGGATATGTGTGTGTGTGTGTGTGTGCGTGTGTGTGTGTGTGTGTGTGTGTGTATTTCAGCATATGGCATCTGTGGTAATATATGTGAGAAGACTTCTAGTCCTGCAGTCCTGATTGCTGATTGCACAAGTCAAGCTGCACACAGACAATGCATACCAATGTATATCCTATCCTATCCTATATACCAATGTAAGAGTGCCCTGATGAATACATTTATGAAAATGTATATCACACATGTGTATCAATCTCAGTACAGTTGTCTGTGTTATTGTAAATCAACTTCAATACAGGAGTTTGCATTCTCCAT
>CM059287.1:9118565-9131065 GCA_030347295.1 Setipinna tenuifilis | reverse complement strand
TGTGTGCGCGTGTGTATGTACATTTGTTTCTGTATGTACATTTATTTGTGTATGTGTGTGTGTGTGTGTGTGTGTGTGTGTGTGTGTGTGTGTGTGTGTGTGTGTGTCTGTGTGTGTGTCTGTGTGTGTGTGTGCCTGTGTACTGCCTGTCAGTGTCATTATTCTCTCTGGTAATGGTTTGTTGCTTAAGGCCACTTGTGACTTCTGTGTTCATCGGGTAATTAGTAGCTTTATTATGTTATTATGTACAAGACTACAGCTGGGTCTGTTTATGTCCCTACACACCATGACCTCAGGACCTAGCTAGCCTGGAGAGTGATGTGACTGTACCAGACATTTGGGCCAAATACGGCCCAAATGTAGCTGCCATCAATCACTTATTATTACCAATACCCACTGAAGCTCTTACAATGATAAACAAATAACTATAGCTTTTAAAATCTGATACAGATACATTTGTTTACATTACACTGACTTTATTATTTCACTGATACATCTGCAAGTTGTTGAAGAGCTTATGACTATGAAATTTAGGAAATACGAGCAATACGCCACTGAAATCCTATACTGTCTGTGGTTAAATGCAGAGAGCAGAGTCCATGCCAGTGTAAATGATGCTTGGAAGTATACAAGCCATTACAGACAGCCTTTTGGATCAAAGGTGAAACGTTTCAAGCTCCAAAAAGAAGTCCAGTTGCTTAGAACTTAGATCCTTTGACTACCATGACTTGGATTAATAAGAATCTTTACAGACTCATCTAATTCCAGAGTCTGATTTCTGTTCTTTACAGGACGATGTTTACAGACCCTACTGTTTAACCTTCCTGAGGTGACTCAACTCAGCCGAACATAGACCCACACCCTGCTACTTGGAGCCTTTTTACTGGCATTCGATTGCGGCTACCACCATCAACAGACGTCCAGCCTCACTATTGATCTTTTCTCTGGGAAAAAAAAAAAGCCCCTTATTGCAGAACTGGTCGATTGAACAGCACACTGGAGACATTGCTAACAGCCAATAAGGCCGAGATAATTGCACACAGTCTTGGGTGGAAGCCTGACCAGACAGTGTGGGACACAAAAGCGGCTTGATACGGTGCAACCAAAGCTCTAAAAACAATGTACTGTGACCCGGTCAACTGCACGCAGACGGTCAACCGCAACAAGGCCCTGTCAAGGGAAGTGTTGTCTGTCTGACCATAAAAAATGACCAGTAAAAAAGGGTTTCACAAAACGTGGGAAAGTGTGACATGGAACAGGAACATATTATAACACCACGCCATTACAGTTCAATGATTTAGTAGCTCAGACAGTGGCTAATGCTGCTAGCAAGTAGCAACCCATAGGTTTTAGCCCCGCATGATATGATGCAAGTGATTTTGGATAAAAATGAATGCGGAATTGTGATATACCAGTTAATTACAAGAAGCCTTACATTGATATAAAATGTATTTATACAATCAGTGTAGCAGTTACTGGAGATCTCATGATGTCAACTAATTAGCGTGATGCTATGACAACTAAACAAGTCTGAATGATTGTCAAAGTGGAAAATAAGGAATTGCTTAGTGACTACATGTCAAAGTGGATGTTGTAGCTTTTATAAGTAAAATGTCTTCTGTAGCATTGTGTTCTATGAACCTAGATGCACTAATTAGCATAGTTCATTAGCCAGAAGTGTTGACTCATTAGCAACACCAGTTATACAGACATGCTAATGGTTGCTGAACCATAACTGCCCTTGTCCACTCAGCCCAGACTCAAATACTCCAGATGGAAGGGCACCATAATTAGGAACACTATTGTGGTTCATACAGTGCCAAACAATGACCTAGCATCGTCACGGCCACACCCCAACACCAAGAGCAGGTAACGATACAAGCCTCGATCTGTCACACCTACCAGGTTGTCCACGCCGCTCAGCGTGTGGTTGGCATTGTACAGGGAGTAGGTCAGCTGGTACACGCCATCGTTGGTCTCGCTGTTGCCATAGAAACCCACTCCCACGGCGACGCTGCGGACAAGGACAAAACAGAAGAGACACAGAGGTCAAGTTTGAGTAGTTATTAGCTCAGCCTCCCACTACCCATCCATACACACATCAAACACCTTTATTCTTAACATGTTATGTGGCAGCACACAAGCAGTTAACAAACCATGGACTGCTAACAGGATTTTTTTCTCAATTATTGTGTCCTCAGCATTCCAGTAGCTCAGTTGTATTCCAACCAAAAAACATCATTAAGTCTTCATTTTTGTTGTTATTAATCTGTACTACCTAAATGTAATTTGTACATCTACTAATTGTAGAGATGAATTTATTGTTTTGCGGGGTAAATTAAGCCATGGGACTCCTCTATTAACCAGTTTACCCTAAGTTAATTTAACCAGGCTTGTTACTAATCCATGTTCAATAACAAAAAGCCCTGTGGTAGCAGCAAAAGGTGCTAACAGCTAGCATAATGGATTTAACAGCTACTCTGGTAAACATATACAGTTGAGAGTGTGAATAATGAGCTATGAATAAAAGTGTGTGGTATTTGTCTTTGATGTGATTTTTTTTTCAGAAACGAAATAAACAAACACTAAAAAGTCAAAATGTTACGCTGAGCCTAAAGTCCCTAAAGTTTGTCGTGTACCGATGTGAGTCTGTGCTGTGACCAAGACCGCCTACTGAATCACTTTTTGTGAGTCATCTTTACCAGAGAATGAGGAAGTATTAGAGACTAGAGGCCAAAGGTTACTGTTATACTTCAGCCAATGTGTCATTTACCATCTGTGGATAGAGTTTCTTCAGTACCACAGAAGCAGTGCTGACTACACTGGGGAAGTGAACCAGACACACAGTGTAAACACACACACACACACACACACACACACACACACACACACACACACACACACACACCCTTTCAGTCAGGCTACATCACATTAGGGTAAGACTCTTCAAACAGACCAATGTAGCTTCAGTGGCTTTTAGGCGCTTTTAGCAACACTACTGACAGATTTCACTTCTTGTGTTTAAAATTTAAATCTTCTGTTAAGCCCACTTTACCTCCAACATGGACACTGGTTTTTGACAGATTTTCACCGCGACTGTAACAGAAACTGTGAAATACTAGTCTTAGGATCAGAGCTGTATAAAGTAGAAGTAGAAGTACTGTTTTGGATGTAATTACAACACAAGTAGTACGGTACTACGCAGTTGCAACTGCATAATACCATACTACCAGCGTTGTAATTACATCCAAAACAGTACTTCTACTTCTACTTTATACAACTCTGCTTAGGATACATTCAAATTGTATTACCTGTGACAAATGTCATTAGATTTATTGAAAAAAAAAACTTGATTTAAAATCCATCATTTGTGCTTACAATTACACCATCTGGTTTAGCATAGCAGGCCATAGTAGTTTGCCAAGTAGCTACACAATCCATGAAGCTAAACACAATGTACTGTAGCTAATGTAGATGAGAGTATGGAAGTGTACATACAGCATGTGAAGGGTATTTATAGTTGTACTGCTCCAGAGAAGAACAGCAAGCGAGAAAGCGAGGGAGAGAGAGAGAGAGGAACGACAGAGAGAGAGATGGAGAGAGAGAGAGAGAGAGAGAGAGAGAGAGAGAGAGAGAGAGATGCAGAGAATTAGATTGATTGGAGAGAATTAGAGTCACTAAGATGGCATGAGATAGAGGCAGTGTGGGAGAGGAAAAGATGAGGAGGCAGGAGGCAGGGAGGGAGAGAGAGAGAGAGAGAGAGAGAGAGAGAGAAGAGAGAGAAGAGAGGAGAGAGAGGAGGGGAGAGAGAGAGAGAGAGAGAGGGAGGGAGAGAGAGAGGAGAGAGAGAGAGAAGAGAGAGAGAGAGAGAGAGCACCATACAGTGTTGTGTTTAAATATTTAGGTGAGGCCTATGCTCACCATACCCAGAGGCAAAGGTCAGAAACATCATGAACTCAAGCTTTAGGGTCGACTGGGCACAACAGTGGAGCTTCATGGGTGGGTGACTTTATGCGTCTATAAAATCCACACCAGAATATCCAAGCAGCACTTAATCTGACCAAGTAAAACATTTGTTCATAATTAACGGGTTTCATAAATCAAACAGTGACGCGTGATGTTTTAAAAATTAAGATGGATGACATTTTTATGCTGAGAAACGATGGCAAAACTGTTGTTGCCAAAGGATGTAAAAATTCCCCTCCAATGCTGACAGTATAGTCACTTCCTCCTGGTGGAGTTGAGTGGAAAGCTGAGTAAAAACAGAGGGGACACTTACACTTAGACTCATCAGTCAAAGCCCACAGCCTCATATCTCACTCAAACACACTGTTTAAGCTTAATAGAAGTAGCGTACTAATGAGAGGCGTAGTTAGTGGCCCTGCACAACACACACACACACACTAACACACACACACACACACACACACACACACACACACACACACTAACACACACACACACACACACACACACACACAGTATGGTCAACTCAGAAATAGTATGTGAAAATCAGGAATAAACACAGGACTGTGTGTGTGTGTGTGTGTGTGTGTGTGTGTGTGTGTGTGACCAGGGAGATTCCATTAAAGCAAAGAGGAAGTAAAGCTGGAATCAGTAATATTATACACAGCAGCAACACAACACAAGCTCCCAGTAATCCTGGCTCATCCTAATTACAACATCTCTATCTCTTCTCTTTTGTTTCCGATACACAAGGGTCTTCTCTCTCTCTCTCTCCTCTCTCTCTCTCTCTCTCTCTCTCTCTCTCACTCTCTCTCCTCTCTCTCTCTCTCTCTCTCTCTCTCTCACTCTCTCTCTCTCTCTCTCTCTCTCTCTCTCTCTCTCTCCCTCTCTCTCTCTCTCTCCTCTCTCCACTCTCTCCTTCTCTCTCTCTCTCACACACCACACACACACACACACACAGCCTCAACTGTTACCTTTATTTAATGTTCTTCTTAGCGAACACCCCCTTCTCTTTGTATCTCTTTATTTTCCTCCCCCCCTCCCTCCCTTTTCTCTCTCTCTCTCTCTCTCTCTATTCTTCTTCTTTACCTCCTCTCCACCCTATTATGCCTCAGTTCTCTGCTCTTTCCCAACTCCTGGAAACAAGCCCTTAGCGTTATTAGCATTATTAGCCACATGCTCCCTCTGCTCCCCTGCCACTCAGAAGAGGCCTGCCGGCTATGTTGTTCCTCCTCTTACACACACACACACACAGACACAGACACACACACACACACACACACACACACACACACGCACACGCACACGCACACGCACACACGCACACGCACACATACACAAAATAATGAAGATGCTATCTCTGCACCATTCACACACTCTGTGACCTTGTATTCATATTCACACACACACACACACACACACACACACACACACACACACTAGGCTAATTAAGATATTGTAACGTGTCCTACACATACCTTCCACTCAACCCCATCTCTCCCCTGGAACACCCACACACACCCATATTTAAAAGAGCAAAACCACTGTCCTTGCAATCAGTCCCTATATTTACACTTTTAGGTGTGAGAGTTGGATACACACAGTTAAATGGGGCACGCCATTACTTACTCATACAGGGAACACACAATAGCACTGGGCTAAAAATACATACTGGTTCATGTACATGTACTTAAAATGGGTGTCTGCAAAATAATCAAATGTTTATGTATTTCAGGTATGTCATATCATATGTATGTCAAGTGTAAATGTAATTCCCTGATCCACATATGATCTTCCTGACACTATAAAATATAAAATACCAAAATTCCCACAAACAATCCTTCTCTTACTTTTATAAATTTTCTTTTGTTGTAGTGTATTAGAATAACTTACTTTTAAATTACTTTTAATTTAGAATAAAATACTCTATACTTTTAACTAATATAAGACCACGTAGTGATTTGGTGATACTTCCATAAAACATGTTTTAATGTTTTTGTTACTTTTCTATAAGTTAGCCAAATAATTTTTTATTGTATAATTTTGTTTTTTATAGTGTTGTTTGTAGCTATGGAGAAAAGGGTCTGCTACATACTATGACTGGAGCTGTAACCTCTGACCATCAAACAAACCCAAATCCTCGTCCTTCATAGTCCACAACCTCTCATGGTCACCTCTGTCCTCCTTAACTTCCCGAAACTCTCCGCCTCTCTCAACACACAGTCACATGTGAGACTGGAGTACACTCAGACACACATGTGACACATATACGCTCCTCAACTAGACCTAGTGTGACGGCCTTAAACTCTTAGTCTCTGCTACAGGTTTGCAGTTGTCGGCGTGTTGGTTAATCACCTAATTGGCAGCACCGGCGCGCAGTGTTGCCTCCCTATAAGAAGCGCCCCCTGACGTCACCACAGTCTCTTGGCTCTCTTGGCTCTCTTGGCACTCGCTCACTTTTGGCTTGGCGTCGCAACATCTAGGCGCTGCTTTTTTTCTTTTGTTTTCTAATATTGTTTGTAACATCCAACATGCACTCACACCATCACCAACACCCAACACCCGTTTACACTACACCACTGACTGCTGATTGATTCCCACAAACTATTTAGTCTAGTTTTGTTATTCGGATCGTTGTCAAAATAAATATATATTTTTTATTGTGCGCACGTCTACGTCCTCCTTATTGCCAAGGTTTTCCCTAGGCCTTGACACCTAGTGTGTTTGTGTGGCATGCATGGGCAGCCTAGTGGTTAGAGAGTTGGGCTTCAGAAAGTTGCAAGTTTGAATGCTGTTCCAGCAGAAAGGGTGGGGGAGTAAACAACTAGTGCTCTCCTGCACCCTCATCCACGGCTGAAGTGCCCTTGAGCATCAAAGGCATCAAATCCCACATTGCTCTCTAGGGACTGCAACTGAAACCCTTTACCTACATAACTGTAAGTTGCTCTGGATAAAAGTATCAGCGAAGTGCAGTTGTATAAAGTAGAAGTAGAAGTACTGTTTTGGATGTAATTACAACACAAGTAGTACGGTACTACGCAGTTGCAACTACATAATACCATACTACCAGTGTTGTAATTACATTCAAAACAGTACTTCTACTTCTACTTTATACAACTCTGGCGAACTGTACTATAATGTAATCAGTGTAGTCAGGTTAGCATTAGGAGAAACAGGCTAAGTGACCAGCTAACATTCATTTTCCGTCAGGGTAGGTATTTCATATTGACAAAAGACAAAGTGGTTGTTACTGTATGATGCCAGCTAAACAACACCAAAATAAATGAGGTAGATGAGAAGACATCTTGCCAGGAACTAGACATAAGCAAGCTAACTATCAATAAAAACAAGTTTAAAAAAAAAAAAAAAAAACGATTGAGTACAATTTTTCAAAAACACCAATCAAGCAACAAATGATATGCACTTGAAACTTTAATTTTGGAGCTAATCAGACCAAATAAATCAAACTTTGAGGACCACCAATCAAGCATCAAACAGGCACTTTCAGGCAACTATGGAGGAAGAACTGAACATTCAAAGACATAGAAGGACAAGGACAGAAGTTGTCACTTTTTCATTCAATCTCTTCTGTGTGATCTGTTGAGTGCAACCAAACACAACCCAGCCCACCAGAGGACAAACACACGAATCCAGCAATTACAGAAATCACCTCTGTGTTTTTTTTTTTTTGCCTGAGGTGTCTCATTACACTTTAATAAATATGAATTACAACACAAAATCCACTGTTGTACATGCTTTCTGTCTAGGACTGAAGGACTGATGGAGTCGGTGTGTCTGTCTGTGTGTGTCTGTTAGCGTCAACACTCCCACCCACCACCCCCTCCGGTCATAACTAATGATGTTAGAGAACCCTAGCACAGACAACAGCTGAGCCCACACGCCCATACACACGCCCACACACACACACACACACACACACACACACACACCTCACCCCATCTCATCCCACCACACCCCACCTGACCCCCTCATCTCCCAGGCACCAATCACTCTCCAGACATCCAATAAATCCTTAGCAGTCCTCTCTCCACCAGTGCCTTCTCTAATGGAACCTCTCTCTCCACACACACACACACACACACACACACACACACACACCACCACACACACACACACACAACACACATGCACTCAGACACACACACACACACACACAGACACGAACATACACACACTCAGGCATGCGCGCGCACACACACACATACACACAAAGTACACACAGCTGCACGTGCCAATACACACTAAGACACACACAGACACACACCACACATGCACTCATGCATGCACACACACACACATCCACATACAGTACACACAAAGTGCACACGCATGCACGTGCCAGTACACACACACACAAACACACACACACACACACACAGACACACACACACACACACACACACACACCCACACACACACACACAGACACACACACCCATCACCATGTGTCACTCAGAGAGTTATTACCACATAGAAAATGGAGGTCCCCATAACTGATGAGGTCATCTCCAGCAGCAGCAGCAGACGCTGCCTCAGCTTCTCCGCTTATATTCCAGCGCCTCGCCTGCGGCCCATTAGGGATACGCTCCCCTTCCGCTACGGCGGCCATCTTGGGTCACCTCGGAACAGGAAGCAGCCGGTGCCTCGGTGCCTTGACTCGACTCGCCCCCGTTTCCGCGCTCTGCAAGCTGTGCCGGTCAGCGGTGGAGTCACGCTTACCGCTCACCTAGCTTTCGCTAATGGTTCCCACACAGTCCAGCAGAGCTACATTTATCATTTAGCTCAGACACTCCCCAGAGGTTTTACTACACTAACAGAGAGAGAGAGAGGGAGAGACAGTATCTTTCTTTCTTCTCAGCAGTATGTATGCCACACTAATGCTGGAACTAGCTGAGTGTTCCAGGTGGAACATTCTGTCAGTGCGAGAAAAGTGCAGCGCAGTCTAAATCCAACAGACAATTAGCAATGTAGCGTCAACAGTAGCCACTCGGATTAAATTAAGACAAAGGTGGACGTAGATGTTTCTCAAATACAGGGGAGATTTGTTACCTATAACTATACAGGCTAAACAAAGGGCAGTGGGAGGTGTCCTGCTACTGCAGTACTACTTAAAATAAATAAATATATAAACCTTACTTATTCACTCATCACAAACTCACACTGTTAACAACATGTCTAACTTTTATTGAATTCTCTTCAGCTCTGACAGACTTTGGAACCAGGAAGTGGAGCGTGAGGTTCTTCTAAGGTTCAGGGATCCCAGACAAAAAAATTTATTCCAAAGCACTTAAAGTAGCTACTCCAAAAATGCCTTCACATTTGCCCTGATGAAGGGCCTGTGGCCCAAAACATGCTGGCATTTTTTTGTGAGTAGCCAAAAAAACATGGATTAAAGGCTTTTTGACTTGCATCCACTTTGAGTGCCTCAGAATATTTTATTTTTTGTATTTTCTAAATGTGGTACGGTCTGTTGGCCTAATATATTTTAAAAGAATGACTCAGGGCACAGACAGATACTGTGGAGTTTGAGTTTTGGTGCAGTGTAATAAAAAAAAAGAAAGAAAGCGGGCTTGGTGGCTTTTGGGGAAGGGTGTACAGTACACAGAGCCAGGAGGAACCAGTAGGCACTGTTCTACCCGGCGAGATCATAATTTCTCATTAGCAGGAGAACGGGACTGTGGCTCCGGGGACCCAGGGCATACGGTTCTGCACGGTGTGGCAGATGGAGGCAGAGAGGGAAAGATGGGGAGATGGAGAGAGAGAGAGAGAGAGAGAGAGAGAGAGAGAGAGGAGAAGAGAGAAAGGTAGGAAAAGGAGACCGAGAAAGACGACAGGGAGAGAGGAAAGGTGAGAGAGAGAGAGGAGAAGAGAGAAGAGAGGAGAAGAAAAAGATAGGAAAAGGAGACAGAGAAAGACAGGGAGAGAGGGAAGGTGAGAGAGACAAAGTGGGAGAGGGAGCGAGAGAGAAGAGGAGAAAGAGGAGAAAGAGGGAAGAAGACAGGAAGAGGAAGATGAAGAGAGAAAGAGAAGGGAGCTAGAGAGTGATGGAAAGGAAGAGAGAGGAGGAGGGAAAGACAGGAGAAAAGAAAAATAGCAGCAATTTCCAAGGAAGGGAATGGCAGGACGAAAGAAAAGAAAAAGAGGCAGGCACAGCAGGGGAAAAGAGACGCATACTGGCACAGCACAGGGCAGAAGAATAGAGAAGAAAAGAAAAAACAAAACAAATAAAAGAAAGCACAAGGGGATTTCCCCTTAATCTTGGTAATTAAATAATCACAGACCACACACACAAACACACACACACAGAATCCCCCACACACATTACTTACTGCCTGCACACATTACTACAAGGGATGTGTTTCTTAACAAGAACACACACAAACACACAGAGCTCCTGGTGTATTTTCAATCATGCTCCAGGAGGTCTTTCATGTCTTTATACTTAAATAGGTCCACGCTTAAAAAAGAATAAAACAAACATGTGTTTCAAAAACACTATCAAAAAAACAGAGACACAAAACATCAGACATACCTCAGGACACATCTCTTTATAGTGATTAGAACAGTGTAGTCATAAGCTCTAAATCAACATTATAAACAAAGGTAGTGAACAGGTATGGGCGTAAATGTTACCTTGTGTGAAGTACTTTGAAAGCACTAAGTAAACCACCTATTCATCAACTTTATTTTAACAGCTGGCTTGAGTCCGGTCACAGGAGATCAGTAGATATTTAAATGTCATTGAAGTACAAGCTAATAGAAACACTAATCCTAAATCAAAGTGGATACATTTCTATTCCTTTATTGTCAACAGTCACAGAGTTACTCAATGCCTTGGCTATTGTTCCCTAAGTCCAACTAACAGGGAGAAAAGGGAAAAGAACTGTCACTTTGATGTTGGATCAAAGCCCTTAACTGTCTGTGGTTAGATGCTAGGTGACACAGAGGGAATGAGAGAGAGAGTTGAGCCAGGATCCATAGAGAGATGGACAGAGAGAGAGAGAGGGGGAGAGAGAGCGAGAGAGGCAGAGTAGGTAAAAGGAGAGAGAGAGAGGGAGTGGGAGTGAGAGACAGGAGAGGAGGGATGGGGCGAGAAGAGTCTGGCGGTCGAAGGAGCAAGCTGACCCTGAAACTGGCAGACTGACACACAGCTCCACACAGCAGGGGAGTGAAAATTGACAAGGACGGAGGCAGTTCAGCGGTCAGACACTCCCAGTGAGATTGAGACAAACACACACACACACACACACACACACACACACACACACACACGCACACACGCACACACACTTAGACAAACACAGACACACACATACAGTACATACACACACACACTCTCACACTCTCACACACAGACACACAGACACACAGACAGACACACACACACACCACACACACACACGAGGGAGACAGTGAGGAAAGAGACGGGGCAAAGAATTCAGCAGCCTTCATTCTCAGAGACAGGGAGGGAGAAAGAGACAGACAGACAGAGAGAGACAGAGAGAACAGAGAGAGACAGATTGACAGCAAGATTGAGTGAAATGGAAGTGAAAGAGTAATGAAGCTGAGACATAGGGAAAAAATTGGGTGGGAAGTGGGGTTAGCCGCCTAAGATTAAACCAGCGATGACGCAAGAGTCTGGGTCAAACTTCAATAAAAAGGTGAAACCCCACCGCAAAAAAATTGTACCATCTGTCATCTCGACACGACGACTTTATGCAGCGCAAACAGAGTGATGGAGTGAAAGAGAAGGTCATGGAAAGATGGAAAAAAAAGAGAGCAACAAGGAGGAGCAAATGAGTCAGGGGAGGAAAAGACAAGATGAAAGACAGACTGGAAGAAGGGAAAGAGTAGAAGATGGGATTGGAGTACAGGAGGCCAACTTTAGCTTTAAAAAATGTCCTTTCAGCATTTCAGGGGTCTTTTGCTTTAAGGCATTTTATGTTGAAGCTAATGAAGTTCTTTTAAAGAACATTGGGTGCGTGTTCACACAGACACACACACACACACACACACACATGCCCAGACACAGACAGACGCACACACACTCGCACACACACACTCGCACACACACACACTTGCACACAGGACATGTGCCGTTCTCCCCAGTGTCTGCCTGTGTCATACACACACATACACACACACACACACACAGGATGTTGAAACTAATGAAGATCAGTTTTTTGTGTTAACACGCTTCGCATGTTTTGCAACATTCTGTGACCTTGTATTCATATTCACACAAACACAGCCACCACACACACAGACACACAGACACACACACACACACACCCACACGCACACACCCACACGCACACACACACACACACACAGACACACACAGACACACACATCCACACCACGCACACGCACACACACACACACAGGAGCAGGGACTCAGGAGGAAAGATGGATCCAAAAGATGAGTAAAGGTGCACACACACTTGCACTCACACACGCACGCATGCACACTCACGCACAAACATATGAGGGGCCGTTTAAGACTTTATTTA
>CM059287.1:9115278-9118465 GCA_030347295.1 Setipinna tenuifilis | reverse complement strand
ATGAGCCGTGGTGTTGTTGTTGTTGTTTTGAGTAGAACAGGTACAACCAATATGGCAAGATCTTTGCTCTCTGAAGGTGGGGTTTTTGAACTCTTGTTTTATTTTTGTATTATATTCACCAATTCACATCAGAGATAATTTCAGAGAGAGAGAGAGAGAAATGAAGCTGGGTAAATGAAGTACGTAGAACAGCCTATGTTTAAGAGACGTCCATGTGTCTAATCCTGGCTTTTTTTGCTTGTGTCTGTGCTATAGGTGGCTGACGTACCTGTTGATCCTCATCTTAGACCTCATCATCTGTCTGGTGGCCTGCCTTGGCCTGGCAAAACAGTCCCGCTGGCTACTCACCACGTAAGTAGTAGACACACACACACACACACACACACACACACACACACACACACACACACACACACACACACACATACACACACACACACACACACACACACACACACACACGCACACACACGCACACACATACAGACACATACACACATACACACACAAACACACACACACACACGCACACACACGCACACACATACAGACACACACACACACACACACACACACACACACACACACACACACACACACACACCTACACACACACACACACACACACACACACACACACACACACACAATGTCAGTCACAGGCGAGAACACTGTCCTTTGGCTTGGCCATATTCCATTGAAACAACTGCTACATGTTGGACAAATGCACCATTGAAAGATGTTGTTTCTTACTATATTTAACTGTATGGCATAGAGTGGTAAGGAAGGGGGGTGCTTGCAGTTGCCACTGGTCAGAATGGTGTTCGTAACTGTGATTGCTCACATTTGTAATTCCCTAATGACTCACAACTTACAGTTTTTTATGTTTGCTTACACACTAAAATCTAAAGTTTTCCACAATTAATGAAACCCAATACTCAAATACCAAAACATCGGCTCAGGTAGGCACCACTCTAAGCACATTTTCAGCTTCACACATTTTGCAAAACACTACACACAGCGATTTGCAAAACATTACACACATTTAAATGCCATACACACATGATGCTTTTGTAATGTCACCTTTTTTCCATTTCAAAACACTAGCTACCAAATGACTACACACTTGCAACCAACTGGTTAAACACAATTGTCATGTGCCAAAACACTAAGGGAAAAAATGCAAAACACAGTAATCATACTTAAACACTGTAAAATAGAAAGCAGGGGCATAACTTTGACTTGAATATGAATGTAAGGAAGGCTTAGTAAATAAAGTAAAGTAAAGATTAGAGTGAAGACTTAAATACTATCACTGCAAGGTACAATGGGAGGAGAGCAGACAGAAAAGACGAGGACTAAATTGATCACATTGGAATGACATTGGTTGACTACCTTGAAAACGCTATGTTGAGACTTGCCACCAAATTAGCCAGACATGATACTTAGAGTAACTTTTTGTCTCCAACAACACTGTGTTTTACTATGTTTGCTGTGAATATGGTTCTTTGAAAAAATGGTTTTCAACATGCAACCATTCAACAAGCAAACACTTCAGCATATTGACTGATTTTGGATTACATAAAAGTAAAAAAATATCTATTGAAATATATTTAGTGAACAGCATTTGTCATGTGTGTAGTGGTCTCGGTATATATTTTTTAACTTTACCACAGTTTTAGTGAAGGGGAGGAAAAAAAAAGTTACCCCACCAGGGTTTGAACCCAGGTCTCTAGGGTACCAAACATGCACTTTGACCACAACACCAAAGAGCCAGACAGTGTGTTATGGTACTCAGAGCACACCCAAAACCCTAATGATGGTCACTCCTGAACTTATCCTTGTATATTTGGACAGAGTACACAACATTGTAACTGCAGTGAACACGAATGAACGCATGCGTTACATTGTTGTGTGGGACAATGTGTCCTTTCATAGATCTCCTTTGGTACGAAATTGGTTTCTACAGCATCCACAGTTTACAGTCCTTTTTCTTCCACCATACTCATCTTTTCTAAATCCAATAGAAGAGTATTTCTCAGCATGCCGGTGGAAGTTTTACGATCTCGATGAAATTCTGTGGCCAGATGCAGCAAGGAGAAGGGATGCCTATTTTTTTCTTCAACATGGTTAAAGATACTGTTGTGTATTGTTTTGTTCAGTATATACTTTGTTGTCAAACTGCAACTATTGTCTGAGTTGAGTCTAGTTACAGGATAAAAAAATAAACATTTTCATTGGTCTGCAGAATTGCTGTCATGTAGTGTCGAATTTGTGAATTGGTGTCATCGGGTGAATTTACTATATTTTACTTTGTCTGTGTAATTTACAAGAGAGCAAATGTTACAATTATTTTGCATTTATTACCACTGTGTCTAACTTATTCCAATACAATCATATGATGTGACTCATGTGTGTGCAATTTGGTGCCAGAATTGCATTTTTATAAATATGTGTACACTTTTGACAAAAGAATAGCATTTTGCAATAGAGCTGGGGTGTTCTGTTAATTGGGTATATGGTTGCATTAACTGTGTGTAGTGTTTTGTCAACATGGGCCCAGTTTTTAAAATTGAGTTTAAGCAACTGTAAAAAACTGTAACACTGTCCTGTTGCCTGGCTGTCCTCCAGTGAATCAACGGCTATGTCATCGTCAAATGCATTCTTAATGGATTAACTTAATGAAGTTCGCCATTAATGGATTAGACTCACAGCTGTCAATGGCCAGGACAGTTTTTGGATGGCACTGGTAATATTTTTGAGATCATCTCAGTACTCAGTGCACTACATTCACATCCATGTGAGAAAAGCGCCAAAGGGAAACAGTAAAAGACATGACATTCCAGTTTGAGTCGTGTTACAACCAGCTCAAGGTTGCAACAAGAAAACAAGGGAAACAACTCAGACTGACAACAAAAGTAGCTAGTTAATTTTAAAGAAATTTAAAACTCGGTGCCAAAGAAACACGCCAAGTCCGCTGTTCCTTGCCTCTCTCTGCAGTGGAGAAGCAGGCCTTAAATTGTGGATTGACACACCCCTTCTCATCATTATCAAGATGAGTATGACTGTCCTCAGGTAGATGTAGAGGCCGATCTGGGATCCACATATTTTGGTGCATTGTGGGAAAGGGAAAGTAGAGGTGGCGAGTAGTGATGGAACTTTTTTTCTTCAGATTCTTTTTGGAGCT
>CM059287.1:9102778-9110278 GCA_030347295.1 Setipinna tenuifilis | reverse complement strand
TAACTCATATGATTTGCAGCGAAGCCACATGTCTGCGGTCTGCATTGTAACACACACAGACAGACACACAGAAAAAACACACGCACACGCCCCCACACACACACACACACACACACACACAAAGAAACAGACATGCATTTAAGTGCTCTCCCTGGTGCCCTTGTTAAAGGGGAGCCTAGATATTTTACAGTGCTTTGGGCTGCATGGAGTCTCTCCCTTGGCCACACACATACATACAGACAAACACACACACACACACACACACACACACGCACACACACACAGTACATATGCAGAATACGCATATACTCTTACAAATATAATGGAGGACAGATACACACACACACACACCCACACACAGACACACACATACACACACATGCAGAAAACATACACACTTTCACAAACACAATAAAGGACAGATACTGTGTCTGTCTGTCTGTCTGTCTGTCTGTCACACACACACACACTCACTTACTTACTCACCCACTCACGATTCCTCTCCCTCTTTCTGTGTGTGTCTGTGTCCAAACTTTTACAAACCATTTGTGCATCCCCTCCAAATAAATTTCTAAAAATAAAAGAAAGTTGTTAAATATTAATGAACCTAATAGATCAGACATTTCGTAAGAGCCAAACATTGGGTCTCATTGCACCTGTGGCCATTATCGTTGTTTGTACAGAATAGTGTCTTGGTGCACTTGCACTTGTTCTAATTAATGGCTCCACATGAAAAAGTGTGTTTTGTCTTGAAACTCTGACCAGGAGTCTAGCAGAGAGGGGAGATTAAATGGAAGAAAAGGAAGAAAAGGGAAGGAAAGCAGAAAAGGAAGGAAGAAAGAGGGGAAAGAAAAGAAAGATATAAGAAAAAAAGGGAAGAAGTGACAAAGAGAGAAGGAATATCCTGACAGAAAGATGGTATCTTTTTCTTCATTAGTTTCTCAGCTTGTTGTAAATGAAATAGCGCCCTGCGAGCAGCATAACACAGTTATGTAGCGTGATGTGCACAGCGGTCCTGAAGCTGCTAACTCGATCAGTCTCATTCAATTTCATTGCAGCTGCATCACAATGCACAATACTACAGTATGTCTTATACACATTAAGGGGCCCCGTATAGCTTATGGGAGTAATAGGCCAAGTCTCTTTAGCTCTAACACAGCATTATTTCCTGTCCTGCGTTGCTGTCTGCTGTATATATTTCATATTCTGTAATGTGTCGTACATTATAAAGCGAAAGCAGACAGCATCCCATAATAACACCATCTTATTGTGAGTCACCTCGTGTACTGTAGCTGTTCTCCTTCCATCTTCATGACAGCCTTTCCCTTCCATGGAATTCAAATAAGGTTTAACACATGCGGTTAACGTCAGCCGTTTTTTTGTCTAATCGACACCAACGTTACTGAACAGTGAAATCACAGTCCTGTTTAGTGTGTAAGACTGTAATGTTTTGTTTGGCAATGCGATTATTGGTATAATGGGCACCAATGACCAGTAATGGCCTGCAGCAGGCCTGTGTTCTGTCTTCCTTTAGTGGGTGAACTCTGGCTTTGGGATTTACGTCTACAACGTAGACAATAAAGTCCGCATCACAAGTAATAGGTTCCCAACATTTTTTTCAAAATGATGTTTTGGGCATTAGAACCTTCATGGAGGTGGTAATGACCAAAACGTTGCAGTTTAAAAAATTGTTGTGGAGCATATTACTGGTGTTGTGGACTTTATCATCTTTATTGTATAGGCTTGCTATACCTGGTGTAGCACCCAGACTTTAGACAAGGAGGTAGGGCTCTTTTACTCAACAGGAAAAGGATTTTTCCTCACCATAGCCACATGGTGTTAAATGCACCGTCAAGAGAAAGTGTGTAGGCGAATGCTTATACTGTAAATGTCTGCACACAGGGAAATGGAGTGATGTAGAAGTGCCCTAATAATATACCTTGGAGAGCACTTCTAGTAACTGGGACGATTTAACTTTTCATAAAAGCCATCTGTTCACTGGCAGGTCTGGGAGGTCTATTGTTTGTGTGGTACCTGCGATGTTGTGAACTTTTGTCTTTGCTAATATAAAAAAGTAACAGTACTATAAATAAATACTTTAAAGTCTACTGTAAAAGTGTGTTATACTTCTGGTGTTGTACTTTGTTGTTAGTTTACTTCTGGGTCCTCTTAGTGTGGGAGGTGTAAGTTCACTGAATCCCCACTTGGCTGGTAGCATTTTCAGTCACGTGTGTGTGTGTTGGTGTGTAGGTGTGTGTGTGTGATGTGTGTGTGCCTTTCAGGCTGTGGTGTGTGTGTGTGTGTGTGTGTGTGTGTTGGTGTGTGTGTGTTGGTGTGTGTGTGTGTGCCTTTCAGGCTGTGTGTGTGTGTGTGTGTGTGTGTGTGTGTGTGTGTGTGTGGTGTGTGGGTAATGTTGAGTCTGTCCACTGAGCTGTGTGTCTGCTGTGCCCTCTGCAGGATGATGGTGTTTGGGGTGCTGACACTGATCCTCTGCTGGGCCTCCCTCGGAGCGGACATCGCTGCTGCTGTGGTAAGGACCTGTCTGTCTGTCCGTCTTCCTGCCTGTGTGTCTGTCTGTCTGCCTGTCTGTCCATCTTCCTGCTTGTGTGTCTGTCTGTCTGTCTGTCTGTCTGCCTGCCTGTCTGTGTGTCCGTCAGTCTGTCTGTCTATCAGATTGCTCGTCCATCTGTCTCCCTGTCTGTCTGCTTGTCTGTCTGCCTGTCTGTCCATCTTCCTGCTTGTGTGTCTGTCTGTCTGCCTGTCTGTCTGTATGTTGAATTCTTTATTCGTCGGTCTGCCTTTCTGTCTCTGTCCATCCGTCTGTCTGTTCTCTTGTCAGTCAGTCTGTCAGTCAAATCAATCAAATCAATCAATGAATCAACCAATGACTAGAGTTAGACTACACACTAAGTATGCAAGTGGTTCCGAAAAGTACCTTAATAAAATACAAAACTCTGTATTACATATTAACTGAATGCCCCATAGCCAGACTCCCAGGGGTCTGAGTGTTTTGAATTTTTCAGGTGAATGTTGTTTCGTTAGCATAGGCAAATGATGGTGGCCTGGCCTAAAAAAAGAGTTGAGTTTCCACCCGCGGAGGGATTGAGGGCAGGAGAGAATCTTCTAGATTAATGAAGTGGCTGTTTTGATTTGCGCAGCCCTAAAGGCTTTTTCTAGCACACACACTGCCTCAAGGTAACAGTGCTGCCTGTGGTGGAAAGCACACACCGACAACGTGTGTGTGTGTGTGTGTGTGTGTGTGTGTGTGTGTGTGTGTGTGTGTGTGTGTGTGTGTGTGCGCGTGCGCATGCGTGTATCTGTGTGCATGTGCCTATGTGTGTGTGTGTGTGTGTCTCTGTCTGTGTGCCTGTGTGTGTGCGTAAATGAGAGTGTGTTTGAGTGAAAGAGACTGCATGATTGATCTGTGTACAAAAATATGCATATTTCATTTGTGTGTGTGTGTGTGTATGTGTGTGTCTGTGTGTGTGTGTGTGCCTGTGTGCCTGTGTGTGTGTGTGTGTCTGTGTGCCTGTGCCTGTGTGTGGGTGTGTGTGTGTCTGTGTAAACGAGAGAGTATGTTTGAGTGAAAGAGACCGCAGTTTTGAGCTGTGTGAAAAAATATGCATATTTCATTTGTGTGTGTGAGTGTGAGTGTGTGTGTGTGTGTGTGTGTGTGTGCTCTTAGCATGGCTCTGGGTGATGAGGTGTGTATGTGAGTAGTATGCCACTGATGCTCTGCGGCCCCAAATAAAGTTTTGATCCCCAGATTATCCAGCAGGATTTCCTCTGCACAGCTGTGCTGCCCACACACAAGGATGTGGCACCACACACACACACACACACACACATAGAGATGGACACATACACAAACACACACATAGAGACAGACACATACACACACACACACACACACACACACACACACACAGACGGACACATACACACACACACACACTCACACACTTACACAAACACACACACACACACACACACAGACGGACACATACACACACACACACACACTCACACACACACAAACAAACTTCGACAGTGCAGAGCAAGCATGATGGCTCCCCGTCTCAGTGGCAACATTTCATCACACACACACACACATGCACACACACACACACATGCAGACATGCACAAACACGCATGCACAAACACACACACACACATACATACATACATACAGACAGACAGACATACCCACACACACACACACACACACACACACACACACACACACACACACACTGCGGCATGGTTGAATGTTAGGACACAAAAAAATGACAAAAGAAAAAGAGATGACACAGATATAGCACTCCCGAGAGTGTCGGTAGCCACATCACTAGTCTACTCCACTTTGATCTCCCTCAACAATAGCAGAACATGTCACCCCCAGTCCCTCACCAGTCACCAGTGAGCCTTTAGATTTGTGCCGAGCCTGACGCCGGATAAAGGCGAGTGAACACTAAAGGGGGAATGGTTGGTTGTCCTGAAATGCCTCCTGGCCCGGCCCGGCTCCTCGCTGAGGGGGAATAGTGACTCTCTGTGTCTCTGTGTCTCTGTGTCGGCTAACCAACCGGCGCCCTCAAAGCAGAGGACAACCAAGCTCAGATGTCCCCATGAACTCTAGTTGACAGCGAGACTTGAATTTTAAGTTCAGCGTGCGTGTGTATGTGTGTGTGTGTGTGTGTGTGTGTGTCAGAGAATGTGTGTGTGTATGTGTGTGTGTCAGAGAATGTGTGTGTGTGTGTGTGTGTGTCAGAGAATGTGTCTGTGTGTGTATGTGACAGGGAAAGAGAAAGGGGGAGAGGAATATAGAGAGAACATGCTCTCCCTTCAGATGAGGTGAGGCTTGTGTTAATTTAAAAAGCACCTTTCGTTTTTAGTTTTGGACTTGTGGATTTAACTACAGACCAGTGGCACAGAAAAAAAGTGGTAATTCTTCTTCACAAAACTAGCACTGTTAGGACTTCTAGACTTTTACAGAATCTCTCAAGGCATTAACTACGTTGGTTTACAAATCCATAACAGTCATAAATTCTTTATTAGGTGCTGCTAATTATACCTACTAATTAGTTGTTTATTCCTTAACCTCTCCTAACACATACCCAGAGAGACCCATAAATATGGTCTGTAAAACCATGGCACAGGGCAGGCCAGTCCTCTTAAGTCTCGCCATCATGACGGACTGTCATAGGGTCAGCTCTCGTGACAGACTGCATGACACATATGCACACAGCACTGTCATGGAAGCCAGAGAGAGAGAAAGAAAGAGGGAGGTGGAGAGGGTGGGTAGAAAGAAGAGAGAGAGAGAGATAGAAAGAGAGACACATACAGATAGAATGAGACAGATAGAGAGGGAAAGAAAGAAAGATCGAGAGAGAGAAATACATATATACTGTATATACACACATCCAATTTAGTAGCAAATTTTATACAGAGCAAGAACCAGGTCATGTCACTTTGAGCCAAGCTAAAAATCTGGTGTGGGAAGGGGGTATCGTTCAGTTCATAAATTTGCTGGGAAATCAAATTAGCCCTTTCGGCTCACAGAGAGAGAAGGAGAGAAAGAGAGGGAGAGAGGGAAAGGCAGAGGGAGCGGGAGAGAAAGAGAGGGAGAGAGGGAAAGGCAGAGGGAGCGGGAGAGAGAGAGAGCGAGAGGGAGAGCGAGAGCCAGTCAGATGACAGTGCTTAACAAACTTCCGAGTGGTGGTTTGGAAACGTGTGTGGCCGCTTTTTGCTGCAGCAGTGGACAGGCAGTGTTGTGCTGTTTTTTTTTTTTTTTTTCGCTCGTCTTGGGGAGTCTGGCGTGACTGTGTCTGTTTCGCGCCCAAGTCACAGTGCGGTCAGGCTGGCCGAGAAAGGAACAACTGAGCCTGTGGTCACACCGACTCTCGCCACACTTACGAGCTTCTGTTCCACTTCCATGTCTCTGTTTCTGTCTCTGTCTCTCTCTGTCTCTCTCTCTTTGTCTCTCTCTCTCTTTCTGTTTTTCTGTTTTTCTCTCTCTCTCTCTCACTGCTTTTAAATTCTTGTAGTGTCTTTTCCACAGTTTTTTTTACAGGAAGTGTTAAGTGGCTAGTTACTCATTGAGTGTCATCGTGTGTATGGTAGACCAATGAAAAATGCTGAGGGTTTTTGTTAATGGTTGTTTACATACAGTATTGTGGTGGCACATGCACAGGACAGAAAGTGATTTTTCTTTCTTGGACTGTGTGTGAGTGACAGAGAGAGAGAGAGAGAGAGAGAGAGAGGGAGAGGGAGGCCACAAAAGTGTGAGAAAAAAAATCATGCATGGGTGAGAGAGTGTATGTGTTTGTCCATGTATATCTTTGAATTCATGAAAAATTAAGGTGCATTTACCAGTGAAGCCTTACAGTAAATATTATATATGATTACAATATGTATTTCATACAGATATGATTATATGGACTTCATATACACAATACATTAAAACCTACTCTATCAAGCTAATCATTAAAATTGTAATACCTTTTTAATTGTGGAAAATGACAGGGCAGCACTTCATTTCCCAGAATGCTTATTATTCAACATTAAGGAAAGGAAGTGTACTTCATTCGTAGGATTTTTGGATGTAATTATCCCCATTTGGAAGAGAAATGTATGTTAAAAACATCACATTTTAACTGATATGATTAAAATGAATTTCTCTGAATTGCAATAAATTCAATTTCACTTCCATCAAAAAGTCAATTTAACATCCAGTGGAGTGGAACCAATTCAAATTCAAATTTATTCATTAAATTGAATTAAATTCTGAAATTCTGAAGTTTTCACAACCCTGGTGTGTAACCACTGTACATGTTTGGTCTGTGTGAGTGAGTGTGAGTGGGCGAAAGAGTGTGACCCACAGTGTGTGGTACCAGTGCATGTGTATACCTTTCTGTCTGTTTTATCTGCATGTGTGTGTGTGGGTGGGTGGGAGAGTGTATGTAGTGCAAGTGCATGTGTGTATCTGCATATCTGCCAATCTATGTGTGTGAGTGAGTGAGGTTGAGAGTGTAAACTTGTGTATGTGTGTGTGTGTCAGTGTGTGTGTGTGTGTTTGTGTATGTGTGTGCTTGTGTGTGTGAGAGTGACAGCGAGGCATGCATGTTGGCCTGAGTGTAGTGTGTGTGTGTGTGTGTGTGTGCATGTGCATGTCTGTGCATGTGTGTATGTGTGTGCATGTGTGTGTGCGTGCCTGAGAGTGACGGCGAGGCATGCATGTTGGCCTGAGTGTAGTGTAGTGTGTGTGTGTGCGTGTGTGTGTGTGCATGTGTGCGTGCATGTGTGTGTGTGTGTGCCTGAGAGTGACAGCGAGGCATGCATGTTGGCCTGAGTGTAGTGTGTGTGTGTGTGTGTGTGTGTGTGTGTGTGTGCATGTGTGTGTGTGCCTGAGAGTGACAGCGAGGCATGCATGTTGGCCTGAGAGCCCTGGTGTCGGTGCGGACCCAAGCGGAACAGAACTCTGGCCTGGGCTGCACTGCACCC
>CM059287.1:9062778-9097778 GCA_030347295.1 Setipinna tenuifilis | reverse complement strand
TAGCACCTCGCTAGTCTCCGGGGCTATAATGAGGTCTTTAAGGTCGCGACTCCTGAGCGGGAACAGAGCAGAGGCCACTCAGAGTTTTTTTGGGTTCATGGGCGATTATGTCTCTGTTTGCATGATGACTCTCTTCCATCTGAAGTTTTAGTCTATCCTGATTTCCCCCCTTTTTCAGACTCATTTTTCTCACTCACTTCTCTCTTTCTGTCATGCTGCAAGAAAGGTACAGAATTGTACTTTTTTTAGGGGTACAACGTTTGTCACACCAGCAGTACCCTCAAAAAAAGCACATAATTGTACCTTTTAACCACTGTTTTACAACTTGTTTGTACCTACTCCAGGCCTAAAGAGGTTCACATCAGTGCTTTTAATTCCAAATATTAGCTTAATGGTGATTGTACCTTAATATACAGATTTGTACCCCTACAGTTACGGTCACATTACTTCTGAGAGTGTGAGGAAAGATGAGAAGTTATCACACATTTTGGATGGTCTAATATATATGGAATGTCCTATAGATTGTATACAGATGCTGATGCTATTAAGAAAACCATCTGTTGAAACTCAGTATCGTGTCTAGCTTAGGGGTTGGGTTTGATTAAGGGGATAAGTCAGTAAACGATAAACAAACTGAAACTGAATTTCAGCAAACCATCTGTATGTCTGTGTGGGTGGACTATAAAACAAAGTACATCCTGTTTTTTGTTTTCTTCCACATTGGGGTATCAAATTAACAACAATATCGTCCAGATAACGTCTAGAAGCTACTCAGTTCCACAGTTCCATGCAGAGCATCCGATCTTCTGCATATCTTTTTAATTCTCTGTCTCTATCCTCTATCCATCCTATATCTTCGTAACTCTGCCCCATCTGGGTCCATTTTTCCCTTTCTCGTTCCCACTGTACTTTCCCTCTTTACTTCAGAACTCTTCTGATCTCTCTCTCTCTGTCTCTCTCTCTCTCTATCTATCTCTTTATCTCTCTCTCTCCCCTTCTCTCTCTCTCTCTTTCCCTCTCTCCTTTCTGTGCCTCCCATCCACCATGCAGCAAGGAACCTAATTAAATCCCTGCTGAACAATGGCCAGAGCTGCCTTTCCCGGTTGATAATATCGAGATAACAAGAGACAGTAAGAAGGCGGCAGAGAATTTGGAAAAAAAGAAAAAAGAAAAAAAAAACAGACAAACACACACACACACACACACACACTAACACAAAACAAGCGGTTCAATCAGATGGAAATCCCTCCCGTGTGCTGATTACGGCTATCTCGCCCTGTCTGTCTGTCTGTCTGTCTGTCTGTCTCTCTCTCTCTCTCATTTCGGAATGCTTAATGCAGTTCTGTCAGCTCTCACAGACTATTGTCTGTGAGCTGGTTTCCACTTCATCTCTGAAAGATTGTACATATTTCAGGGGGGACCCGGTGGCCTGCTCAGATGAGCTGCAGATGTGAGACATGACAGGGAGGGAGTTGTGTTCACTGAGACAATTTTGGTGTCATGGTCGAAGGCTCAGTTCAGTGATGTGATCAACAATATTGCATTAATATCTGTACAAAAGTGTATACATACCATTATGTGAACCTTTTAAATGCGTTAACTGAAAGAGTAGAGGTTGAAACTTATATTAAAAAAAAACACAGCCCACTTATGACCAGAAAACAGCAGAAAACCACATTTAAAAGAAAATAAAAATACACACTCACTGTGAGTTTTTAAATCCATAATGTACCAACCCTTTGGCCACCAGACTTTAGTTGGAGCAAAAAGCAATGAACACCAGTGGAAGAAGTGCAGTAAGGACACTTACCAGCATGAGTTGCACTTAAGCTAGAGGTTACACATCACTGAAGGCTGTAAATGTGTCTTGGCTGGTTGTAATAAAAAGGCCGCCGTAAGAGAGAGGCCAAGCACAGACAAAATTAGGACAGACGGTTATCACTGTAAATACCACCTCCTTCCCTTTGGGCATTTCAGATGGTCCAGGGTCATCCAGTTCAATACATATCCTCTTCTTCTTCTTCTTCTTCCCTTTTTGTGGCTGCATACTCAATCGTCACACAACTTTAAGACATGTACAATGGCGGTTGCTCAGGTAGACACATATGGTAATGAAATGCTTCTGCTGACGCGATCCACTTGAGCGTTTTAATGTGCATCAGTCCTTCTCCATCAGCATAAACAAAACAAGACAAGGCAAGTTTATTTATAGGACACAGTTCACACGTTGTTAATTCAAACCACGTTAGGTTCTGACAGCTATAGCCAGCACATTTAGCTATTGGCGGCACATTTCTCTCTTATGAATTATTGTGAGGTCTTATCAGCTGGTTGATGCTGAAACATCTGAGAGGGGATTGTGGACCTGCCTGATGAAGTAATTTGTAAGCAGACAGAAGTGATTTAAAAGTTAATTATGTACAACTCAGTCATTGTGCCTATGCACTTGCCATAGCTGAGGAGAGAGCCATTTTGTTTTGGTGTTACCACTTGCATGTCCGAATGTACATCTGTCCATCCCGTTAAACATGTGTACATCTTGTGAGCATTTATCTCAAGAAGGCTTTAAGGACATAGCTTCAGATTTTTTATGAATGTTCAGTTGAATGCAAATATGAGCTTATTGGATTATTCGAAGGGTCAAAGTTCATGCTCACTGTGACCCTAAAACTCTCACTGTTATAAATGCTACATTTAGAAAATTGCTAGGGGCATGTGCTTAAAAATTGGTACAAAGACTCACCTGGTATCAAAGATAAACTACTTGGAAGTTTGTAGGTCAAGTGTATGGATTCAAGGTCAATGTGACCACATCTACTTTCCCATTCTTGTCAATACGATATCTTAAGAACACTTAAAGGCACATGATTCAAATTAAGTATGAATGTATAATTGAACTCAAAGATGAACTAATGAGATTTCGGATGTCAGAGGTCATAAAATGTTAAGGTCACTGAGTTGCTGTGACAGTGCCATATCTGTGCATCTGTGAATATCTAAAGAATGTCTCAAGCCATGTGCTTTATATTAGGTAGGAATGTTCCCTTTGACTCCGCCAAACCACACAATATACACTATGTCAAGCGGAGAAAAAAAATCACAGCCGCCCATACGCATACTATTCAACGTG
Organism: Setipinna tenuifilis; assembly: GCA_030347295.1. Taxonomy (NCBI): domain Eukaryota; kingdom Metazoa; phylum Chordata; class Actinopteri; order Clupeiformes; family Engraulidae; genus Setipinna; species Setipinna tenuifilis. Next base: position 9,094,648 of record CM059287.1, on the reverse strand, counting down.
GTATCTGTAGGCATATTTCATTTAGGTGTATGTATGGATTTGTAAATATCTGTCGGTAATGCATTTGTACAGCATTTACTATTGTGATGCCTTTCTCCCCCTGGTTCACATAGAACATTTTAGTCTACAAGGTCATTAAAACAAATGCCTCTAGACATTTTCAGTGAGGGGGTGGTGGATTAGTAATAGTTGGGAGGCAGTTTTTACCTCTTGTCAATTGTCGCCTGCCTTGCTGTAATCTTTGGTTGAGTGGCTCCCTCTGTTGGTGGACACTGGAACTGAACCTCTGGCTAAAACCGCTGGAGCAAATGAGAAACGGAGCGGGATATTTTTCTCTTATGATTCTGTGGAAATTGAATATGTTACAGTCGCTGATGCAGAGAAGAAATGTAGAGTAAGAGGCCCAAAATATAGAACAAGCAGCAAATAAATAAACACAATATAGTAAGGAGACTTTGTGGGTGTATGTATTGTAAAGCTACATTTGTCTTCTGTTTTCAGACCCTGACGGTGTTCCAGAGGTCCCTGACCACCATGCAGATTCAGATCCAGGGCCTGCTGCAGTTTGCTGTGCCTCTTTTCCCCACAGCAGAGGTAAGCTTTCACACAGACAGACAGAGTTTCCATCCAACTTAATAATACGCATAATTTTAGTGATTCGAACAAGAACACTTCAAACAAAACAAAACCAACAAACAGCGTCCAGTGTCATTGTGATTCAATGGCACAGCAACGTGTACACAACAAAATTAACTCTGCACAACTGGTAGGTCACAACAATTGTCACAACTGGTAGGTCATTCCACCATTTGGGGACAACCACGGAGAAGAGTTTAGAGTGAACCATACTCAGGGTATCTCAGTGGCACTACTGGCAGTTTGTGGATTCAAACCTTTACCTGCCAGGCCACCTCTGCCCAGTAACTTGGAGACACTTGAAATGCACATTAATCTTCTAATTTGGGGTCTAAAAATGGCCACTTAGGTGCATGTCATTAAGCCAAATGACTGTCAGTGCACATAACTTATATTATATTATGAGAACTGATTAAATAGAAACGACTATGCATGCATTTACTGCCTTAATTCCCCTTGATGTACAATATAACGGTGATGTTCTGATTACCTTCACCTCAGCAGTCGGTATGAGTTAGCACACCTCAGTGACTTTACTTTACATGAAAGTTTCAGTACACCAGTAGCATACCTAAAAACATTTTTTCAACCACTGATGTTTATGTTAAATGCTTTTTTTTCTTTCTTTGTGTGTGTGTGTGTGTGTGTGTGTGCATGTGTGTATTTTTGTGTGTGTGTGTTTTTTTACAGAGAGATCTGACGAGTATTCAGCACCTATTAAATATGTCAGAGGCCAGTCTTCACCAACTCACTGCCTTGTTGGACTGCAGAGGACTTAACAAGGTGAGTGGAATACTTTTGTGTGTGTGTGTGTTTGTGTGTGCGCGTGCGCACATGTTTGTATTTCAGCATGCATATTTTTGTCTGTTTGTGTCTGTGTGCATGGCTGTTTATATATACAGAGCATATACACAGGTGTGTGTGTGTGTGTGTGTGTGTGTGTGTGTGTGTGTGTGTGTGTGTCTGTGTCTGTGTTGTGTGTGCGTGCGTGCTCCCCTTCATGTATATATATATATGTATATGTTTATACGTATGTGTATGTGAGAGAGAAAAAGTGCAGCTCGTACTGTTGTATGTTTATGGGTGTGTTTGTGTCTCTCTCTCGTGTGTGTGTGTGTGTGTGTGTGTGTGTGTGTGTGTGTGTGTGTGTGTGTGTGTGTGTGTGTGTGTGTTGCAGGACTACCTGGATGCGCTGATGGGTGTGTGTTATGACGGCGTGGAGGGGCTGCTGTACCTGTGCCTCTTCTCCCTGCTGGCCTCCGTTGCCTTCACCGTCATGCTGTGTGCTATCCCCCGCGCCTGGAGAACCATCGCCAACAGGTCAGACACACACACACACACACACACTTATCAAACACACACATACAAACACACACACACACACTCACACACTCACACTTACACACACACACACACATATATAGACACATCAAATACACCACAGATGACATGTTGATGCTCTCTGGGAATTATCTGCCTACACCACACACACACACACACACACACACACACACACACACACACACACACACACACACATTGCTCACCCCATTTCACTTAAGCACCAAACTTGAAATTTACATACGCTGTGCTCAGCAGTATCTCTTCCAGTTCTCTTCTACACTGTAAAAAGAGACTGGCCCTTAACTTCGGAACCAGTATTCCTCACACAATTAACCATGCTCACAGACGCTGTGATAACCTCCATGGTAACACCCCTCTTCCTCTTCCTCTTTCTCTTCCTCTTCATCATCATCTTCCTCTTCCTCTTTGTCCCTCTCCCCGCTGACCGACACAGGGAGCGTGACTATGATGACATTGACGAGGGCGACCCCTTCAACCCGTCGGCGCGCCGCATGACGGGCCACACCTCCTCCGGCGCCCACGGCAACATGCACAGCTTCTGCAGCTACAGCAGCAGCATGGGCAGCCAGACCAGCCTGCACCCGCCCGCCCAGACCGTCAGCAACGCCCCCGTCTCCGAGTACATGTGAGGGGACAAATGCGTTTATGCTGTTTATTGCTCATTGGCTGTCTGGCCTGTCAATTAACTGGGTTTTCATTCAGCTGTATCTGTTCATTGGCTATCTGTCCTGTCAATTAACTGGGTTTTTCGATCAACCCTACCTGCTCATTGGTTGCCTGACCTGTGAATAATAAACTGGGTTTCCAATAAGCTTGTTTAAATCAGTAACAAGTATTTGTGGTAATTTGGCTAGGTAGTATGCATATCAGTGTGACCACATTTGCAAAAGTGTCTGTGTAAAGCATTTCCAGTGAGTATGTCTAATTGACTGGTTAAAATGTGCATTAAATAGTTGGGTTGAGACCCAATTACTGTGTCCTAATGCAGGTTAAGTGTTGATAGTCTCAAGTTAATTAATAACATTGTCATACATTATGTCTATGAACCCATTACTTAAAGCATTTTTCCTACTTCTTTCTTTCTTTCTTTCTTTCTTTCTTTCTTTCTTCTTTTCTCAGGAACCAGACGGCGTTGTTTGGTGGAAACCCTCGCTATGAGAATGTTCCTCTGATTGGTCGAGGCTCACCTCCTCCTTCGGTACGTTGGGTCCCAGAGAATGTGTCCTTATGAGAACAAATAAACACACACACACACACACACACACACACACACACACACACACACACACACACACACACACTCATGAACCCAGAAACATAGCCCCTCCTTAAACACAAGCTAACACATAAGTTTATGTATTCACATTTGCACACACACACTTGTATATACACACACACACACACACACTCTTATTTTTATTGTCCCATTCCTCACTCCCTGTCTCTTTCTTGTAAAGGATTAGACATTTAAATAAGGAGATTTGCTCTTTGCAGACAAGCGATGTTAGTACTTACAGCAGTCAGTTGGTGATCCAGTCTGACGTGCACACACCATTTTTATTAAATTATGATCTTTACATTTTAAGTATCAAATCAACAAGGAAAATCCAAAGTAAATACTAACAAATGACTTTGCTCGAACACAGAGGTTTTCACATATTCATGCCAAAGGCTAAAAAAAAACAGCTGATTCTAATTAGCACAGCTCTTCAGACAGGTAGGTCAGCTAATTAGTGAACTTTTTCCCCATGTTATCTGCTGAGGTAGCTCAAGTACTTGGCTGGATCTCCACTTTGTGGACTTTTACTTACTTTTGTATGTCTGGTTGAACACCTAAGTTCCATCATGAGTACACAGAAACTCAAAGTCGATTGTTTGAATTTTAACATTACCAGACCGTCTGAAAATTCTCTCACTGGCACAGAAATCCAAATGAGTTATTCCTCACTGTTTAGCTTTGTGAAGAAGTTACCAACATCAGTGTGATGAAAGAAATTGACCTTGAAGGAACTGTACTCATTTGTTTACAGAAGCCCACTTGTCTTAGTGTCTGAGTTTTTTCCTGCTCTTTGTCTTCTTGCTATCTTTCTCTTGCTCTCTCTCTTTCTCCCTTTCTCTCTTTCTCTCTCTTTCTCTCTCTCTCTCTCTGTCTGTCTTACCCTGATGATGTGTTCCTTCTTAGGGTCTGTTGCTGTACACATGTACACTAATTCCCCCTTTGCCCTTCGTGCTGTTTGTGTGTGTGTGTGTGTGTGTGTGTGTGTGTGTGTGTGTGTGTATGAGTGAGTGAGACAGAGAAAGAGAGAGATAGACAGACAGACAAAGAGACAGATAGAAAGACAGGGAAGTGGAGATGCAGGAGTCATCTCCCACATTTAAAGTGGCTCCTAGAAATTGCTTCTATACCACCATGCCCCCCCACCCCCCACTCCCCATCCTAACCACCTGTTACCCCAGAGGGCATTTGCTTCTGCCTTCATTTATTCATGCCACAGATAGAAAAGCAGAAAACAGATCAGTGACAGTGGCATGAGCAGCAGCAGGGGCACTTATTCAGCTAAGTTCGTTTCAGCTCATCAGTTCTGCTCAAGTTATTAATACGTCTGCCCTGCTGTATCAGACAGCATTGGGCTGGAAATAGACTAAAGAGGAGACACGCACTGAATATAGAGCAGCTTTGAGTCGAATGCAAATCATGTTAGTTACTCACATTATTAATCAGCTTAAATACCCCTTCAGAGTAAATGAAGATTCATTCGCGTTAACTCATAGAGAGGCACTTTGTTTTTGTATTCTGTAAAAGTAAATACTAGCCTATGTTTTAGAGAGAGTTGGAACAGAAGTATTTTTGAAATAGAAGTATGTTTTTTTTTTCAGATAATATGTATATTTGTACACAACTTTCCTAAAAGTTACTCTCATTCGTGCCTTCTTTTGAAGTCTCTTTTGTAGAGGATATTATGTCTCCACCTTCTTTGTCTTTCCAAAGCTTTTATGTGTATCGCTGAAATAATGCTGTTTCTCCCTCTGTCTGCCTGGACGTACTGTTTGAACTCCCATGCAAAAATGGTTTTTTTTGTTTTCAGCTAATAGCCGTATGTTTTTGTTTGTTTGTTTGTTTGTTTCTATGTTTGTATGTTTTCTTTCTCCTTCCTCTTGAAAAAAAAAATTAATACAATTTTTGAAGATAAACTCTCAGCCATTTAGAAACCGAGTAAGTTATGACTTTCTTTCTACTTCTACCTGTTCTGTCGTCTAACCTGTCCTCCATTTTGTGTGTTATCCTTCTAAGTCGACCTTCCTCCTGTCACACTATATGCAATACCTGTAGCCTCTCTCTGCCCAGCTCACTCCTGGCATGGTTTCAGTCCAATTCTACATGGGATTAATGTGTGTAACAAAATGTCTTCATTGTTTTTTTTTTTATTATTATTTATTAAGGATGTTAACACCCCCTCCCCCTTATCCAGTAATGCCCCACTTTCCCTTTTATGGACATGTCACCTCATGACTGACACTCTCTTACCTCTGACCCCAGGAAGCTCTCTGTGTGCATGCTGGGTGTGCCATTCTATAGAACTGCCTCAGGTGTGCTATAGAATATTCTGGAATCTCCGTCTGTTTCCCACCCTTTTGTTTTGTTATAGGAGAACAAAAAAAAAAAACAAAAAAAAACAGGAGTTTTTAAAATAGCTGTTGTTACACCCTTACCCCTCACAACCCGAGTCTTTTTTCAGGCGACGTTTGACCTGACTTGTAAGACCTGCTTGCTGTTTGTGGACACATTGCTACCCCTCTTCACTGTCTTTGACTGAGCCGTCGTGACAATCTCTTATGTTTTGTTACTCTGGGAGACGCTGTGTAATTTGTTCACACTGACATCCTCATTGGTAATGCACTGCTGAAACAACACTGTAAAACAATCTAAGTTTAAAAAGCACAGTATTGCAAAAAATGTAATGTGTGGCGATGTGTATGGACATGAAGATGTTTCTGTTTCGGTTAGCATGCCTTTCCTCAGTGCGTGAGTCGGTGAGTCGAAGGGGATTTGCTGAATAACTGAGACTTGAGTGTGCTTCTGTCCATCTCTATTGCAGTACTCGCCGACCATGAGGGCCACCTACCTATCCATGACCGAGGACCAGCTGCGACACTTTGGAAACGACTTCCAAGCGTAGACCTGCAGAGTAGTCTCTTCACGTCACTCTGTATCTTCTGGGCTCATGAAAGTGAATTTTTTTTTAAGTCGGCACAAACACATATACCCACACACACAGAGGAATATTTCTTCAAAGTAAAAAATATATGTGTGTGTGTGTGTTTGTGGCCAAGAGAGAATGAGAATGTGTGTTTGTACGTGTTAGTGTGGCCTCACACCACTGGTGTGCAGATCTTTGGACAATTGGGAACAATTGGGACTGGGAAAGTTTGGGAAAGAGGAAAAGAAAGTGTGTGAGATTGCACAGAGATGTCGCCACGTGTCCGTCTGTCTAAGTAACACAGTCCCCAGCATCTCAGGACTATTCAACAATGCAACCCAACATCCTCCCGTCTCCTACGTAGGTCCCTGAACATCCACCAACTCCTTAGCTCCCAAACTAACCCTGCCATGTGAAATTCTGAATCTGTTGCATCGCTTATCGCTTACGTTCATGTTTACGAGAATGTTTTTTTTTTTTTCGTGCATTGGAACGTACACCAGCTCTTTCGTCAGTCTTCCTTCAATGCTGGTGGTTTACACACAAGGACAGAAGATGACCTTGAATGGTAACAAAAAAAAAGCACATCTGTTGAATGGAATACCCAAGCTTGAACTCTGGAAGATGTTTTTACCTCCCGTTTGTGAGAGACATTAGGGGAGAGTCTGAGTTCATTTTCTTGTTTGGCAATACATATATTTCGGTGAAATCACGTATGTCTGTGAAGGCCTCGTGCAACTCCAGTCTTACATGCAGTCTTCTCTGTGTATATTAATAGGAAAAGTGTGGTGTGAAAGTAACTAAAATAGTGATAGTAATGTGTGGTTTTGTAATGGTAGCCATGGATCTATCATTTTTACTTTGGCTAATGTGATGAAATAAAGAAAAAAAAAAAAAAACGAAAAATACCATTAACAAAATGTTTCTGTTTAATATGAAATAACACTCTGGATGCTAATCCTTTTTTTTTTTTGTCGATTCGGGAGAAAGAAAGATAATGTTGTTTAACAGACAAATGCTTAGCATGTCCTTCGTGCCTCTTAAGTTTTGGACCTCCTCCTTCCTCTACCCTGTTCCTGTGACACTGTACAGCAAATGACTGTTGAGATCTGTGCAGTGTGCACAGAGACAGTTTTCAGGCCACAGAATGAGAAGCCAGAAAGCCAACTGTATGTGTGTGTATGTGTGTGTGTGTGTGTGTTTGTGTGTGTGTGTGTGTGTGTGTGTGTGTGTGTGTGTGTGTGTGTGTGTGTGCGTGTGTGTGTGTGCGTTTGTGTTTACAGAAGTAGTTCTGTATATGAGCACATGTGTATTCAACAGTGTGTATTTGGTTGTGTGTTTTTGGCTATATTGGTGATACATACACTTAGGGTCTGTAAGTTGGAGAAACTGTGACATTCAACATACAGTCCCTATTCACAAAACTAGAAAAAAACATTTGTTTTGTATGCTTTATCCATGTCTTTTAAAGCACAAAATAATGAGAAATAAAGAGTTTGTGAAATTAAAGTACAAGAATAATTGTAGGCTACAGGTACTGTACACACATGGCAGGTTAGCCTATATTCCATCCCTAGCACACTGAGCCGTTTGGGTGTCACCTTCTCTTCCCATAAGCTCCACTGGGACATCATTGGGGAGTCTCTTTTCCTGTTGCCATGATAAAACAGTTTTTTGTTAAAGTTGGCTAACCAACTTGTGTATATAGCATGTAAAATAACAAATTGTCTGAGTGGGTGTTTTACTTTCTGTCTAGCCTAGCTACATTTTGGGCCCTAACATTTAAGTTCAAATAAAAGAACATAGACAGCAATTTGTGTTGCTCCAAAGAGCAATGGGAATTTGGTAAAGGCATTTCATGTGTTAGCCTTATTGGTGAATTTTCTGAATTGTCCATAATGGAACGCTGTTGAAATTGTGTCTTTTTTTAACAGTTTTTTTTTTCTTTTGACTTTGATTGAGTTGGTTTTGATGGGTTGGGGAAGGAGCCTAGACCTAGACTACGCTTCCCTTTAAGAAAAAAAAAAACTATCACTGTCATTTTTTCATTGCAATTTTAATGTTTTTTTTTTTGTTTTGTTTGTTTGTTTTGTTTTTCTTTCATATTTCATCATTATTTTTTTCTTTATTCTGATGTTTGGTGCATGAGTCAACACTGCTCTCCACAATGAGTGGTGCGTTTTATCTAATGTGACGTTATTTCTTGAAAGAAGAACAACAGTGTTGACAATAAACGTACATTCAAACATGACTTTTGTGTATTACTGTATCAACTGTAGTAGTAGTAGTAGTTTTTTTATAAATGTAACTTAAAAAGACATTATTGTGGTTTCGGTAGTGACCACCATCTCGGTTTTCAAGAGCCAGAGGCCTTGCAGCAGCTCTCCAAGGGCATTGACTCGGCAACAGGAAATGTGAACAAGCAAGCGGTGATGTTGCTAGGATACCGTAAACTTTGACAGATTTCAGTTCATGGTGAAACAGGAAATCTCAAACCCAGGAGTGATAGTAATTTACCAGCACACCATCATACGTTGGCATTCATCCCTAAGGGGAAGGTAAGAATAGTATGGTTATTAAAAATACTAAGAAAAATATTGTTCGTGTTGAACATCCAAAGCAACAACTGAACAGAGGGTAACTGACTGAGGGCTAACCTATGTGTAAAGCTAACTGGTTCGGCTAGTTACTAGTCAATTAAAGTAGCCAGTGCCAGCTGTCCCTTGCAGTGAACTAGATGTGTCAAGGCAACGTTAAGTGATGGTTATCGCTGTTTGTAAAAAAAAAATCCTGACACCCATAAATGCATATTACATTTTGCGCACACAGCATTCGCAATGGAGATTGTGTATGTGTACACAAAGAAACGCAGCGAGTTTGGCCGACAATGTAATTTCTCGGACCGGCCAGCCGAGCTGCATGTGGACATCCTTCCAGATCCCTCTCTTGCTGATAACTTTATAGAGAGAGACCCATGCGATGTGCCAACACAATGCACACAAGAGATGTCGGAGCATGAGGTGAGTGTGTTGTCTCTTGACTGCGTCATCCACAGCACCTGTCTCCTCCAGGCAAATCATTTTATTTGAGTGTTGCGGCTTGGTAGGGTAGTCAAAATGTATATTGCAGGAGACACTGCAATTTAGTATAAGATCTCAAAGTGTCCAAAAGGCAAATTTAATGGTGAATTCATAAATAAATAATTGTATGTGAAATAAATGAATGAATGATGTGTTAACCATCTTTGTTTTGACATGTCAGACATGACAAAAGATATAGCATATATTTTTATTTGTCATGCACTCAGTAGCCTATAATCTAAGAGTGGTAAGATGGGAATGAATTGCTGCATTATGACATGAGGTGACCAGGAGATTTACCGGTATGTGCCCCAAGTTCATTCACTGAATTCTGCAGAGTGTGTAATGATAAGGCAGAGAGGTGTGATGTAAAAATCTGATCTCCACCAGGTGAACACAGAGCGTTTTTCGTCTGAGTCCCGGGGCATAAACCACGTGGAGGGTGGCTGGCCAAAGGATGTCAACCCCCAGGAAATGGAGCAGACCATTCGCTTCCGCAAGAAAGTGGAGAAGGACGAGCACTACATCAATACCATCATGCACCTTGGCAGTGTGAGTGCCCCCCTCCCTCACATTAGGGTGTAAACTGGCTATGCCTGGGGATCAGATTTGGATTAAAGAGCATTTGTACTGGAGGAATTCTTTATATATAATTACTTCTATGCTATATTTTCTATCTTCTTGATTTATTTATTTATTTATTTAGGGGGGGGGGGGGGGGGGGGGTATGTGGTGTATGTAAATAACTAATTGCATGATGCTGTGTGATGATCTCTGATAAAAGTGATTCTGAACAGACCTCTTGCCACTGGATATGATGTGAAATTACTTTTAATCACCTAGCTCTGTTAAGTAGGCCTAATGTTTTTTTCAGTTTAATGCAAGAAACCAAAAACCATCTTAGCGTGCAAATAACAAAATCGGATATTTTCCGTGGAAATGGGGAAAGTAATTGCAGTTCCCTTTCCGTGACAGACCTGTGTTCCTCCTCCTCACCACAGCTTATGGAGCACTGCATCAAGCAGAACAACGCCATCGACATCTACGAGGAGTACTTTGACGGGGAGGAGGTGGTGGAGGAGGCAGAGGAGCAGCCGTCGGCCAAAACCATCAACGTCTTCAGGTGTGTGATGTTGCACAACGCTTAAGCCAAGTAGTCATGTCAAGTAGGTTTTATTGTCATTTCACCCATATACATAGTGCATAGTAAGAAACAATGTTTTCATGAAAACAATCGGTGATACACCCAAATGTTAAAACACAGAAGAGACAAGACAGATACAGTACAGCGCGCCCATATACACTATAAAGATTCACACAGACCTACTAAGATACATGTTGATACACATCTTTATACAAGGTTCAAAACACAAGTGTACAGAAAATAAACTCACTAGACAGGGTATTACTTGTAACAGAGCTCTGCTAGCTTATTGCTGCTGTCCACCACAGAGACCCCAACCCAGTGAAGCGTACAGCCACCAGTCTCTCCTGGCATCCAGATGGCAGCCACAAGCTGGCCGTGGCATACTCCTCCCTCGAGTTCCAGAGGACCACACAGGACATGAGCTACGACTCCTACATATGGGACATCAGTACGTGCTCTATCTATCTGTCTCTGTGTCTGTGTATGTTTGTGTGTGTGTGTCTGTTTGTCTGTCTGTTTGAAGTTTACCAGTATACACCTCCAAAGTCTCCTCCAAAGTTTTTATCCTCAAATCAGTCATCATAACAGTGCTATATATATATATATATATATATATATATATATATATATATATATATATATATATAATATATAATATTTTTTGAACTGTGTGGAGGATGAATATTCAGAGTTGGAAATGTGTGGTTTATTTCCTGCAGAAAACCCCAATAAGCCGGAGATGACTCTGAAGCCAGTGTCTCCCCTCGTCTGTCTCGAATACAACCCCAAAGACTCACACATCCTGATTGGAGGAAGCTACAATGGCCAACTCGGTGAGTTCAGACTCAATATCATCTCACCTCAAATAATCTCACAAGCATCATTTTGCCGTGAAACCGAATGACTTCACATTTTAATATTCATAGACATAGATTTGGCTTCGACCTCAGATTGAGCCTGCTTTCCTCTCTGTCTCTCACAGCAGTCTGAAGACCTTACAAAACCGCACTCTCGAGTGAATTCATAGCCCAAGGCCTGTGTTATCCCTTTGACTGTAACGAGTCACATTTGAGCCATTAGATTTGCATCGTTTTCCCTCAAGGTTGTCTGGGTTATTCTGGGTTATTCTTTTGTGCGGTAGAGGAAATGGAGTATTAGAGTAAAAAGCTCTGTCGCTTGCGGTCTTCCAAAGTCTCTAAGTGCCGAGCGTTTGGATTTTTTTTTTCTCCTTAATAAAGTGGCTTACGTAAGGCCATTCAAGCAGTGCGTTTTCCAGACTGAGGTTAGGGCAGCTGGCCACAGAGTGGGCTTGAGTTTGATTTACATGTGGCCATAATATCCATATTCATGGGTCCACCTGTGTGGATTTGGATTTCCGTGCGTGCGTGCGTGTTTGCGGGCGGAAGGGCGTGCGTGCGTGCGTGCATGGCCATATGTGTGGCTAGTGCATGTATGTGTGTGTGGGTGGATGTCAAAATGTAAATATATGCACCTCAAACATTGGTGCAAGTGAATGTACAGTTTGTGTGTGTTTTTGTGCATTCATATGTAAGTGTGTGTTTGTGTTTTTGTGTATGCGTATGTAAGTGTGTGTGTTTTTGTGCACGCGTATGTGAGCATGTGAGTGTGTGTGTGTCCTTGTACATGCGTATATGAGCGTGTTTTTGTGCATGCATATGTGAGTGCATGTGTGTCTCCGTCTGTGTGTGTGTGTGTGTGTGTGTGTGTGTGTGTGTGTGTTCATGTGCATGCGTGTGCTTGTTCTTCTGTGTAACACATTTGCATGCCTGCACACTGTCCCTGCTTTCAGCCTACTGGGACACGCGCAAAGGCAGCCAGCCTGTGGAGATGTCCACCATCGAGCACAGCCACAGGGACCCCGTCTACAAGGTCATCTGGCTCCAGTCAAAGACCGGCACGGACGCCTTCTCCGCCTCCACAGATGGCCAGGTCAGCAGGTGTAGCTCCCCACGTCTCACCACAGCACCCTGATGCATACAAATCAAACACAAAAAGAATAAGGAAGTAACTAGCTTAAGTAAGTCTATGACCGGCCAGGTGGTGAGAGGCATTTGGATGCGAAATCAGTTGAAATTAAATGTTATGAGTTCACTTACGCTGAATTTGAATTAGTCTGAATTCACTTACTCTGAATTTGTCTATTTTCATGGGGATAACTTTTTTTAACGGAACAGCAATAGAAATGGCTAATAATAGGGCACTATGCCGATAATAGAATCACTTCCGCTAAGTAAATAAACATATCAACATAAGTAAGTAAACACAAACAAGCAGATCGATATTCCTTAAGAGATTCATTCCCTGCAGATAATAACAGACAGCTTAGCCTCTGGGTAGGATTGAAAGACCAGGCTGTAATGATTTTATTACTTTTTTAAAAGTACGTTTTTCATCTTCTTTTGTGTATTCTGTCATCTCTCTGCCTGTGTTTTTATATCTTTCTTCTGTGTCTCTATCTTTTTCTTGTCTCTCAGGTCTTGTGGTGGGATATCCGTAAATTCACTGAGCCAACAGAACGTCTCGTCCTGGACCCCAGCAAGAAAGGCAACCTTGAAAATGCCCTAGGGGCCATCTCACTTGAGTTTGAGACCACCATGGTAGGAGACAACAGAAACTGTGAAGGCACAGGAAGACACACACACACACACACACACACACACACACACACACACACACACACACACACACACACACACACACACACATACACACACACACACACACACACACACACATAGGCTTAATATCCACAGCATGTAACACTTTTAAAAGTAATTTCCGTCTCCCACTCTACATTTTTAAAAAAATAAATAATCTACATAGTTTCAGTTGTAATAACTTGTGTATGACTGTTAGCTGAATGTGAAAAGTGTGACTCTATGAAGAGGATTAATAAAAACGAACTAAAAAAAAAGAGTAAATAAATCAATAAATAAATCTGCTGGGTCACTCTCTCCTCGTCCAGCCGACCAAGTTCATGGTGGGGACGGAGCAGGGCCTGGTGGTGTCGTGCAACCGCAAGGCCAAGACACCGGCCGAGAAGATCGTGTGCACCTACAGCGGCCACCACGGGCCCATCTACGCCCTGCAGAGGAACCCCTTCTTCCCCAAGAACTTCCTCACCGTGGCCGACTGGACCGCGCGCATCTGGTCCGAGGACATCAAAGAGTCCTCCATCATGTGGACCAAGTAAGTGTTTGATGAGTCAGGGATGGAAGTTGGCACCAGCATATTGTGACAACTCTGGCCTACTGGTTAAGGAGTCAGTCTTGGGGGGGCATCCCAGGTACAAATCCTGTACCAGGAAGTGTGTGTGTGTGTGTGTGTGTGTGTGTGTGTGTGTGTGTGTGTGTGTGTGTGTGTGTGTGTGTGTGTGTGTGTGTGTGTGTGTGTGTGTGTGTGTGTGTGCTCTCCAGCACCTGCATCCATGGCTGTGGTGTCCTTGAGTAAGGCACCTAACCCCATATTGCTCCAGGGGGATTGTCCCTGTAACTCCCTCATAGTAAGTCAGTGATATGTAATGTAATGTAATATGAATATGGCTGGTAGAACACAAGATAATGATTAACAGTTAAGTGGCTGGTGGATTTGACCTTTTGGGTGTTACTGTAAGGTTAGGCAATGGCACCACCACCCGTTGGATGTGGTCAGGGCATTCAGCAGATTTTCTGAAAAGCTGAAAATAACAAAAATTGAAAGCAAAGCCTTGAAGCAGCACTTGAGCTTTGCTGTGTGAAATGATCACACATTGAGTGAGCTATTGAACTATTGAGTTGTCACTTCCTCGGAGTCAAGATGTGACAAAGAGCCTTCTTTTCCCAAGAGCACAATGTTATTGCTACTGAGTCACACATTGTCAAACTGCATTTGTCTCTATTTACAGTTTGTTTGGAGGAAAACTGCCACAAAACATCCGTGCTAAGATCATATTTTTAGTGCTCTCCATCTAAGAGAGTGCATCTGCTGTGATCCTGATCCAAAAATAGAACTGCGAAGAGTCATATCTACAGTTTTTGTTTTTTTTTATTGGTTCGTTCTTGGCCTAAGTACACTTATCCACCAGGTGTTATGGAAATCTTCCCAGCAGTTTCTGTGTGTGTGTGTGTGTATGTGTTTGTTTGTGTATTTGTGTTTGTGCATGTGTGTCTTTGCATGTCTGTGCTGGAGTCAAAAAAAGGAGACAGAGGAAACAATCGACATGCTTTAGTGAAAGCCACAGTCTCCTCAGTCTTCGTAGTGAGCCGCAGTGTTTCCTCTATATGCATTCAGCAGCAGTGCACCACCGCTACTAAACGCTGATGATTAAGATCATTATCGAACTAATGCCCTTCGTTTGCACACTGCGTAAGCACTGTAGCCAGCCAAAGGCTTACTTTAAAGTCTCAATCTGTCCTTTTTATGACATAGGAGGTGTCAAAAGTCACCATTTATGGGGTTATTGTCAAAATTGCCCACGGACCCCCAAGCGTAGTTGGGTAAACAGTGTTTTTCAACTGACAGCACTGCTACTACAAGAAATCCCTAAGGGAAACAGTGAGCTTGGTATGAATATCCTTTCTCTCTCTCTCTCTCTCTCTCTCTCTCTCTCTCTCTCTCTGCCTCTCTCTCTCTCTCTTTCTCTCTCTCTCACTCTCTCTCTCTCACTGTCTTTCTCTCTCCATTTCTCTCTCACTCTCTTTCTCCCTCCATTTCTCTCTCACTATCTCTCACTCTCTTTCTCCCTCCATTTCTTTCTCTCTCTCTCCATCGGTCACTCTCTCTCTCTCTCCTTCCTCTGCAGGTATCACACAGCCAATCTGCTGGACGGCTGCTGGAGCCCAGTGCGTCCGTCCGTCTTCTTCACCGTCAAAATGGACGGGACGTTGGACGTGTGGGACTTCCTGTTCAAGCAAAACGACCCCACTCTCACCCTCAAGGTACCGTACTACCGCACGTGTGGTGGTGCAGACCCAGCATGGCCGACTCCCATCCTCTTGGGCTGTTCCAAACTCTTTGATTCTTTGATAACTGCGAAAGAAAATAAACACAAGGAAGTGTTTTCAGAAACAGCCCTTTAATTCTTCTGACTTCAAATGTGTGACTAAGGTCCTATGTGAAATTCAAAATTTGTTGAAACAGGTGTTTGAAATACTGCCCAGGGATACAACGTCATAATTGAACAATGAATTACATTGATGTCTTCTGAAAATGTGTGCGTGGGTGCATATGTGGGATTGAATCTGTGTGAGCATGTGTGTCTCCCTGCAAAGACTGTTTATATGTGTGCCTTCTAATGATTGTGCTTGCACACTGTGTGTGTGTGTGTGTGTGTTTGTGTGTGTGTGCCTGTGCGTGCATGCATGCGCGTGCATGCATGTGTGTGTGTCTATGTGTGTGTTTGTGTATGTCTGTCTTTGTGTCTTTGTGTGTGTGTGTGTGTGTGTGTGTTTTCATCTGTCATCAGATATGTGACGAGGCCCTGTACAGCATGCGTGTCCAGGACAACGGCCGCTTCATCGGCTGCGGCTCTCAGCTGGGTACGGCCACACTGCTGGAGATCTCCTCCGGCCTCTGCACTCTCCAGAGGAACGAGAAGGCCCTGGCTACGGCGGTGAGACTGCACCAATAATGTTTTTTTGGCTATTTCATCCTATATACATTTTTGGATGTTTTTGGTAACACTTTATTTGACAGTGTCTACATAAGAGTAACATAAGAACATGACACGTTATTAACATGACATGACACGTTATAAACATTAATGACACGTGACTTGACTGTTATGACTGTTGTTATTAAGTGTCATTCGGCTTTGCAATAAGTTAAATTTAGATTTGGGAAGCAGACATTGCAAAAAACAAATGACACTGACAACAGTCATAAACATGAATGAAGTGTTATAAATGCTCATGATGTGTGTCATGTCATGTTTTTAAAGGGCTCATGTCACCCTTATGTAGACACTTTAGATTTTTGTTTTTCTTGTAAGAGTTGTGAGAAGAGCTGAGTAATAAATGTAGAACGTAGATAAGACCTAAATGAAATAAACATAATAAACGTAGATAAGACCTAAATGAAAGATACCATGTGATCTCGTCACTGATAGGTTTGCAATTACCACAAAAAGTACACAAGACAGTGCACAATCAAGCGTAACGCTAAGATACACCAAAGCTGATTAAACAACCATTTGTTGTGCAATTAGTGATGCTGAAGACCCATATCGTGCCACTGGAAAGACACAAAGTTATCTCGTTTAAGGACGTCTCCAGCCATGTTTAGATAGAATCATAAACCGCAAATTAAAGCGCCTCTTATCAGAGTGTTTCCCTTGGTGTTGTTATTTGTTTCCATGGTGACGATGGTCAATGGTAAAAGCTTTTTTTAGTTTTAATTAAAAAAAAGTTTATTACCAAAAACATATGTACAAGGAAAAAAAAGGTGTTCATTTGACTTACCCAAATGTAGTTATATTGTGATATCGAATAAATTGCTGGGTCTGTATGACTGTTGATGTTTTCTTGGGAGAGTGTGTCTTTGTGTGACATTTCTGATGTTCTCCTGCATTCCTGGCCAGATGTTTGAGCGTGAAACCAAGAGAGAAAAGATCCTGGAGGCTCGGCACCGCGAGATGAGGCTGAAGGAGCGCAGCCGCTCCGAGCAGAGCAAGGAGGATGATGGGAAGGAGGTGGACGGGGAGGAGAGTGCCGAGGACATGCTGGCCCGCACTGAGAAGGAGTTCTTCGAGACGGTCGGAGCCGAGCAGAAGAAGAAGGAGAAAGAGGAGGCGCTGGAGAGAGAAAGAGAGAAGGTGGGAGCAGCACACACTTTCTGATTTTTTTTGTTTGTTTGTTTGTTTTGGGGTTTTTTTTCTGATTGTTTGCCAATATTCATACATTAAACCTTTCTTGAGTTGAAGAGTTGTGTTCTGCAATGCTCATGGCTGAGCGAATTTTAGGAAAATTTCACTTCCATCAAAAAAAGACAAACAAACAAAAAACAAAAACTCTTCATGAAATGGTTCCAAGTAAAGTCCTGTGTGGGAACCACAAAAAGTACCTTCTGTATCAGGTAGTATGAAAAAGAAGTTTCATAGTATGAAAGATCTCAACTCGTCTGCTCTGCTGGAACAACATGTTATGCAACCCGCTGTGCTTGGTGCCCCATTGAGTGATTTCATGATCCTGGTCATGAGTGATGGTCACCAAGGAGCAACCGCTCATTATTGCTCACTCGCTCGCTCGCTCGCTCGCTCGCTAAGGCTTAATGCTTGACGAAGGTCGTGTTCCCCCACTCTCCCACTCTGTCCGCTCCATTAGTTTGCTGCCAGATGTAAAGGCTGCACCTTGCAGGCCGGGCCGCGGCTATCTGAGATTAGCGCTCGTCTTGGTCCGCTGGCCAGGGCAGATAAGGGGGTTCTGTCTTCTATATATAGCCCGTGGGAGCCGGGTCCCTGAACATTAATGTATTGTGGGTGTAAACCGCACACGCAAACACACACACACACAGACACACAAATCAATAACCATTAGCAAGGCCGTTGAAGGTCTGAATGTGTCTACGTCAGTGGCATCAGCAGTGCAGCAGAAGCTTCAGCACATCCCTCGTCCCCAGCCGACACTGTTTTCCCCCCATGGCTCACAGTTTCAAACATTGGTCAGAGAACCAGTGAACTTGACTTCAAAAGCTATACAACCCAGTATCACACATTTGTTCCAGCCATTCACTAAATGACTAGCTGATTCTACAGTAGTTAGCCCTTCTTTTCAGCCAGGTAGAAGTGGTAATTAGTGAAATCACTAAGAGCAGAGGCGGAGCCAGGTGATTTGGAGTATGTGGTATTGCATTGTATTGAATCCAAGTTTGGCCATCAGTAGACAGAACTTTGTTCAGTTTTCGACATCCATTTTGAAACACAGAAAAGAGTGAAACGGGCTGTGTCTAGCACTCTAGCTCTAGCGTGAATGGCACATTATAATTTTTTCCCAAGCCTGTATTTAGCCAAAGGGCTCTTCATCACTGAGGGGAAAATTATAGGCCCCAGGGCCGATGCATTTAACTCAGTTAGGGTGCGAACTGATGTGCTGTTCTCTTTTGTCTCATCTTTTTTTTTTGTGTCTCTCTCTCTCTGTCTGTCTCTCTGCTCTCATTACAGGAAAAGGATGTCTGCGATGAAAAGGACATCTGAAGCAGCGGGTGAACAACACTGTATTGTCATTTTGGATTGAATGCCACGTGATGAGTTATGAATAAAAAAAGAGTGTGGGGGAGGGGGGGGCAGACGGTGGTGCTAACGCACAACAGATGATGCTGTACACTAAAGAATCAGACTAAGCATGATTTGCGCGCATTGGCTGATGCTTTCCATAATTAAAGATGTATATTTTTTTTGCTACTTTGAAATGATTAGACGTGTGGGATTGTGCGAGTTTGTGAGCCAAGGTGGCCTTCTAAGGTTCTTTGTTTCCTAATATGAACAAAACAAAGCAGATCTACACATAAACTGTTCACACCATCATCCCTCTCCATTCTTACACATACAGGGAGAAAAGAGTAAGTATTAAATGTGTTAACATTTTTTATTTTAATAAAGGTATTTCCCGTTGGACCACTGGCATGACATTTTGACCAGACATACACTACTTGCAAAAGGTTGATATTTGGTTTTCGAGTGAAACAACAGGTGTTTCATCCATGAATTTACCAATAAATATCCTTGTTCAAATATAGTTGGTATTTAAATAGTCTTCCTTGTCATTCTGTTCACATTTTGACACCATGAGACCAAGCCAACACCTAAAAATTGAGAAGTTTTTGAGACATTGTTATTTTGTCACCCACCCACTGTTGTTGTTGGCTTTTGTTTGAATACAGTACACTGTTTGAGATGAGGAAATCACCATTGCATGCTTCTACTTAAATGCCATACATTCGTGATATAATACCACTGTAATGTGAACTTTTGTCTTTTTCAATACATTTCACTCGAAAACCAAATATCCCCAAGTTTTTGTGGGTAGTGTATGTATTAACCCAAGAAATCAACACATGCAAAGAAATCAGAAAAGAAATCAACGACCTAAAACAGCTCTGGAAAAGAGGCATTTTATGAGTAAGAGGTGTGCAGTGCATCACAGAGGTGTTGCTATCATTTTTAATATAGAAACATTTTCTAAAAAAGAAAGAAGGCACATAAGCAAACCCTGTGCTTCATTATTAGCACACGCCATTGTATTAAAATATAATCAGTGTTGTCCTTATACGTTTTATACACTGAAACATTATACACTATTTATTCATAATAAACAGCAGAATGTTTTTTTCCAAAGCTGTTGTAATAAACTAGAGTGCCAAGCAAGAACACATCATCTCGCTCTCTTTTTTTCATAACTTACGCATAAAGTATGTTGATGTGTTCTTCAAACCTGCCGGTAGGTGTCGTGGAAGAGCCCTGAGCAATGAAGCGGTTGGACTGCGAGCGCATCAGTCGCATTTAATGACGAGTATATGAGCCTGCGAAGAATGCCCTTGTGTACACTTCACTACTGATCTCTAAGGGGATCCAGGAACAACACAAGAGTCGTTAGATGAAAAGGAGAGTGAAGCTTGAGACAAAACTGCGCTGACAACAACAGACTGGCGTTTCTGTCTTTTCAAGGTTTATTTCGTAGACCATAATATCGGGAGATTTGACACGAAGATGAGCGATGTATATTTAAACTGCGAACGATTCTAAATGATTCCGTTGCATTTTGTTCATTTTGTCTACGCAAGACTGGTCAACTGCTCAGGCAAACGAATGTAAACGTGAAATAAGTTACGTTACCCCAAGGATATTTTTTCCTTTAAATTAGACATGCTATTGCGTAAAATATTTGATGTGTACCTGATTTAGAATAGACATTCATGTTCTGGGAGAGACGCACTTAAGGAAGAAGTCATGAAGGACACATCTGAATCAAAGGACCAACAACTAACCGTAAGCATTATCCAGTTGGCTTATGTTGTGTAAACGATTCCGATGCTGAGTCTAGTTAAATGTTTTTCATCTTACTTCTGTTGGGAACATGTCTTCTAAAACAGACTATATCTTCCCTCACGGTGATCTGTGCTCTCCTGGCCCATATCTGAATAATTCACGTGGTCAGTTTCAGTTGCCTGTCTTCCAATGTACAGTAGACAAGTCTCAATCATCGTACTGCCTGCATGTAGAAGCCGTTGAATAGTCTATTATCTGTACGGCTGTGCCAGTTTCATGTTTGTTTTTAGATGTCGGCTATCTCACATCACCGTAACGCACCTGCTCCTGAGGTTGTTGATAACCTTGGCACGTAGCTTAGCCCATGGATGGTGTACAAGTATATGCCGGTGTGTAGGTTACTGTAGGTCGAAGAGGCACCTTAGCATAAGAACAGTAAAAACAATACTTGTCCATCCCTATTAAAGACCTCGGATTCAACTTATTTTTCTTGCATAATGTTAATGTGCCACTCTGTAGCCTGTATCATGAGCAAAAAGCAGGTAATAGTAGCTGGCTATTTTAACCAAACAACGATGTTGTGCACACACACAAACACAGAAATGTCTTCTTGAACATGCTTTTATTAGTTGAATAGACAATAACTTGATAAATGTAGTGCAGCAGTAGGCTACATGCAATCATACCGCACTAGCACCCTGGACCACCACGCTTTGTCAGCGTAATAAGTGCACACCTCAACTGATTGCAGTGACAGACATGACTAGCCTACACTTTCAGGACTTTGCTGTCGTACTGTTAATCAGCTGTTGAAAAAAACATTTAGTATCGTGGTGATTGGCACTTGAAAAAGACTGGTGACATAGCAGATAGGAAACCCAGCAGTGCCTTATGTTAGAATTAGAAAACATTCATGAAGGGATAAAAAAAGTATTGTATGAGGTATTTATTAATTATTTCTATTTTATTTTGTGCTTTAAATAAATGTCTTCCACCTTCCCCCCACCTCCAGGTTGCTTTGCGAATCCGACCCCTCAGTGATGCTGAGCAAGAAGAAGGAGCCACCATAGTCGCCCACAGGGTGGATGACCAGGTGAGTGTGTGTGTGTGTGTGTGTGTGAGTTTGTGTGTGTGTGTGTCCCATTCTGCACAGAAGGACAATGGTACATTTGGGGAAAGAAGAAAAGGCAACTGTGCCTTAAGGAGTAAAGCTACAGGGCCAATACTCTACAAGAGTGAGTGTATTAAGTGCATTGGTACAGTATATGGCTGTGTGTGTGTGTCTGTGTGAGAGAACATGAGAGACAGAGAGAGAGACAGAGAGAGAGAGAGAGCACTCAGTCAAGCTAGGAGGAAGAGTGACAGAAAGAGGTCTCTTTGTTTCCGGCCCTCCTCGGTCAAGTTTGCTCCCTCTGCATTTGTAATGGATCATGGACGGCAGAGGATCCTGTACTTCACTTTGTGTGTGTGTGTGTGTGTGTGTCTGTCTGTGTGTGTGTGTCTGTGTGTGTGTGTGTGTGTGTGTGTGTGTGTGTGTCTGTCTGTCTGTCTGTCTGTATGTGTCTGTGTCTGTGTGCGTTTGTGTGTCTATTTCTTTGTGTGTGTGTGTGCGTGCATGCGTGTGTGTGTGTGTGTGCGCACGTACCGGTACTGCAGCTGGCTGAGACGATACGATATGCCCAGTAATTCCTATTGACCGATGAGTCAGATGTCAGGATCATAACACCTCCATCGTATGTGTGAGGTATTAGCGGGGCACGTGTATTTGTTTGTGTGTGAGTGTGTAGGTGTGTGTATGTTTATGATTGTATGTGTGTGTGTTTATGTGTTTATGAGTGTGTGTGTGTGTGTGTGTGTGTGTGTGTGTGAGTGAGTGTATGTATGTTTGTGTGTGTGTGTGTGTGTGTGTGTGTGTGTGTGTGTGTGTGTGTGTGTGTGTATGTTTATGAGTGTGTGTGTGTGTAAGGGAGAGCGTATGGGTGTATGGGTGTGAGTGTGTGAGTGTGTCATTAAGCTGACGCATAATGTGTTGTCCGCATCTGCTGACTGCCTGTTTGCCTGGCTCGCTGTGTTTGTCACGCACGAACGAGATGCTGGTCTGGCAGCAAGTTTATCGTCACCAGATGATTCCGCAGGTCTGCTGCTCCTGCTGGGGGAACTTGTGGGTCTTAAAGCCCCACGCTCTTCCAGTACTGTTAGCCTAATCCAACACCTCACATTGGAAAGGGATGAATGTTACAAATGTGACTAATAACTCATGTATGTGCTCCGAGTCTACTTGGTTTATTTGATTTTGCATTCACTCATCATTTCACTGATCCCGTAGCAAGTCGGCAAGCAAACAAAGGTCAAAAGAAATTCTATTATAAATGAAATCATTTATTATTTGTTAAAATAAATTAGATTTTATATATTTGTAAGTGATTACTAGCACTGTATTCTATATCGAATTTTGTAGTGGACAGTGACTGTGGGTCAGTTCATAGATCCAATGATAATAGCAAAGCAGTCTCTGTCCAACAGTTGAGTTTTACGATTTTTGAATCCATTTAGCCAATCTCTGGATCTGGGAGTAGATTTTCCAAAACTGGCAGTAGCACTTCAGCTATTAGCTTCATTGAATCATTGAATCGTATTAGATCAGTAGTATGCTAACTGGTCCAATCCGATTCAGTGATTTGTGCTAAGCTAATATCTGAAGTGCTACTGCCAGATCCGAAGACTGACTGAATGAATTCAAAAACAGTGAAACTCAACTATTTAACTAAGGGAGTTCGAAAAGTAGCATATTTCCCCCCAAAAGTGGAGCATTTCTTCAAAGTTAGGCATATATGAGTATGAGGCCTACACTCCTATAGGTCTCTGAAGACCCGGAGCTTCAGGGGGCTCTGGAGACTGTTTGCAGACTGTCTCTTCAATGGCTCCTCTGGGGATGTAGCTAGCAGACACACATGGGGTCACGCCATTTAGGCAGTTTGGCTATATTGCCTATTACCTGTGGTGATAATGAGTATGGTGTTAATGCTTATAAATGCCTATTTCTGTGATGATTGTCATGACTATTGCCTTGATGACTTTTTTTCAGTCGGTTGTAATGTAGTCTGTGTAAAGTTTTGGTGTGTATAAATTATTTTAATGTATCCATCTGTTGATAGTCTGTCAATGGTTTTGTCTCGCACCTTTGGTCTCCTCACGTTGGTGGCCTGCGTTATTGGTTTTGTGTCCTACGAGGAGGTGAAACTGAGGTGTTGTTGTTGAGTTAGAGCTTAAAAAGCACCCCCCCCCTCCTTTTCCCTCTGCCCTCTTCACCCTCCCCTCCCCTAAATATAGCTTAAACAGGTTATATCGCTGGACTTGAGGTGTTGTTGGGTCTGAGTGCCTCCTACCCCCCCCTCTCTGTCCCCTCCCCACCCCGAATATAAACAGGTTATGTCGCTGGGCAAGGAGATCATGGCCGTACGCCAGGCTTACTGTTTACCTCAGCGTCCGTGGCTAGAGGCTTATGGGCTTTTGTGTGGTCTGGCCATTCTGTTTGTGCATCCGAGCGCATGAATGGGCCACTCGGAGTTCTAGACCAGACCGGGCAGTGCAGTGCCGTGCTCTCTCGCAAGGCCGTCGGGAGATTAACACGCACGCACTTTAACACGCACCTTAGATAGAAGAACTCTCTGCGACAACACGAAGGTGCACATACACACGCACAGGTGCCTGCGCGCACACACACACACACACACACACACACACATGCATACATATACCTGTGCACACACAAGGGGCATACACCTTTGACATTGTTGAAATTCAAATGATCAAATTGTTGTTTTCATTGTCCAGAAACAGACCAAAAATGAGGAAAAGTTAAATAGTTGGAATTATGGAACCCAAAAATGATGGAACAGCCAACTCAAGCCCTAGTTGTATGAGCTGTAACCTCACATACACACACACACACACACACACACACACACACACACACACACACACACACACTCTCTCTCTCTCTCTCTCTCTCTCTCTCTCTCTCTCTCTCTCTCTCTCTCTCTCTCTCTCTCTCTCTAAAGTAATTACACAGAACTGCTGACTGACCAAAAATGTCCCCCTCCTGATTTTGTTTGTGTAACACCTGCCATCTGCCAATCCTTACTTCTAGTAGGCTGTAAGTAGACAGTAGACAGATTAGTTTAGCTTATCTTAGCCTCTGTCTCCTTCTTTCTTTCTCTCTCTCTCTTTTCTCTGCCTTTCTCGCTCTCTCTCTTTCTGCCCTCTCTCTCTCTCTCTCTCTCTAACCCCCCTGTCTGTCAGTCCCCAGGGGCAATCCTAAACCCTTAAGAGATGAGCCAACGAGCTGTAAAGCTTTTGGGGATTTCAGTCTGCTGCAGGCACCTGCTGTTATCAGACGCGTACTAGCAACCACGCATACACTCAGTCACGCATGTACACACGCGCACACATGCACGCACGCACACACACACACACGCACACAAACACACACACAAACACACACACACACACACACACACACACACACACACACACACACACACACACACACACACACACATGCTTTCCCACCTGTTGCATCCAGCCAGCACCCCCCCCACCCCCCATTCACCACCACCTTCCTCTCCTCCCTAGTCCTCTCACACACATAGTGGTCCAGTACATACTGTATGTGCTCTAAGGGGTTAGGAGAAAACAAAAAAAAACAAAAAAATAGGAGCATGTTTTTCATTTTTAAATTCGACTATGCTGTTTCGCTTCCATACTGTTGTTAGGTGCTTTGTATGTCAATGCCCTCAACTGATCCAAAAATCCATAAATAACTTAGTTCATCTGTTCTGCATAACAGAACTGTGACTGAGTTGACAAGGTGCATTTTGTTGATTTTGATTTTGAAATAGACCATGTTGCTGCTGCAGTGGTTCCATGCTGATGTTGGGTGCATTGTATGTTAACATACTCAGGTGGTCAGAATGTCCTCACATAACTTAGTTCCTAGAACTCCATTGAAGTCAGGAAGGTGTTAGGAGAAACCAGTCAGTGGATGATCTACTGTAGCTCTGAATTGGCTAATGGGATGAGGTCAGTTAAAGTGTTCAGAGGGCTTGTGACAAGTCAGAGGGCTTACAATAACAGTAACTATCAGTGAACCGCTGGTCACTAACCTTTCACAAGGGATTGATGTTCAGACCTCCAACACTACATTGGAGGAGAAAATGCTTCCACTGACTTCTAGCTATAGCCTAGATTGTTGGTAGCCATAGAGTTGTCATTTGGGGCCAATACTAAAGGGATAAGAGCTGCCGAGTTGTGCATTTTTGACGGACTTAATCAACGCTGGTGTACAAATAACTTAAACTACAAACAACAACTATAAATTGAATAACCCGATGCGAAATTTTGAGAATTTACACTTTTTTTAAAACCAAACTCTCTATTTCAGAGAGACATCAGTGTGTAGCTGCCTAGCTATATCTCACATGCTCATGTCATTGTTCACATATTAAAGATTGTAGGGTTGGCTTGCCTTTCTGTATGTCTATAGTATACAGTAACTGTAAGTTGATACACAGATCATTAGCCTATCTTACGATCGCTCTAACCATCTGCTGAGTGACACACTGCTGGTTTTAGCCTAGCTGCTTGTTCTAGACTAGCTATTTGTGTGAGAGACAGACAGTGTCTATTAGTAGAGGTTTCTAGGTATGTCTAAATATGTTTGTGTTGGCTTTCCTGTCAGGACATTGAGCGTCAATCTACTGTATGTAGACTTTAGTACAGTACACTCTAAAAAATAATGAGTTCTGATTCTTCAGAGAGATGCCATAGAAGAACCTTTTTCAGTGCTTCAAAGAACCATTGAGGCAACAGTTTTTTAAAGAACCATTTGATGCCGATATGACATAACATAGATCATTTTGATCTGAGGCTCTAAAGAACCATTGTTATTGTGAAGAACCTATAAATAATGTGATGGTTTAACACAGAGTTTTCACTCTCCATGGAACCATCCAGAGATTTAAAGAACCATTTAGGCACCTTTATTTTTTAGAGTGCAATGGTAAGTTGAGACAGAAAACAAGAGTGACGTGTCTTAAGAGGATGACTAAAATTAGCCTCGTCGCTAGTGTAAAGATGATTGGCCGACTTACGGAAACACGCCAAGCAGAGAAGCCGTCACAAGACACAACGATCTCATGATGGCTAGCCGAGCTGACACACATAGACGGCCATCGCTATACACGGCACCTAAGACCTAACTATAGGGTTAGGTGATGGTCAGGATCTTTTGTAAGCTCTCACAAGGTCTCAAGGAGGCTATTTACAGTAAAAAAAAGTGTTAGGGCTAAGTTTGTGAGGTCATGTTTGTTTGTTTGTTGCCTTTGCTGTTTTATTCCCTGTTCTTTTTTGAGATGTGATATGTGTGGTTAGTAATTACTGTGAAAATTTAAGAGTGTGACATTCTGTAAATTGTAATGGATTCTAGGTCAGTGTAATGGATTGAGTGTCAGTGTTGTTCTGCCTGGGCATTGAACTGGACTGGGCAAGGATGCCAGGCAGGATGTGCGTCCCGTAGCTTTAGTGCCTGTTAAGAAGGCCAGCGGGCACTTCACTGCTGTCTTGGACACACAGATACACACACACACACACACACACACACACACACACACACTCACACACACACGCACACACACACACTCATAAATACTCCATCACATGGACACATGTACACCGCATAGAGTCATGGACAATAACAAATAAGATCACACGGATACACCAACAGTCACTCTCATAAATATTCATGTACGCATACAAACGCATACTCTTACAAATATGTTAGTCACACAGACACACACACACACTGTTACAGGTAAGGTTTCAGACATATTACACAGAAAAACTCTTGGTTGCTTTAATACACTCACAATTACATGCGAATAGAGACACACACACACACACACACACACACACACACACACACACACACAGTGCCACATGGTTTATGGGGAGGCCTTGTTGCCGTGGCTACATTCAGACAAGGTCAGGGCCATTGTTTCTTGTCAATCCCTTTTTCTCTCTCTCTACCTCAGCATGATTTGGAGAGAAGAGAGTAGAAGGTGGGGGCGGGGGCAACAAGACTCCCACCTCCCCCATTGGCTACTCCAAATTGCACCAAAAGAACCATGATGCCGTATGTCGTATGCTGGAAGTCAGCCCTTGCTAATACCATGGTACCTCTTCAAGCAGGTGCTTATGGTGTTTGGGCAGTTTCTGTGTGTGTGTGTGTGTGTGTGTGTGTGTGTGTGTGTGTGTGTGTGTGTGTGTGTGTGTGTGTGTGTGTGTGTGTGTGTGTGTGTGTGTGTTTGTCAAAGTCATTAGGTGGCTGTAATGGCAGGTGCTGTTTATGGGAGTGTGTTTTGGCCTGTTGCTGTCACTGTCAGGAAATGACATACACTAATGGTAGTTTTAATTTGGCCTGACCTGAACTGTTGCTGCCAGTCTAGCTTTCTCTCTCTCCCTCTCTCTCTCTCTCTCTCTCTCTCTCTCTCTCTCTCTCTCTCTCTCTCTCAAAATATGCTGTATTGGCATTACAAATAGGACTTTTATATTGCCAAAGAAAGCAGTCACACAAAGTGGACGCAGTGTCACTCTCGCTGTCTCCGAGTGGGTGGCTGTCTCGTTTCTTTCTATGTCCATGAGTTCCAGTTCATTGCCTGTCTCACAAACAGGTGACACTTCCAGGAAGCTTTCACTGAATATTACAAAAAAAATAGTTGTATGGAGAAGCAGCGAGTGAAAGAGAGTGAGTGATAGAAACAGAAGACAAAGGCAAAGACTTTCAAATTCCTCCCAAAAAAGGTCTTGGCTGATAGAACAAACCCTGCCATTCAGTAGTGGCAAGGCAGGGCTGTACCTGATAACACACAGTCATGAATCGCCAAATTCCCCCCTTTGTGGAGAACAAAGCCCCCCGTGAAGGGGGAGAAGGACGAAATAGGGGGTGGGGGGGTCGGGGGGAGAAGGCGTCATGTATTCTATTTCTGTTGCCCTTTTCGACGTAGGCTGGTCGATGAAAAACGGATTCAAATAGCTTTCAACTCCGGGAGATGCCAACCCCAGATTTGGTCAGAGTAACCCAACCATTGTAGCCCCTTTCTGACAAGAATGTGGTAAACACACACATATTAACACATATACACAGACACACACACACACACACACACAAACAGACACACAACACACATTCACCATTTCTGCTTAAAGGTGAGAAGAGCTGTATTAAGAAGGAGTGACTAAGTCCACTGGGAGAAAAGAAAAGTTCATAACCAACGTCATTACTCTTTCGCCCTTTGCAATTTCCCTTCATTCATCATTTTCTCCTTTCCAATGTTCCCTCATTATCCTGCCCCCCTCCTCCAGTTATTCAGTCCATTCTCCCTCCTCCAGCCCACACTCCAGCCCACAAAACTGGAGTTTGCTTCCTCCTTTGGTTTGGACCTTTTGTGGTAGCGTGAATACAAGCCATCGACCAAAGAAGCAAACCGAGACCCAGCTGAAGAGGCGGTCTCGGCGTGGTTTTTATACGGACCCAACCTTAATCCGACCCAAACACAAAAAAAACATAAATTTTGTAGCTAACAAGCTCCCATTGTCACACATTATATTGGGGGAAAAACGTTACAGATATTGTTCTGGTGGGCCTAGCATGTAATTCAAACTAGGCTACCTAATGATTCTCCTTACACGCTTACTTTCCCTGTTACAGCTGTGCCATGCAAGTCATTGTTGCAATACCAAGAGAAAAGTAGGGCTGGGCAATTAATCGAAAAAGTAATCGAACCGACAGGCACAGGCACATGACTAGTTGTTTGTTGTTACTGTAATTATTATTGATTTTGTTAACTTTTTCTTTATATCCTGTGCATTTCGCAATCATGACCGTTAATCGACAATGATCAAGCACCTGACTAGGCCTACTAATTGTTGTTTACTATTACTGTTATTATTTTTTAATTTGTTAAGTTTTTCCTTTATATCCTGTGTATTCTACTGTATGTGTTCATGTACTGTTTCTTGAAAACACACTACCACATGTGTTGCCATGTGATTCTGCACAACCCAGTCGATTAAATACAATTTTGATTTGAAGTTCTATCATCCAGCCCTAATCGATATTGTGATCAAATTTTTTGCCATATCGCCCAGCCCTAGAGAAAACCATTTAAAAAAAACTACAGTCGTATCGTATTAAATCAACCAGACAAAACAAAATAACATTCTTTTGGTCCATACTAAAGCAATTGAGCTAACAGACTTTCCTGGTGTGAATTCACCCTAACACCACCACTACCACCTTGCTCTCTCTCGCTTTCTCGCTGTTGTTTTTCTGTTGTGGTCAAGAGTAATTGATTTTCTCCCTTGGGTGTAGCTGGAGAGTGAAGGTGGCTTTGGGCCGGGTCGGGGGCGAGGGCGGGGGGGGGTGTTAAGGGTTTGCGAGGATGGAGGATGGAGGGGGGGGGGTTGAAAAGGGGGTGGAGGAGTCTCTTCAAACATCTCCATCTGGTTTATGGGCCCCATGTTTGAATAGACTCCCAATCGGGACGTAGGAACAACAGCACTGGCCCACAGACAAACAGGCCAGCCTTCATCCAGCCGGACATCCACAAGATTTACCACAAGAGAGAGAGAGAGAGAGAGAGAGAGAGAAAGAGAGAGAGAGAGAGAGAGAGAGAGAGAAAGAAAGAAAGAGAGAGAGACACAGAGACACATAATTGCAAATGTTATTTTCTCACTTGTATTATTTTTCCCCTGTTTTTTTTTCTTTTGAAACTGATACTGTATTTACTCTACTTATTTATTGTATTAGTTTTCATTAGTGTATTTGTTACACAATATTTTGACTGCACACTGTTTCACAGAGTCATGCCAAGAAATCTAATTTGCATTGACTGGCACTGCCAAGATAAAATTCGCTCTCTTTCTCTCCCTCTCTCTTTCTCTCCCTCTCTCTCTCTCCCTCTTTCTTCCTTCCAATGCAATTTAGAGACAGAATGAGAGAGAGGTTTGTCCTGGTAGTGGAACTTCATTTCCCCCCCAGAAAAGTGATTTTCCCACGAACCGTATGACATCTCTTCAGACTTAGTCTTACATCATATCCTTCCTAACTTCTTACCTGAAACTCCCAGCACACACACACACATTCACTTGTAAACAAACACATATGCCCCCCCCCCCCCACACACACACACACACGTACATACACACAGACACACGCACGCACACACCCATACAAGCACAGACACATAAACACCCTCACAAATACGCATACATGCACACAGTGCCAGGACAGGAGACGTCACATGTTGTTGTCAGGAGGCATCATAGGACCAGACTGGCCTGCCTGTTACAGGCGGGAGGTGGAGGCTTAAGGGTTAGGTTGGGTTGGCTGGCACTGACCCACCAAATTAATGCTGTTGGCACTCACGATCTGACCCAACATTGGGGCAAGGACCAGCTGATGCATGGAAACCCGCTTAAAGTGGATCTGTGGTGGGGTGCCAGCATGGGATAGGACGTTGTGTGTGTGTGTGTGTGTGTGTGTGTGTGTGTGTGTGTGTGTATGTGTATGTGTATGTAGGTGTGTGTGTGTGTGTGTGTGTGTGTGTGTGTGTGTGTGTGTGTGTGTACATGCACATGCGTGTGTGTGCGTGCGTGCGTGTGTGCGTGCGTGTGTGTGTGTGTGTGTGCGTGCGTGCGTGCGTGTGTGTGTGTGTGAGTGAGTGAGTGAATGTGAGTCCTGGGCTATTCCAGAATGTTCTTTTTAAGCTGAGTACAATGGGCCTGGAGAGTCAGAATAATCACAATAGCCTGAGCTGTGTTTGTTTGTGTGTGTACTGTACGTGTATACAAGAGAGAGTGAGGAGGTGGTGGTTCACATGTACAGTAGTTATGTCAAACATTTTCTTTTTTAGTACCTTTTGGAACTGCTGTACTCTTTTCCTGTGTGATTGCTGTACTCTGTAACACTGTAACAAATAGGCAATGTCTGTGTGTGTGTTCTTTGTTTTGTGAGCTTTGCCCTGCCCTGTCCCCTAACCCTCCCGGGGCCCTGGCTCTCCCTCTCGGGGTTGTAATGGAGACTGGAGCAGTGTGTTCTTCCTCTGTCCCCTCGCCGGCCACTTAATACCCGTTACACAACCCAGCACCAGGCCACATCCAGGGCACCTTGCCCACTCCCGTTCGCGCCCAGCCCAGCTAGCCCTCATCCATGGGCACCATTGGGGAGGGGGGGGGTGGGTGGTCACAAGGGGTGAAGCCTGGCATGGATAGGTACAAGAACCACCACCACCACCACCACCACTGCTCTGGTTTCTGTGAGGACAGAAAGTACAGAGGATGGAGATTTTCAATACACACACACACACACACACACACACACACACACACACACACACACACACAC
>CM059287.1:9045278-9057778 GCA_030347295.1 Setipinna tenuifilis | reverse complement strand
GCACACTGTTTCTCTTTCTCTCGCTTGACAGCTGTCTCAATTCACTGTAGCCCTCCATGCTTCTTCTTTCCCTCCTTGGACTTAGAGAGAGAGAGAGCCGGGCTTACTATAGTGTCAGCAGGAGTTATGGCTGGGTGATCAGATTTATCAACTGATTAGTATCAGCTAATTCGCTCTCATCTGCTCTAATCCCCAACCCACCTTTAGCCGAAGTGGGCAAGCCTGGGCCTGTTGATGAGTAAGCTTCACCACGGCAACCCAGTGGCTCCTTAGCCAAGGTGTAGGAGGACATGGAGAACCAGGGAGCTGTTAATGACTAGATACAGTACATACTGATAGAGCAGTATCAGCTAATCTGATAGACTAGATATGGGATGTAACTCAAACCATGTCATGTTTATTTATCCACCATATTGTTTTTTGGGAGGGTCATAGGACAGACTGATAGAGCAGCAGCTAATCTGGTAGACTCAAGAGCAGTAAGAGAAACAGACAGATGGACTCTGATGTTATCACTGGGATGGCATTGTCAAGATGGCCACCGAGCGCAGGGACTTACCTAGAAGGACTTTGGTGTAACTCAAACCCACTCATGTTAATTTGTCTACCATTTTTTCAAGGTGTGTGAATGGTGATCAAATTGTTTTGTGTCCACATGGGAGGGAGAGTTTCAAATTGTCATGGTGAATTAAATGTTTCATAGAGAAAGCAGACCACTGCACTGCACTCACTTCAGGCTGGACTGGACTGGCAGTACTGCTAGAGATGGAGAGACAAAATGACATCATCGACACACAGTCAGATGTGGTTATGAGGAGGGAGACGAGAGAAATGGTGTCTCATCTCTCCCTCCTCAGATCATTCCACAATGTCGAGGGACAGATTATGACTCAGCCATCATTAAAAACACAACAACACAAACACAACAGGACTCGTGAGATCCGTAGAGTACCTTGTTTCAGCTGCCTCTCATCAAGGTGTGTCTAGTCTGTGTGTGTGCGTGCTTTTGTTATTGTGTGTGTGTGCGTGTGTGTATTGCTCTCATTGGGAGGCTGTCAAGGCTAGGCAAACACAAAGTGATGTGGCGGATTACGGGAAGTCAGTTCTTTTTCCCAGCTTTCTCCCATCACAGTTGGCCTCCTGGTAGTAACGATTTACATCATCAAAACATCAATCCCCAAAGTGCCATTCTTCAAGAGTTATTGCAGTCAGGCAGTGTCTAATTAACATCACAAATCATATTACATGACAATGTCTGTTTATAGATATATATTCAATGATGTAGGTGTTTGGTTGTGTGTGTGTGTGTGTGTGTGTGTGTGTGTGTGTGTGTGTGTGTGTGTGTGTGTGTGTGTGTGTGTCTGTGCACGCAAGTGTATTGCCCTCAATGGAAAGCTGTTTTCAGTCAAGGCCAGGCACAACACAAGGTGAGGTGGGTGATTACGGGAAGTCAGTTCTTTTCTCTAGCTTTCTCTCTTCACAGTTCGTCCTCCTGGTAATAACGATTCACCCAAACATCAATGCCCAAGGACAGGGGTTATTCCAGTCAGGCAGTGTCTGATAAACATGACAAAACGTTTACGAGAAAGTGTAATGGGGCATTTTTTTAAATGAAATTTAAAAAAAAATCAAAAGATATAAAGGCAAGCATAGCTTTTCAAACAACTTGTCCTCCTAAAAGAGCATTTTTTCTCTCAGATTTAGCTGCCAGGTTACAAGTTCAACAAAATATTTTCCCTGACATTCCTTCTATTAAGGAATCTAGCACAAAGGCAAGGCATCTGCTGCCAGCCATAGAAGTTGACTCAATTATTTTTGGAGAATACCTGGGGATTCAGTTATTTTTAACCTCTGTCAATTTGTCAATCTATCAATTTGTAAAACCCAATGTGGCCTAAAGCCAAAATGTTTGAAGACCCTTCTATTAGCAGATTTACTACCTACTTAGACTAACTTAGCCAGGCTTGCCTCTAAACCTTGTACTCAACACACCCTTCTTGTTTGTAGATGTTCGTGTTCAGTCAAGTGGGTATTTGGTAACCTGTGTGTCAGTGTATGGTATCCGTGACGACCCTGTGGTCTTTCCACCCCAAACATCTGATCCTTGGAGTCCTCGGAGGAGGTTATGTAAAAGCTTGCTGGGCCAGAGGGGGTGGTGGTGGTGTGGGGATTCGGGCCGGGTGGATGGATGGATGGATGGATGGCTGGATGGATGGGGTGTGTGGGTGTGGGTGGCAGTGGAGGGGAGGGTTGAGGTCTGTCCTGTGAGGCTGCTGTGCAACCGGGCACCCTGGTATCAGGTATGCCGTACTGCCACAAAGCCACAGCGCCCCTGAAACTGGAGATGCCAGCTGGGATGGGCAAGGAAGGAGAGGAGAGGAGGGGAGGGGTGGGGTGGGGTGGGAAAGGGAGGGGTGGTGGGTAGTTGTCTGGCAAAGGGAGCCAGTTTGGAGGAGGGGCTTATACATGGTGGGCATTAGGACCCAGTGTTTAACTCGAGCCATCAAAGGTGTGCAACGGTACCCCTCTCACTCCTTTTAGAGCAGTTCTACCAAAAGTGCTTGATAAATTTCATGATTTGCTTATTCTATTTGTTCATTTTTTGTTTATTTGTTTGTTGTACAGTTAAATGACAGTGTGACATCATTGACCATGTGTGTGTGTGTGTGTGAGAGAGAGAGTATGAAAGCCCCCCCCCCCCCCCCCCCACTGGGGAGGGTGTGATGTGGTGGCAGAGCCAAGGGAGTGCACTCAGCGGTCCGTGCCCGAGCCGTGCCACTCTCGTTGGGTGAGAGAGCTGCCGCAGGGTCCCTGCTCTGGGGGATGGCTGGGTCCAACTGGGACAGCCCGAAGCCCCAGTGTAATGAGAGACAGAGGAGAGGAGAGGAGAGGAGAGGGAAGGGGAGAAGCAGACTGATTTATTTTTTCAGCAGAGATTTTTTTTCTGCTGAGTCATAGTTTATGACACGGGTTGATAGATGATGCTGCCCGAAGCAGTTTGCGAAGAGAGCCTTATTTTGCCATCGGTGTTGAAAAGAGGGACAATATACTATGAGCGCAGATGCAATGCGGTATAATGGATCCAACATTGAACTGTTATAGAGTTGCTTTAAGCGAGCGTTACGTAATGGCAGGAGAAATAAAGTATTTGGGATTTTCAATTCATAGGGCTAAATCTGAGACATGAGATGAAGTGTAACCCACCGAAAATATTCAGTATGTCTTCAAAATGCCCCCTTTTTCCATTCATCATTGGCATTTATTATTGGTATTCTACTGTGTTGGGGTGTCTTATGTGAATCCATTTATTCTAACACACCTTCAAATAGGAGTCTTCTATTCTATTCTATTCCTTAATTTCTTTCCTTGAATCTATCTATCTATCTATGTATCTATCTATCTATCTATGTATCTATCTATCTATCTATCTATCTATCTATCGATCTATCGATCTATCTATCTGTCTATCTATCTATCGTAACTTGGAGTAATGTGCTGAGCTCATCTTCGGTGGCGTCTTCACCGTGGCCTTGTCCATGCCAAGTCGATGACCTCAGTCCAACGTGAGCTGACGCGGTCCAAAATATTTAGTTTCAGCGTGCGGCGCGGAGCTTCCGATCGTGTGGCCGCTAAATGACAAGAGAGGAGCAAACTTGAAGAATCGTGTAACCGGAGTAGCAACGACTTTAGCCCAGCTTCAGAGTCTCAGCGGAGACGGTAAAGGAACAGAGAGAGAACAGACGCAAAAGCAAAAAAGACTCACAAACTGCTAACGTCTGTAGATATATTAAAAAAGGTGTGTCCTTGACTCAGCAAACGACTAAGGCTTTTTTTTTTTTAGAACTTGTACAGTAAAGTTGGTTTGGAGAAAATGTACAGACACAAGTGGGTGCAGTTTTGAAACAAATTGCTCTACAAATACAGGAAATACAATGTTTGAAAAAACAACTGAAAACCTTACAGGACACCTGCACTTCTTACTTAATCAAAAGGCCTTCAATCTTGGTAAATATTCCCTCATCATGCTAGCTTATTGTGTTTTTTTTCCATTTGGGGCTTTTTACCCTTTTATTAGCATAAGCTGTTTACTTTACACTATTCCAGTGTAACCTGGCTTCTAATGAGAGGGTGGTAGTTTTCCGTCTCATCTCAAACTTGCCCCAGTATTTACTCTTTTACCCTCCCTTTCAGCGCTCTGTTGAAATGGACCAAGACAAGAGGTTTGGTCCCGGATGAGAGAAGACACTGTCCCTGTTCTTCTTACTGTCCCAGCTCCTGAGTTATGGTTTTTAGTTACCACCTACAGAACACACACACACACACACACACACACACACACACACACAATCGCACACATACACCACAGGATGTACAGATGGCCCCCAGGGAATCCTGGATACCCCCCCCCCACCCCAAGCCTCTTTTCTCATCCACCAAGCCCATCTTCCATTATGTTAATGGCAACAGGTGCCCAGTGGCCAGGGCAGCTTGCACCCGCCTCTCTGCTGCTATGGCAACCCAGTTGTTGCCAGGGCACTGTAGATTAAAGGAAGGGGAAGGGATGGTGTATGGCAGTGGGGCAAAGTCATTATCAGTACGCACACACACACACACACACATGCACTTAACCACACACTCTCCAATGCACACATGCACACACACGCACAAACACACACACATACACATACACAAAATTACATGCACCACCTATTTTCCCTTACTTTATCTATTTGGTGTAAGGCTGCACCTTGTAGATACTTGGGGAAGCTTGCAATGGGTGGCGGGCGGAGAGTACAGAGAAAGAGAAAGAGAGAGAGAAAGAGACAGAAATAGAGAGAGAGAAAGAGAGACAGAGACAGACAGACATAGAGGGAGAGAGAAACAGAGAAGCACATATCACTACTGCCTTACAAAGGTAAATTGCAGTAACTACATGGACACTGAAACTAACAAAAATGCCTTCAAAGTTCTTCAAAGTACTGCTTAGTCAAACATGCTGTAGATGTAATAGGGGTGATACTTTCATTTACTTTCTTATTAGGAAGAAGCGAGAGATGTAGTCGCAAGACAAAAGAGGTATTATAAAGTCAATTTTCAGTCCAGACTCAATTTTAACAAAATATACAGTACAGTAAGTGCCTTTTGGCTTTGTAGGGAATAAACTGCTGAGAGTTGCAGTGTCAGGGTGTGAGCAGTTTCTGTTTT
This sequence comes from Setipinna tenuifilis, assembly GCA_030347295.1. Classification (NCBI taxonomy): domain Eukaryota; kingdom Metazoa; phylum Chordata; class Actinopteri; order Clupeiformes; family Engraulidae; genus Setipinna; species Setipinna tenuifilis. The sequence continues at coordinate 9,052,573 of CM059287.1, read as the reverse complement.
TGGGATGAATTGAGCAACTAGTTTTCCCTAAGCACTGCAGTGCTTGTTCTGCAAAGCTTGCATTGTGTGTGTGTGTGTGTGTGTGTGCGTGCGTGTGTGTGTGTGTGTGTGTGTGTGTGTGTGTGTGTGTGTGTGTGTGTGTGTGTGTGTGTGTGTGTGTGGTGTGTTTGTGTGTTTGTGTGTGTATTGTAAGCCCTAAAAAAGGCCAGCTATGGCCAATGAGTTCTTTGAATAATTCAGCGACTCTCTCTGACTCCGACTCTCTCTCTCTCTCTCTCTTTCTGATTCTGACTCTCTCTCTCGCTTTCTCCCTCTCTCTCTTTCTAATGCCATCTCTCCCTCCCTCTCTGTCTGTCTTCCTTTCTGTCTCTCTCTCTCTTTTTCGGTCTCATTCTCTTTACTTCTTTCTCTCTGTTGAATGTGAGGCCAAACCTGTTCTGTTCTTCTTGCTTGTTAAACAGGTAAGAATGAGTCAGCCTGCCTTTCGTCTGTTCACCGGTGTGTGTGTGTGTGTGTGTGTGTGTGTGTGTGTGTGTGCCGGACAGTGTGTGTGTTTGTGAGAGAAAGAGTGTGCCTATATCAAGTATCTTGTGTTACATCTCTGGGTCACAATGACAATGTCAGGACAACATAGCGTGAGGAGAAAAAGGACATGGTGTGACCTGGCGACAGTATCTTGACCTAAGCTGACCCCAACATCAGAAGACGGCGCGAGACTACTGTACTGCTCTAGACAGGCTAATGGCTTCCATATAACCTGTGACCTTTGGTGTTGGTCTGCCAAATGTTTACGTTTTTGCATCTATCCTCTTCATCCTCCCTTGTCATTTTTCACTCTCTCTCTCCCTCTCTCTCTGTCACTCTCTCTTTCTGTTTGTCTCTTTTTCTCTGTTTCTCTCTCTCTCTCTCTCTCTCTGTCTCTCTCTCTCTGTCTCCCTCTCTGTTTCCATCTCTCTCTAATGAATTCCTCCATATTTCCTGTTGAGTTTTATTGGTCTCTGTGGGTATTAATCAGGCCAATTTGTCCAAACAAGAACGGAGACACACTTCATTTGCTGTGTGTGTGTACACACGCACACACACACATGGCTGATACATATACATACACATACACACACACACACACACACACAGACACACACACACACACACACACACACACACACACGCACGCACACACACACATTGCTGTTACATATATACACACACACAATTCATATACACACACACACACACACACACACACACACACACACACTGTGGCTCGCCTGTGTCACAGCTGTCCCCCTCGTGTCTCCCAGTTCCAGCTGATGGAGCTCTGCTTACAGTCTGCTCTAAGCTCTGCAGCCGCTCCAGACCAGGCTTCTCTTACCTGGGGACCGGCCGCTCACCGTCACCCTACCCCACCATGCCTCTGAACAACCCCCACCCAGCCCTAACCCAACCCAGCCCAGCCCAGTCCAGCCGGGCCCAAGGCTGGAGTTACTGTCCAAACACACAGCACTGGGGGAACCAGTGGCCCAGGAGAAGTGATGCTTCTTTTTCTTAGGGACACGGGGTTGAGTGTCTCAGGGACTGTATAATTAAATACTTTCATACACACACACACACACACGCTAACACACAGACGCGGGCACACATGCACAAAACACACACATACTGTACACGCACGCACACACATGCACGCACACATGCACAAAACACATACATAAATACACATACACCGGCCGCTCACCGTCACCCTACCCCACCATGCCTCTGCGCATCCCCCACCCAACTCAGCCCCAACCCAACCTAACCCAGCCCAGCCCAGCCCAGCCGGCCCAAGGCTGGAGTTACTGTCCAAACACACAGCACCGGTGCTGTTTCCCCCGTTTCTCAGTGACACAGGGTTGAGTGTCCATCTCAGGCACTGTATAATTAAATACATTCATACACACACATACACTCACACACACACACACATACACTCACACACACATAGATGCAGGCACACATGCACAAATCGCACACATACACGCATGTACACACACTCTCTCTCTGATACGCACAACAAAATCTTCTCTTATTGTCTTCCCTTGACCTTTTGCTTTCCACATTTGTTAGCTGAACAGCAATTTGCTTGCAATGTTGCTCAGCTAACTTTGGTTAAAATCACGTAATCAAGTACGTACATATCACAAAAGAGAGCCATCCTCCGAAGCTCCAAAAGTTTAGTGTTGCCACTGCCTGCATCTCAGGAAGAACTATAAACTCTATGATACATACACACACTTACACACACACACACTCACACGCGCACACACACACATGGCCTTTTTTGTCTCATGAAGAACCATTTGATTAAAGTCATAGTTTCATACATCATGCGTTCTCAATGTTCAGGATTTTTTTTTTTCATTATTATTTAAGGCTGCCATTGTTTTTGATAAATGACGTTCTCAGTTCGCAAAACCACCAGGGAACAAAGAAATAGTTAGACTCAGCACCCCAAAAAATAGTTGTCGAGTCGAGTTGACTGTGGTGGAGCGCTTTGCAATTCAAAATTGGATGCAAAATTCATCAAGTTTCCTACGCCTCTAAAAATAGGGCCCTTTAATGAGCTGATGCCAGCGGTGTCACAGCAACCACACTCACACTAGCCTAGCCAAAGTAACTAGCGAACTAGCCTAGCCTAGCTGGCCTTTGACTGTTGTCGCTGTTGTCTTTACAATCGAGCTCTTCACAGTCGGCTGCCTCCGCTTACACAATATTGGACAATCCCATAGGAGGGCCGTAATAACACAATCGTGCTAATTGGTAACTCAGTCATCCACAAAGGCTTGAACAACGCCCCCCTTCACCCCTTCATATATGCACACACACACACACACATTGTCACTACTGACTACTCATACACACACACACACACACACACACACAGTCATCACTGACTCCTCATACACACACACACACACACACACACACACACACACACACTCACCCGTACACACACACACTCACACACACCCGTACACACACACACACACACACACTGTCGCCATTGACTCCCCTCAGAAGCACTGAGCTTGCTAATTCGTTCATATAAATAACACCATATCCCTAATTGGTTTTTGGTGTGATGGCGCTGACAGGCTGTCGTGTGGGGCGGTGTGGTGTGGGGTGGTGTGGCACGGGACGGCTGGGCACATGCTGTGATGGTGTCAATAATTAATGAAGCCCCTTTTTCATTTTCACACGCGGCTCGTCACGGACCCACGCTTCACCTGTTTGATTTCACACTCTCTGATCCCCTAAGCTAATAGAAAAAGAGTTTGTGTGTGTGTGGGTGTGTGCGTGTATGCCTGTGTGGGTGCATGCCTGTGTGTGTGTGTGTGTGTGTGTGTGTGTGTGTGTGTGTGTGTGTGTGTGTGTTTGTGTGTTTGTTGGGGGGTGTGGGGTGGTTATTATAGGTGTAGTGTTTGATGTGTGCTGTCAAGTGCGTTAATTGCACCAGAACTTAATGAAAGACTTCAGAGGTCAAGCCACGGTTCAACACGTTAAGATGGTTCATAACACCTACTTGTTCCGCTTTTTTATTTTACTGTACAACATTGAACCAGAGAGAATTGGGGCACTTGACATTTTTTAGTTCTAGCTTTCTTTTTTTTTTTTTTTTTTAGTTATTACAGTAATTAAAGATAGACTGTAAGTTATTTTTGGAGACAGGACAGTGGAGAGAGAGAGATGTGAAACAAGTGGAGACAAGACTCAGGTCTTCTGAACTTTGCCCCTGCTAACTGTGCTACCCGTCAAATGAAAACAAATGAAAAGTTTTCTTTGGCCAGTAGCTTCAAGACACAAACTTACACATCGCAACACATAACAGTATTGTTCTTGTACATGAACTCAACATTTACTTAAAGCTATCCAGATAAAGAGTGGTGAGGTTGTATGTCACATAGAGAAATTAAAAAGCTGTATTTTCCTAGTGTTGTCTCCTGTTGGTGCCTATAGTCTCAAAATGGCAGGGCAACATGGCAGCCTCCATTGAGCTCACCATCTTTATGTAGATAGTAGTAAAAATAACAATAATAGTTTGCTGGTGGAGGTAATCCTTTTAATAATGAAGTCATATTTATTATCTAAAAAATAATTATTTTTATTAGAAAGCAACTTAAAAAATACACAGTGTGGCTTCAAACATAGATTAAGCAATTTATCAACCTGAGGAAAGCTTATTAAGTGCAATGCAAATCATGCACTCCCTCACCTACTAAGCCTTTTCCAAGTAAGGTGTCAGCCAAAAGAGTGGATGTAAGTGTTGTTGTTCATTCAGTGTGATGTAATTGGTCCATTTGGCAAACGGAAGAACTAAGATGTTTTACTTTTGTGTGCCTGGGTCTGATAATGCTCTTCTACTGTTCCTGTTTGCTGTTAGCCTGAGCTTCTTCATCATTACCACAAGGCCACACACGCGGTTTGGCAGCAGAACTAAGCTTCTGGTGACCCCTGACAAAAACATAGACACACACACACACATAAACACAAACATACTGGCTGGTGTTGTTGACATTATTAAGGATCACAGGAGATCAAGACCTTTCTGGATCTATGACACGCATGCACACACGCATGCACACACACGCACACACACACATGCACACACACACACAAACACAAAAGAACACATGTCCCCTTTCCTTGATGGGGGACTCGTATAACTCCCTTCCACCTACTGTACACCTGCCTCCACACCTGATCAGCCCCACCTGTCCCTTACCTTTGTCCTGCCGTCACGCACCGGTCAGCCGTCAAAACGGAGACCCCTGATGTCACTGCATTAGCCAGCTACCCCCTCCCTGGCCTCCCTCCGTCTACAGCCCCCCATCCCCAGTCAGTAACCTGACACGCAGGGGTCTCCCACACCAACAACCCCTGCAGGAGGGGGAGGAGGTGGAGGGTGGAAGAGGAGAACCATTCCCAGTCACCTGCTTCTGGTCCTTTCTCCCACTCCGTCTCCATTTTCATGGGTCCTCGTCTGGTCTCCCATGGCTGGAGGGTGGTGGGGTGGAGGGAGGGTGCTGGTTTGGGTGCTGGAGGGAGGGAAGCCACTCAGTCATGGCTGGACGGCGACGGCTTTAGCTTTTCTGTATCTGTCTTTTTTGTTTCTCTCTCTCTATTTCTCTCTCCCTCTCCCTATTTGTTTCTATCTTTTCCTGTCACTCTCTCTCTCTCTCTCTTTCTCTCTCTGCTCCCCCTCTTAAACTCTCCTTTATAGGGGATGTTCTATTTGACTGCTTTCGTTTCTATTCAGCGTTGTTATTTGCATTGGAGGTGCCTAGTTATGTAAGGTTGTTTTCGTGTTTTTAAAGCGAAATTACTTGTCCGTTACATACTTTAAAATAATGTATTAATTGATTAAATGGATTGTGCTGACATTGTGAAAAGATAACAAGTTCTCATCAGATTGATCTGAATTCTACTATGCACACACACACACGCGCACACACACACACACACACACACACATACACATACACACACACACACACACACACACACACACACACACACAAACATACACAGTCAGATAACAAAAGGGAGAGAGATATGACAAAGGTAGATTGTACAGAAAAGATCCATGTTATCTCGAGGTGAGGGGTGCTCTCACGTGTTCCGTGTTTGCAGATTACACAGTCGAGTCTGTTCCAATATTTGCTCCTATTTTCTGACCTTTCTTATCTAGGCTACTCTGTGAGCCATAATGTCTGTATGTTATCAATGCTGTGTTTTATGCAACTATTGTTAGAAGGGGCTTCCCCGTTTTTAATTATCTTTAGTCTTGCCTTAGCTTTGATTAAAAGGTTTAGCTTATGCAATATTGATAGAGCAATATCTGTTTGTGTAAGTCAGCAAGTAACACATACTGGCTTTTGCTATCCGTTTAGAGCTGTTTCAGTTCCCCTCTTGAGTTCTGTAACTGCTTAAAAAAAGAGGCTGCATCCAGGTCATGGTAGTAGGTTATTTTTAAATTAATTTATTCCGATTTTATATTTGGAAAACAAATCCACGAGTCTTCCCCCTGTCAAATCCTATGTGTGCCTGTGTGCATGTATGTGTTTGTGTGTGTGTGTGTGTGTGTGTGTGTGTGTGTGTGTGTGTGTGTGTGTGTGTGTGTGTGTGTGTCTAGAGAGGGCTGTAGAGTGAGAGGTGAAGTGTATTTCCCATGACGGCCATGGAGGTAGTGGTCACCCTGTGGTCAGTCTGTGGTCACTACTGTCTCTGCCCACCCAGCTTGCCTGGACAGGCCTAGTCACAGCTGACAAGACATCCTGCCTGTGTGTGTGTATATGTGTGTGTGTGTGTGTGTGTACATGAGAACATGTTGGTGTATGTCTTGCTTGTGTGTGTTTTTGGGTGTCTGTAAGGGCCTTGTATGTTCTGTATGTGTGCGTGCACGGGCGGGTGGGCATGTGTGTGTGTGTGTGTGTGTGCGTGTGTGTGTGTGTGTATTTGTATACGTGTGTGTTTGTTGAAGACACCATAGAAACGAAGCCAAAGCAAACACTGTGTGTGAGATTTAAGTAACGATTGCACATACTGAAGACTAAGCAAGGCCCAACAACAACACTACTTTCACACGTCTATCGTCTATGTAACCTACACCAATTAAGTAATAATTTCTTCTTACCAACTTAACATCAGATGGACTGTTGGCAGCCATGCTCTTGAGTTGGCCTCAGACAGTAAATGTTTCTGCTCTATATGGTCAGTACAGTAATATTGCTAATACTGAAAATAAGGTGAATGTCAAGCTGACATGCCTAAGTCATCTGACATTTTTTTCTGAGATATTTGTAATGAATACAAATATTAATTCATGCAGCTAAGCTAAGCTAGGTGATTACTTAGACTGCGTTACCCTTATTAAATTGGAACTTCAAATAATAACCATAGTTTTCATTACCTGCGTATATGTCGGAGTGACAGTTAAAATTTGAAAATTGTCTCTTGTATTTTGGATGATGTAATATGTCAATTAGAATCTTGATTAGTTTGAATTTCTGAACATTCCATTTTGTAACTGTCTCTTCTTCTTTGGATATCATGTAGCAGTTAGGTGCGCGTTTCAAGTTAAGAGGCTTTCATCATTTATTTCTCCATGTCAGTCAAATCTTTCATATTTTTGGTGGCATGCTAACCCAGTACATGTGCCAGTCTGTCACATGGCACCCTTGTGTGCTCTGACGTCCGAACCGAGCTGGGATTGGCGAGTGGCAGAGTCATGCTGTGCCCGTCTGTGTTGTCTGCCA
>CM059287.1:9027778-9042778 GCA_030347295.1 Setipinna tenuifilis | reverse complement strand
GTGTAGACAGTCAGGCTGGCTCTTGAGAGCTATCAGGAAGTGTAGGATACACTTATTACCCACTAACCCATTCACCCTAAACACACACCCACAGAGAGAGAGAGAGAGAGAGAGAGAGAGAGAGGTGTAAGGACACAACAAGAGGTGATTCAAAAATAGCTAATTTTGGTAAACAAATTCCCCTAAATATGGCACCACCCCCCAACACACAGACACACACAAACATGGACCAAGCACACATTCACACACACACACACACACACAAACAAACACACAATCAGAAAAAAAGTAGTTGCTACCCTGCTGCTGTACCACTAGAAGGCTTTTTCCACTGCAATTATACTCTCTCTGATCTTCACTGTACACCTCGCATCAGAACAGGCCATCGACCCCAGTTAAAAGTACACAATGGTGATGATGGTCATTACATGAGTCCTCCTCTGTCACTCTGTTTTAAAATGGCTACTGAGAGGGTAAGTAGAGAGGGAGAGAGAAAGAGAGAGATAGAGAGGATGAAAGAGGGAGGAAGGATGAAAGAGAGAGGGAAAGGGGAGAGAGTGCCTGAGAGAGAAAAAGGAAGGGAGAAAAATAGAGAGGGGCCATTTTGCCTCATCAAGTTATCAGGATGGTTTGGAGCATGAGAGCTCTGTTACAGCTACATGGATCTACGAATAGACCCTGAGCACTCTAAACATTAGAGAGAAATAGAGAGAAACTTCTCCAGTATTAACTTTTACCCGAGAGAGAGAGAGAGAGAGAGAGACAGAGGGAGAGAGAGAAACTTCTCCAGTACTAACTTTTACCTAACACAGAAAGAGGGAGTTATAGGGAGAGACACAGAGAGAGAGGCACATTACTAAATTTTACCTGAGAGAGAGAGAGGGAGTGAGGAAGAGAGAGAGATGGAGAGCGAGAGAGAGAGGAGAGAAACATCTCCAGTGCTAAATTTTATCTGAGAAAGATAGAGGGAGTGAGGAAGAGAGAGAGAAATGTAGAGGGAGAGAGTGAATTTTAAGCCCTTCAGCCCTGAAAAAAAATGATGAACATATTTTGCCCTCCGCCTGGCCCCATATTCCATGATTGATCGTAATAACAGCTTTTTGGCTTCGGCGGTGAAAAGAGCGACTGACGTCAAAGGGCTGTTTTCCTGTCGCCCGGTAATTGAGTTTGAGGCGTGAACTCAGGGATGAATGGAGGCGATAATGTGGTGCAACGAATGCCTGCTAAAATGTTACTGAGTGAAACATTCTCTCTCTTTTTTCTCTCTGTTTCTCCCTCTCTCGTTCTCTGTCTCACTCGCTTTCTCTTTCTTACTTTTTTACTCTCTTCCTCTCTTCCTCTCTTTCTACGTTCTATTCCCTCTCTCTGCTCTTCTGTTTCTCTCTCCCCTCTTTTTTCCTCCTACATTCCATCTGTCTCTTCTCTGTTTTCTGTCTATGCCTGTTTGTGTCAGTGTGCCTGTCTGTCTGTCTGCCTGTCACTCTTTATTTAATTTACGGAGCTTTCTCATTGCTATGACTGTAAATGTTACAATACAATATAATGCAGCATGGTGAAGAAAAAAACAAACAAACAAAAAAGCATCTAACTCACAACTCTCTCTCTCTCCCCTCTCTCTCTCTCTCTCTCTCTCTCGCTCTCTCGCTCTCTCTCTCTCTCGCTTTCTCTCTATCTGTATCTCTCTCTCTCTCTCTCTCTCCATCCCTCTCTCTGTAGATGGTGGTGTTAATGGACCCCATGGAGGACCCTGATGATATTCTCCGTGCCAACCGTTCGCGGGAGAAGACCTACATGTTTGACGTGGCCTTCGACTACACAGCCACGCAGGTGAGGACTCCTAAACCCGAACCTGCCACTTATCCTCCTGAACTTTCTAAAAGAGTCATGTTTGATGTGGAATAGTAGTAGAAGACATATGACAAGAGAAGACATAGGCTAGAAGCATGATGTGGTTCTGTGGAGGTGTTTGTCTAATGATAAAAAGTGTGTGTGTGTGTGTGTGTGTGTGTGTGTGTGTGTGTGTGTGGTTTGCGGGGGGGGGGGGTGTAAAATGGTGGCAATGGAAGAGAGAAGACAGATGAGGGACTGAGGGATGGATGGATACACTGGACATACAGTGTGTGTGTGTGTGTGTGTGTGCACGGTGCTCACCACAGTAATTTCTGTAGAGATTTTCCATCCTCACCTAAATCCATCACTCATTTCATATAGCCTAGCCTACGTGCTTGTGTGTCTGAGTGTGTGTGTGTGTGTGTGTGTGTGTGTGTGTGTGTGTGTGTGTGTGTGTGTGTGTGTGTGTGTGTGTGTCTGTGTGTGTGTGCATGAGTTTGTGTGTGTTCGTGTGTGTGTGCTTTACATGTGTGGGTCTTCTGTATGAGTATTCTGTGATGCCCCTGCATCACGGAAACCTGACGTCACCAGAACACAAACACACATGACACCCCCCTATACCACAGCACTGAGCACTGGGTTAGAGACCCAAGGGTTGCGGCCCTAACGGATCACATTTCCCTGTGTGTGTGTGTGTGTCTGTGTGTGTGTGTGTGTGTGTGTGTGTGTTGTGTGCCCCTGCAGGAGGAGGTGTACAGAGCTACCACCAAAGGGCTGATCGAGGGCCTTATATCGGGCTACAATGCCACCGTGTTTGCCTATGGACCCACAGGTAGGCCCAGACGTCACGGCCCTCTCCATTACCTCCTGGCCAATGCCTATACTGTCCACAGTATCACTTGACTCCACTGCCACTGTAGTTGCAGTCATTAAAAAGTTAATATAGATAAATGAATATGTAAAGCGTAAAATACATGAATATTAATTAAAGATGTCACATACACACCGTTAATGAGTAAAGAAGTGCCTAAAAATGTAGATGATTTTGGTGAAATTTACTATCGTTCTTGGTTACTTACACCATACAATGTTTAATTACATACGATAAATACACAGGAAATTAATGAAATAATGAACCGTAGACAGTATGATGTCCTCTCTGGGTGTGGGGCTTTGTGACAAACCCAAGATGGCTTTGCTTTAAAACGGGCTGTTGTTTGAATTGGTTAGCTAGGATTTTATTACTGAAAAAAAATGGATGTCACATACACATCCGCAATCTGTGCAATAATGCTGAAATAGTAATGGTCTGCATCATTTTACAATTTTTGTGAAATTTACTACCATTCTTGTATGTTGTCACACACAACACCATTTTATCATTACATAAAAATGTATAAATATAAAGGTGGATTTAATTAAATACGTGGTGAAAAGTAGATGCGATTATACGATTATATTTCCTGCCTGGGTGTTGTGTCTGACTTGGCCATGCTCAGAGACGAGCCTGTCTTTTGCTTTGGTCAGCTGAAGGTCAGTTGGGGGGTGGGGGTTGGGTGGGGGTGGGGTGATGCAGTGAAAGGTGCAGCGGTCAGGGCCAGGGCTGTTGATCTCTGTGTGGCTGTTTTATGGCATTCTGGGTAAATAATAAAAGGCCATATACGTACATCCACCAGCTGTGTCCCTCCGCTCGTCTGTGGGAGGCAGAGGCTGGAAAAGGCCAGTTTGCTTCAGAAAGCCAAAGCCCTCTCATGCATTTGTTTCATGCAGTTACTAATATCAGCTGAGTACATAACTCACCAAATAGTAAGATCACTTGTTTTGATTACACAAGTAAGAGTAGGACCTTCAACTAACTGAAGTTAGAGTTTCAGTGGCAGAACATTAGGAAGGAGTCTCTCTCTCTCTCTCTCTCTCTCTCTCTCTCTCTCTCTCTCTCTCTCTCTCTCTCTCCCTCTCTCCCCCTCTCCCCCCCCCCCTCTATCTCTCCTTCGAATGCTATCATCCCCCCTTTTCTCTTTTTTAAAATATTTTTTTCATATTATATATTTATATTATATTTGTCCCTGTGCTTTAGAAGTAGATTTTTAACAACCCACACAACCATTAAAGCAAAACCTTTAGAGGAATACCATCCACAGCAACTACATGGTTACTGGATTAATTGGTACTGGCGGTGGTATTATTGTTTTCCTAATTCATAGTAAAGTTCATCAGGAAATTAGTGGTAGCTTGGTATCAGTATCCTTCTTAGAAAATAGTGATGCTTTTACCGCAATGTTTGTCACTATCACTATGGAAATGAGATGTGCTGTATATTAGCATATTTCTCATATGAATATGTGCAAAACAGACTGTAGTATTTGTCCTCACACACACACACACACACACACACACACACAGTAAAATGGAGACAGATATGGTAAAGAGTAAAAAAAGTTTAAAACGCATTTAATGAAAAGAGTCTATGTACATGTCTTACAGTAGTATAGACACAGCTATGTTTTACAGAATAGTAGGTATATGAGCTCACTGGCTTGTTTAAAACCTCCGTTCTGGCGTTCTGCCTTATGTTTCTTTTCCTCTGCCTTTATTTTGTCTACACTCGTCTGTCATCCCTCACTTCTAATTAAGCCCTTGCTTATTTTCCCTGCCTGATCCCACCTTAGCAAAGCTTTCCAGCAGTAAGCCATCCCTCTCTCTGAGAGAGAGAGAGAGAGAGAGAGACAGAGAGAGAGACAGAGAGAGAGACAGAGAGAGAGAGAGAGAGACAGAGAGACAGAGAGAGATAAAGAGAGAGAGAGCAAGATGGCTAGGCAGTAGGCACTGAAATTCAGCTTCTGCTCAATATAGCCTTACTTAGCTACTGGAAGCTATTTGGGAAATTTTTTAACCGACATTGTCTCTGTGACAGTCTTACGTCTGGCTGGCAGCTTGCACTGTTGTATGTTTATGTGTGTGTTTGTGCCTCTCTCCGTGTGTGTGTGTGTGTGTGTGTGTGTGTGTGTGTGTGTGTGCGCGTGTGTGTGTGTGTGTGTGTGTGTGCATAGGCTGTGGAAAGACCTACACCATGCTGGGTACGGACAAGGAGCCGGGCATCTACGTCCAGACGCTCAACGATCTCTTCCGCGCCATCGAGGAGACGAGCGACGACATGCAGTACAGCGTGTCCATGTCATACCTGGAGGTGGGCTAGCGTTGCCTCAGATAAGGCCTATAAAATGAAGAAGATTAAGTCCACAGACAACACCAGTAATATGGTCCCAAAAAATGGTTAAAAAAAGTTTAGAGGCATATTACTGGTGTCATGGACTTCATCTTAATTACATACAATAAATACACAGGAAATTAATGAAATAATGAACTGTAGACAGTATGATGTCCTCTCTGGGTGTGGGGCTTTGTGACAAACCCTCACTGACCCTCACTGACCTCCTGCAGTATACACCTACTTCAGATCACTTACCTGCCGCCATTCAGCTCATCCGTCCTGTGTGACAGTAAAGGTCACTCCTCCCACATGCCGAGAATTGATAGCCAGGCTACTGTATGTCAGTCAACTACCCGAAAGCCACCTCATGGCATTTTTGGGTTAAAAAAATCAGTGAACAGAGGGAGGGCTATGACACTTGATGTGGGGGGCTGAAACCAATGATGCTGAACTTCAACATTAAGTTTGAGTATGTACTGTATGTTGCATTCAGACATTTGTGATTGGTATTAATAACTCACATCAAGTACCTGCTCACCAGGAAGCATCTGCCAGCTCATGGGCAGAAGTCAAACTCTTTACACAACATGAAACAAGGTATAAGAGTCTGGTCCACCAGGCTAGGGTAATGGCCTTGCGATTGACGATACCATGCAATTGACAAGCCATAAGACAAAGCAGCCACAAAACCATATTGAGAAAAATGGTGGCAACACTGCTTATTGCTTACTGTATATAATAATAATAATAACCTTTACTTGTATAGCACATTGCACAGTGCTTTACAGTTTGGCAAGGTCACAAACAAAACAGCATTTCCTGCAGTCCAATGGCATCGGAGTAATTGAGTGATTGCAATAATGGAGTGGCGTAGTGTCACAGCAGCGCAATGCCCTGCTGATGCTGGCTCTTGCGTGAACACGGGTAAAGCATTTGTTGTATCTTGGTGGTGCAGGGGGGTTGTTTAGGCACTGTTGACAGTTCCTGCTTGTGTCCGTGTGTCCATATTGCTGTACATATTGTAATATCTGTACATTTTGGCATTATCAAGAGACAATTACAGAGGACCACATAAAACCATAACTGTCTACGCCCATTGACTCATATGACTAGCCCTCTCCTAATCTGATCACCATTGACCTCATGAAAACCCATCTGTTTATGCCGAACCTCTCGCCAGCAGCGACGCATAACAGCGAATGCTGACTGACATGTAATGGTGTTATAATCGTTATACGGCTTAACGCATGTGCTGGGAGAGACGTTAGAGATGATAACACGTTGTTAATTTGAGCATCTGTTGCTAGGTGTCGATCGGTAACACCGCCCAACTGTTTCTGTGTGTGCGTGTGTGTGTGTGTGTGTGTGTGTGTGTGTGTATAAGTGTGTAAGTGTGTGTGGCCAGCCTTGTCAACACAGAGATTATCTCTATGCCGCCCAGATTGGGGCGATGGACAAACCTGATAGCTTCCCGCTGGGGCTCCATGTGGCCTGGACGAGGTTTACCATACACACACACGCACACACGCACACACGCACACACGCACACACGCACACACGGTTACCCAGATAGCTCAGGATGACTAGCAGAGATACATAGAGTAAAGCAAAAGACACACACCTCCTTGTCTAAAGTCTGAGTGCTGGACCACAGATAAGGCCTATAAAATGAAGAAGATAAAGTCCACAACACCAGTAATATGGTCCCAAAAAATGGTTAAAAAAAGTTTAGAGGCATATTACTGGTGTCATGGACTTCATCTTCTGAATAGATGAACAGAGACATGCGTGCTCACCGTTTTACAAGTAATTTTGTTCAAAAAAGCGTTTCAGAAACGAACCATTGTTTTCTGAACAAAATTGCTTGCCAAATGGTCAGTATGTGGCATACTCTCTTAAGCCTTTGATTTGCGACCTTTGGGTCTTTTCCAACACACCTCCCTGCCAAAGAGGTGTGCAAGATTTTTTTTTTTTAAATTTACCCAGAGGCAGGGACAGCCGGCAGGGAAGGCCTCTCTGGCACTAGAAAGAGAGCTGGAGGGGGTGCTATTGAACCTGGCCAGTGGCCTTGGAGGAGGAGAGGAGAGAGCTTTTCAGATCTACCCTAAGCTTCTCACAGCACCTGTTGTTGTTGTTGTTGTTGTTGTTGTTGTTGTTGTTGTTGTTGTTTTCAGGGCACTCTTCTAAATCAAGGTCCCCTGCTGGGGTGATGTGGGGTGGGGTGGGGTGGTGATGGAGGGGTGGTGGTGGTGGTGGTGTTGGAGGGGATTTGGTTTGAGGCGTTGAGTGCGATGTGATAACAAACCATCTCATCAGCAACCACTGATAGGCCTCTTAAGTATGGCTCCTTTCGAAATCTGCACTTTAGGCTTGATTACAGGCTGTTGTACTGCATATGTAAGGATGTTTAGAGAAAGACGATTTATTTTTTTTGAAAGCGAGAGAGAGAGGGAGAAATAGAGTGAGGGATATTCAGAGAGAAAGAGAGAGAGAAAGAGAAAGAAAGAGAGAGAGAGAGAGATTCATAGGCTGTCAGAGCATTTTGTTGTGGCTCATTTTTCCTGTTTTGTTATGTGTCATTACTGGAGGGCATAACAGAGGTAGCTAATGCTAATGCATGCATATTTACTGTCACTTTTAGCTCTGATGACAAGCCTGTGTTAGATTAGCCAATCAGCCCCAATGCTGCTACACTAATGTTAAAGGAGTGTCATGAGTTTGTGTGTGTGTGTGTGTGTGTGTGTGTGTGTGTGTGTGTGTGTGTGTGTGTGTGTGTGTGTGTGTGTGTGTGAGAGAGAGAGAGAGAGAGAGAAATAGAGAGAGAGAGTGAGAGAGACAGTGTGAGAGACAGTGCAACAGAGAGATAGAGAAAGAGAGAGAGATGAGTTTGTGTGTATGTTTGTTTGTGAGAGAGGCAAAGAGAAAATAATGAGTGTGTCTGTATTGCATTAGTCGTGGAGGGGGGGTGGAGAGAAGGACGTACAAACAGAAAGACAGAGAAGAAGGGAGGGAAAGAGAGAGAGACGGCATTAGACCATTAGGAGCAGAGAACACAAACAGCTTGCCATGATTTACAGCATTTAATTAGCATTCATGCTAATATTTTAAAGGCCGGCCATCTGTGGGTGCTTAGCATGGGCGTTGGGCAGATGAGTATGGCTGCCTGTCGATGATTCATCCCTACTCCACTAAAGCCCCCACAGAGCCAGCGAAAAAGACAAACAGCACCTGTCCATAAGCTGGAGGGATTCTAGAGCTGGTTGGGGCCCAAAAGCCAAAAAAACATCCTAATTTCTGTGAAAAACTCTCCTGAAACCTTCTGCTCAGAGGGTACTTGCTCTGCCACACTTTTGTTTACTCTGCATAGCTGTAGCTTGGTTTGTCTTTTCTCTATTGTGGGGTTGCTTTGGATGAACGTGTTCACTGAGTGTAGTGTAATGTAATGTAATGAAAAACTGTATTAGCACGACTGTAGATTCAGGTTTGTCCTGTAGTATCCTGGGACTCCAAGCAGTAGCCTGTGTCGCCTTTTGTCCAGCTACACCTGTCCATGGACTAAGCCCCCTAAGGAACTAGTGGAGGGCATTAACCTCTGCTGGACAGGGCAGTTGAGCACTCCAGGGGGGCAATTCTGGATGGGACAGAACATGAGCAAATACCATATCACTTTAAAAATATTTTGTAAAAAGAAAAAAGAATATGTTAGTTCTCTAGCCGGAAAAGAACAAATGCTCAAAATGTTGTGCAATCATTCACATCATACATATTGTAAATGCCATACATGCCATTGTTGTTATGGATGTGACATACAGTACGTACATGTACCATGGCATTGCTGTTGTAAATGTAACTTAAAGTCCACTTTCTGTGGAACTGGCCATTGTGAAGACAACAGCCACCGCTGTGGGTACAGTACCACACTCAGGGGGGTAGGAGCAGAGGTCGAGCTAGGCAACAGGCAGTGAACTCAGGCAGTGGACCTCCAGGCCAGTAAAAGGCATCAGAGGGTTGACAACTTCTAAATGACAGCAGCAGCAGCAGTGGTAACAATGCCGTTTTCACTGAAAGTGCTGAAGTTTTTGCTTGGGGGGGTCCCAAACAGACTCTCAGAATCGCCTCTGGGTGTGAGGGTCGAGAGGGTAAGGGGTTAAGGAGTGACCCTCCTCTCCTTTACCCACCCCACCTTTACACCCCACCCCCTTGAGGCGATAAATCTCCCCCCCACCGACCGACCGACCGATGCGTTGGTCCACTAGGGGCCCTGGTGTCGGTGTAGTAGTAGCGGTGCGGTGGCAGTTTGCCGTCTCCAGGGCCCTGTTGAGCATGTCACCGCACACTGGCCAACACAAAGGGGGCCTAACGGGTGTTTTATGACCGCGCTTTTTAGTGCCGACCAGAGGGGGGAGAAAAAACATCTGCTCTCTCTCTCTCTCTCTCTCTCTCTCTCTCTCTCTCTCTCTCTCTCTCTCTCTCTCTGCGTCGAGGCTTTCAGAGAGCGGCCTATATGTGTTGGAGCTACACACACAAATACACACACACACACACACACACACACACACACACACACACACAAATACACACACAGACACATACACACCCATGCACTCTCCCTCTCTCTCTTTCTCTCTCTTTCTCTCTCTGTCTCTCTGTCTCTCTCTTTCTCTGACACACACGCACACACACACACACACACGGACACACACACATGTACACTGTCAAGAAAGCAAATGATATGCATGGAGTCACTGAGGGTTACACACACACAGTTTGCCGTTTCCTGTAGTTTCTTTCTATCCGTTTTCTTTTTTTTTTTTTTTTCATTTTTCTCCTCTGACAAGCCTCGTTTGTCTTTCTCACTCCTAGCTATTTCTTATTATAAGTTGAATTTGGAGATGACCTAAAAAAAAAACGCAGCCTATACCTGCTCAAAGTCATGGAAAATCACTAGCTCTCTGTCTGTTTACATGAAAATTAGCCTTCCTTGTGTGAAGAAGATGCACTTAGTCAGGTCTAAAGATGGAGACTTGGTGTGTTGGTATCCATATTCAGTGGGAAGGAATGGACTCCCTGGGAGGGAAAGGAAGGAAGAAAGAAAGAATGAATGAATGTTTTCTCGTATGCGGCCCAGACAAGGAGCCCTCCCATCAGCCCCTGTCCTGTCCTTCGCTCCTGCTAGCGTCCACGCCGGTAAAAGATGGTTAGTTAGTGGTCGGACGTTTTCGTTGCTGCTGTCAATGGGATCTTTTTTTATGCTAAGCTAACATCGCCCCTCTCTTAAAATTACAACAACACGCCGTTCTCTTTTAAAAAAAACGCCTGTCAAAGCAAATGACATGCGCAGCCACGGTACAAAAACGTCACCGTGGGGGGAAACCGTGGCGAAGTTTGAGGGGATGTTTTAAAAGAGACCACGTGCGTTAGGTTAGGTTGAGGTGTAATTTTATTTTTAACCTTGAATGATCTGGCTCGTGGTCTGGTCTGGTCAGAATGACATCCTACTGAGACTGAGGGAGCTTTTGTGTCACAAAGGCGGATGCATATTTTTAAGGGTAGTCTGAGAATAACTAAAAACACACACACACACACACCAACCCACCCACTGGTCAGCTGGGTGGCAAAACAAGCACAAACACCACACACATACAGACCATGCATGACTAGCCTGGCACATGCACACACACACACACACACACACACACACACACACACACACACACACACACACACACACAGCCTGGCCACCTTGTTTAGCACTGCACACATAATCTTCTCAATTTGTCAGTTGTCACACTGCATAAACAAACTATAAGTTGTTTGTGTGTGTCTGTGTGTGTCTATATATGGACAACTGAATGTCCTCAGTCACAGTTTTATATAGAAAACTGACTATAATTAACTGAATTTATAAATATGAAATAAGTAAATACAGTATAGGACTTTTGACTAAATACCTTGAAATCTTTACCATGAAACTCCATTTATCAGGATTCCTATACATACATTTTTATATAATAATCAATATTTTAATTTTATGTATCTAAATATAAATCTTGATCTTAGATCTCTAGTAAGTCTGGTTAACTGGATATGTACTATATCTTATATGACTAATATGTGTGTGGGTGTATGTTTTGTGACTTTATATTTGTGTTGATATGTCTTATATGTGACTAATGACTAATGTCTGACTAATATGTGTTTTTGGTGGCTCCCTTCAGATCTATAACGAGATGATTCGGGACCTGCTGAACCCATCGTCAGGCTTCCTGGACCTGAGGGAAGACTCCAAAGGAGAGATCCAGGTGGCCGGAATCACGGAGGTGTCCACCATCAATGCCCGCGAGGTGGGTCACATCACACGCAAATGAGTCCATGTGTACACACACACACACACACACACACACACACACACACACACACACACACACACACAGATGGCATAGATACATGTGCTCATGAACAGATGTTAACACAGACACACACACACACACACATACATAAACACAATGTGTGAAATAAAGAAAAAGTGAGAATGTAAACCACACAAACACAGACACACACAAACACATAAACACATAAAGAGTGTAGAGCATACATATACATGTTTATGCAGACCACACACACACACACACACACACGTACACACACACACACACACACACACACACACACACACACACACACAGATGGCATAGATATATGCGTTCATGAACAGATGTTAACACAGACACACACACATAAACACAAAGCGTGACATAAAGAAAAAGTGAGAATGTAAACCACACAAACACAGACACACATAAACACATAAAGAGTGTAGAGCATACATATACATGTTTATGCAGACCACACACACACACACACACACACACACGTACACACGTACACACACACACATGTACACACACACACACACACACACAGCATACAGCCGAAGAACATAGACAGAGAGATTCTCAGAACACATGTGGCCAACACGTGTACACACTGGTGCAGCAGCAGCATCCCTGGATTTTTAATGAGGAACAGTTGTATAGAGTTTTTAAAAAGGAGCTCGGTGTCGTGTCATGTCATGGAGCTCATGGAGTGAAGTAACGCCCTATCCTATCCCCTTACCTCTGCCACTCACCTGTCCAAAAAAAAAGGACCTTCAGTACAGTACAGTACATGTACAGCTTGACAGATCACAGCTTGACCTTTCACCTTTGACCTATCCCCTTACCTCTGCCACTCAACTGTCCAAAAAAAATGACCTTCAGTACATGTACAGTAACAGTACATGTACAGCATATCACAGCTTTGATTGACCTTTCACCTTTGACCTTTGACCTTTGTGTGGTCCCCACGTGCAGATCATGGAGCTGCTGATGAAGGGCAACAAGCAGCGCACGCAGGAGCCCACGGCAGCCAATCAGACGTCCTCGCGCTCGCACGCCGTGCTGCAGGTGGCCGTGAGGCAGCAGAGCCGCTGCAGGGACGTACTGCAGGAGGTCCGCTTCGCCAGGCTGTTCATGATCGACCTCGCCGGCTCGGAGCGCGCCTCACAGGTGTGTGTGTGTGTAGGGAAGTGTGTGTGTGTGTGTGTGTGTTAGTGTTAGTGTGAGTGTGAGTGTGTGTGTGTGTGAGTGTGAGTGTGTGTGTGTTAGTGTGTGTGTGTGTGTGTGTACTGCAGGAGGTCCGCTTCGCCAGGCTGTTCATGATCGACCTCGCCGGGTCGGAGCGCGCCTCACAGGTGTGTGTGTAGGGAAGTGTGTGTGTGTGTGTGTGTGTGTGTGTGTGTGTGTGTGTGTGTGTGTAGGAGGTTCAGTTCGCATGGTTTTTTCTGATTGATCTTGCTGAATCTAAGCGTGCCTCACAGCTGTGTGTAGGGGTATGTGTGAGTGAGTGTGTGTGTGTGTGCGTGTGTGTTGCACCCTTAATGATTGACCTGCAGAATCAGAATGTGTGTGGGCATGTGTGGGTGCATCTGTGCATGTCTGTGTAAATGGAACACTCATTATGATTGACCTTGCAGAATCGAAACGTGTATGAATATGTGGTGTGTGTGCGCACACATATCACATGTGCCTGGGAACACGTTTTTCTGTTTGTTTCCAGGGAAATACCGTAGTTACCACTTTGCTGAAACCTACTGCCCAGCCTTGCTCTTTAATCCCCACAGTACTTTATTCGCATTTCAATTTTTAAATGTAATTACAAACACAAAAATTAATAGATTAATAATTAAAAAAAAAACATCATGATGTATACATTTCAATTCAAGACTTACTGTATCCATTAAAGAAGCAGATTTGACGTTGACAAATGAATCCTTTTCACATCCATCTGTGGGTGATTCATCATGTCTTAGTTCATGGGCATCACTAGGCCTTTTTTACTCAGGCCCGTGCCCCAGTAAACATCAGCTATGCGCCAGTAAAAAATGTTTCAAGAGTTTACTAACAAACTAGTTTCTTTGGCAGATTCATTAAGTTCAGCTGTAGGAAAATAGTGTATTTTATCTTTTTATCACCTGTACTTTCTAACTAATTTTCTGATTGGTCTGGGACATTCTCATAGACATTCTATCTGTAAACTGTAACATGCCTCCAGTTCAGTGCACCATTCTGGAGAGAGATGAAGTGAGGTAGCATGGAGTTCCTGCACCAAAAGTAGAACTAAAGCAGTATTGAATTGCTTCTCTAAATAAATATCAGAAAATTCTTCTCACAAAGCAGAGACAGGGGCAGGGACAGTGAAACAGTGACAGATGAGGAGGGTGGTGAGAGAGGTAAGATTATGGTTGTGTATGTGCCAGTCAGAGATAACTAGCCAGCTAATCAAGGTTCATAATGTGTGAGATGTTGAGGTGAGACTGTGGTCGCTCATCTGTTCATACATTCAGCATCAGCATGCATTAAAAACCCTAAATGCCAGCAACAGGCCGGGTGTTACAGTCAGGGTGTTGATTACCCCTCCATATTAGGGGGGGGGCACTGCCTTTTACAGGGGGTACTACGTCTTACTGTACATTAGTTAGAGCTTTATTGATCCCCATGAGACACAGACAGGCATATCAACAACAAAAGAACACATACACAGCAAAAAAAATAAATAAATAAATAATAATAATAATAATAATATGTTACATTAATTACATTAATATGTCGGTACCCCACAACCCTGCTATTTTTGTGCCTTTGGGGGATACTGGGTCTTGATCAGGGGGGGTCCCGTACCCCCCGTAATTCGAACTATGGCTAGAGTGGCTGGTTGAGATGAGGAGTGAGGGCCCTCCTGCATTATGTAACCCATAGTCACGGCAACCCGCTCCAGGCCATGACAAATGTGGCGCCATTACTATGGATGTGAGAAGGAGTTACGCCTCCCTCTCACACCCTTTACACACACTGTCATACACATGCATGTCACACTTACACACACAAACACACACACACACACACACACCAATGACACACAGGTGTTTACACACGTTTACGCACACACAAACACACACACAATACACAATACACATACACATACACACACAACAAAACACACATACTGTACACTGGCACAGATGCACACACACACACAGATACAAACACACATAGACACATACACAGACACACACACACAATACATGTACACAGGCTTGCACAGATGCAGACACACACAGGGTTATCAACAGACACACAAGTTATCAACACGCACACACACACACACATATGCACACACACATGCACGCACACACAAATAACATGCACAGATCGTTACAATACTGACTCACACACACAGACACACATGATGGGAGAGAAAAACACATGCAATCATGCAAGCACTGGTGGAGCACGGAGTGCTGCTGTCTTCCCATGGAAACTGTCAGAAAGGTTAAGCAGGCCTGGGTGTCTGTGGGTGCTCTCCTCCTCTCTCCCTCTCTATCCTCCCCTCTCCTCCCTTATCCTCCTCTATCTTCCCCT
>CM059287.1:9007778-9025278 GCA_030347295.1 Setipinna tenuifilis | reverse complement strand
CTCTGTTTCTTCCCTCTCTTTCTGTTTTGCACCCCATCATTGCGTTCACTCTTTTCATCCTTCCTTCATTTCTTTCCTTTCTGCCTCCTCTCTCTTTGTATTCCTTAATCATCCTCTTCACCCCATCTGTTCCTTATTTCCCTCCCACCCCATCTTTTTCTCCCTCATTTCTTTCTCATTTCTTCTACTTTTTTTATCCTCTCCCCCTTGTTTCTTCTCTCTTTTCTGTCCCTCTCTTCCTCCACCCCTCCCTCTTCCTTCTCCTCATTTCTCCACCCTACCTATTTCTTTGTCTTCCTCTGTGTTTTATTTCTCTCTCTCTCTGTCTCTCTCTCTTTCTCTCTCTCTCTCACTCTTTCACTCTCTCATTTCTTCTACTCTTTTATCCTCTCCCCTTCTCTCTTTTCTACCCCTCCCTTCCTCCACCTCTCCCTCTTCCTTTTTCCACCCTATTTATTTCTTTTTCTTTCTTTGTTTCATTTCTCTTTCTCTCTCTCTTTCTCTCTCTCTCTCTCTCTCTCTCATTTCTTCTACTCTTTCATCTTCTCCTCCTTCTTTTCTGTCTTCCCTCTCTTTTCTGTCTCTCTCTCCCTCCTTCCCTCAGGTGAAGCGTAACCTGTTGAACGTGTCCTACCACATTGCCCAGTACACCAGCATCATAGCTGACCTGCGCAGCGAGATCCAGCGGCTCAAGAAGAAGATCGCGGAGCAGGGCAGCCGCCAGATCAACTCGGACAGGACCGACATACGTCATGTGCAAGGTTAAACACACATGACGAATACACACACACACACATACACACACACACACATACATATATATATACAGTATATATATATCTTGGACTATTAAAATAACTGGTGTACAGTAGTTTAACATAAGATTTTGCTATTTATTTTCAGCTAATGGGTGTTGGTGACTCTTATAATGTCGTAGCACATATTGGAATTGCATATATAGTCGAAGTATATGACTACATAAAATGAGTCCAATTACCAAGGCCTAGCCTGTACATTCAAAATACATTATAGAAAGAATCAAGTTGGAAAGCTTTATCAAGGCAAAGCAAGTTTATGTTTTTTGTATGGCGAATTTCATACACACAGGCAGTTCAATGTGTTTAACAAAAATAAAACCAAAGGACAATATGTAAAAACATAAATGATTTCAAAAATTGTAAATGCTTAAAAGAATAAAAGTAAAACGAGTATAAAGTAAATTAGATATGTTTAATAAAAAGGAAAGAAAGAAAACATAGTAAAAAGCATTACCAGATGCAAAGTCAGTCCACACTATTGTCCTGGATTGACTGACATGGTTATGCTCTGTGGTGTGTGTGTGTGTGTGTGTGTGTGTGTGTGTGTGTGTGTGTGTGTGTGTGTGTGTGTGTGTGTGTGTGTGTGTGTGTGTGTGTGTGTGTGTGTGTCTGTGTCTGTGTCTGTGTCTGTGTCTGTGCATGCGTGCAGCGGAGGTCCAGGCCCACTCCAGCCAGCAGAGCCGGGCCGAGATGGACCAGCTGCGGGAGCAGCTCATCGACGCCTTCCGCCAGCAGATGGAGATCCGCAAGAGCCTGATGGAGCTGGACAACAGCAACATGGAGATCCAGATCGACACCTCCAAACACCTGCTCACCATCGCAGAGTGAGTCGGAGGAGAAAAAAACACATGACACACACACACACACACACACACACACATATTTGCTGCTGACCATCGCAGGGTGAGTCGGAGAAAACACATGCTACACACACACACACACACACACACACACACTACGTCACAGGTAGGCCTAATCACCATTTTTATCACGTGACTGGATGGGAAGAAAGCTCAGCAACAATCCACGTCATTTCCAACATTTGCTTTTCTTATTTACTTCCATTACTTCCATTATATTTACCATTTTATTTAACAAATACCAAAAAAAAACAAATGTATGAATTAAAAGGAAATAAGTCTATGAAATGGCCATCACACACACACACACACACACACACACACACACACACACACACACACACACACACACACACACACACACATATTTGCATAACATACCACCAGAGACATACCACATACCATAACATATCACACCACAGGAGATAGATCTATCTATCTATCTATCTATCTATCTATCTATCTATCTATCTATCTATCTATCTATCTATCTATCTATCTGTCTATCTATCTATCTACCTATCTATCTATCTATCTATCTATCTATCTATCTATCTATCCATCCATACCACCAGAGACATACCACATACCATAACATACCACAGGAAATAGATCCATCCATCCATCTATCTATCTATCTATCTATCTATCTATCTATCTGTCTGTCTCTGTCTGACCGTGCATCTGTCTTATCTATCTGTTTGACTATCTGTTTGTCATTCGTCTGTTCGTCTGTCTGTCTTCAATCAATTCATCCATCCATCCATCTAATAGCTGTTTTCTTCTTCTTCTTCTTTTCTCTTCCAGCTGGGAGCAGGAGCGGTGTCGGCGGAGGAGGAAGTGGCGGGCGGAGCGGAGGAAGGAGAGCTCGTACAAGGACGAGAGCGAGAAGGACTCCGACTCACCCGAGTCACCGCCGGACAGCACGGAGACGCAGGAGGTTGCCATGGCGAGGGAGAATCTGGTGACCCTTATGGCTGAGCAGAAAAAGATCCGTAAACAGAAGGTATAGTGCAGCTCTTCAGAGCTACCACTAGAGGGAGCCTGTAAACAACGAACATGAAACAGGGTTCCAGGCTTTAATTCATAAGTGTTTTAATATATACAATTATTACATTTATTACATTTATTTACAATTATTACATATCACATTACATTTCAAAATTGTACTCAGGTTTTTTTGTTAACAAACCTCATTGGGCCAGATAAAAGTTAAGTTCTTCACTATTGAATGAAGCTATGAGGATTGTGTTAGCAGTAACTTGTAGTGGTAGCTGGTTACTAATGATTTTTTTCTCTCTTTCTGAATGTCTGTGTGTCTGTCTCTCTCTCTCTCTGTCTCTTTTTGTCTCCATCCTTCCCTTTCTGTCTATCTCTCTTTCCCTCTCTCCCTGTCCCTTCTCCCTTTCCCTTCTCTCCTTCTCTCTGTCTCTCTGTCTGTCTCTCTCTCTCTGTTTCTCTCTCAGGCGTCTCTGGAGCGGCGGTTTGTGGATCTTCGTGAGCGGGCGCGGCGGTTGGAGGAGCTGCTGCCGAGGCGTGTGAGCTCTGAGGAGCAGAGGGAGGTGCTGGGCCTCCTATGCAAGGTGAGGAGCTATAACAGCAGAGCCCAGGGTTCCCACGGTCATGGAAATCCTGGAAAAATCATGGAAATCAAAAAAAGTCATTTTCCAGGCCTGGAAAAGTCATGGAATTCTGTAAATTCAATTAAAGTTTTGGAAAAGTCATGGAATTTTAATAGGTCGTTCACGCAATGACATTGTTCTGTCAAGATATAATTTATTATTTCACGAAATATGTGCTAGCCGACCGCTCTAGTAATTTGATGGAATCCGAAAGTATTGCGCTGTCTGTCTTTGGTCGCTGAGAGTGAGGGAAGAGGGGAGGGGAGGGTTGCAACAAAACGAAGGCTTAACATTTCATCTTTAGCCGTAAAAGCATGCAAAAATTTTACATACATACGGTGTCGTGAAGGCGTGGAAAAACATTTCAGGTCAAAAAAAAGAGTAATGGAAAAGTTTTGAAATTTTGTCAGTGAAAAAGAACCCTGAGAGACGCTTCTCCTCACATTACGAGTGGGGGGGTGAGACTACAAACTCCAAATAAGAAATGATCCGTAGACCATAGAGCTAAATGATTAAGACTATTTTAAGAAGTTCATTAGTGTTTGACGTAACGTTTCAAGCTGTGTGGCTTTTCCTTTAGGCTTTTTTTTACTCAGATGAAAAAAATTCAGAGGAAGAGCTGCACGTCTTCAAAGGTTACGCTATTACATTTCTTAATGGGAGATATATGGTGTGTGGATCATTTTTGACTATTTTTAGGACACTTTTGTTTGGCACCCTGCACCCACCTAAAATAGGACTTGGATGTGCACAGTTCCACACTGCATGGACTCTGTCTCAATGGTTGAGATATGAGCCACGACCACACCTCAGTGGAGTGACTGGTGTGGATTAACTTAAAAACAAAGGCCTCACACATTGCTACAAGGCAGCAGCAGTGTAGCACAGATATGCAGACAGGGTGATAAATTCTGTGAAACAAAATCAATTCCAGGACTTCCAGGACTAGTCTCTGCCTCATTTAAAAATGGCCTCAAATCTAATTAATGAACCCAATTTTAAAATGGAAATTTGTTCTAAATTGCCGAACCAGACGTGCAGTTGTTGTTATCCTGGCAGGCAACCAGAGGAGCTAGGTTAGTGTACTCAACAGCTTTGGTGTTGCTGGTCCTACTAAGGAAGTCTGTAAGGTTAAGGGAGATGCCTAACCCACTTTGTCTAATGTGGAAGAATATTTTTGATGACATGGTAACTGCCAACATGATTATTTTAAAAATTAGAATAAGAGGGGAGTTTCTACCATTATAAGCATAAATACCAGAGAGGGGACAGGTCCTCTTCACATCACTTCGGACCTCAGAGGCAGCATTGTGGGTCTTCTGCAGAACACCTGTTGGGGAATTGGTGCTTTTACCATCTCAGCAGTGCAACACTCTTAGCAGGCGGGCAAGCTGTTGACTTTAAGTGATGTTGTGATCAAAAGGCTCTTCAGTCATCAACAACTTACCCCTAACCCTAACCCCCCACATACCAACTACTCTCATTTCTGTAAAGAGATCCAGAGTCCTAAGTTATGAAGTCACTTGGTTTTTTGGTAGAGGCATTTTCCCACCACACTAACCAGCTTTCCCGCCACTTCCCCAGGTGCACGAGCTGGAGATCGAGAACGCCGAGATGCAGTCTCACGCGCTGCTCAAGGACAACCTGATCCGCCAGAAGGACGCCGTGGTGCAGCGCTTCGAGCAACACCGCCACCTCTGTGACGAGATCATCCAGCAGCAGCGCCAGTTCATTAACGGTGAGTCAGTCAGTGGGGTTGCAGGAACGGGGTGGACAACAGGGATACACACAGGTATGAGGCAAGAGAGTAGGCAGAAATCCCATAAAATGAGTGGGCCCAGAAAAAATCAGGTGGGCTTGTAGATCTCACAGATGTTCCCGCAAACCTTAATTCAACAAGGCCATATGAAAGCCACAGAGTGTTCCAAACAGTGAAGGACACAATGATTATACATGGCATGACTATGCAGTTTAAACACACAAGGTACACAAAACACAACTTGATTCATTAAACCCCGATGATTATACATAGCTAATAGATGATATACATTTTATTCCCAAAACACAAAAGTTATTACATACACAGCCAATCAGCCTAAAAGAGCCTTCTGATTGGGTGGGTGGGCCTGATTGACAAGTGGGTGGGTACAGGCCCACCCCAAACCCACCTGTAGCTACAGCTATGGTCTGAGGGCCTTAAATCTTAGTGACAGTGAGGAGGAGGTAGAGGAGTCTGGTTGGTTGGGAGGCTGGTTCGATTTCACGTTCTCTGCAATCGAAGTGGTTTTGCATGACAGCCTTCACAACTGGTGTGTAAATGTACATTAAATGTTAAGTGCTTTAGACAGAAGGCGCTCTATCAATGCAGTCCATTTGCCATATAAGTGTAAAAGAAAATGTAAAATAGTATTAATATCCATCTTGCCAGTTTACAAAAAAAAGAAGAAAAACTAAAAGGATTGGTCGATCTTATGTATTGATCTTATGTCGATCGAACTCATCTCCGGTAAGTCACAGGGGTTGCAGTAATATGGGACGGGATTATTATAACCTTAATGTTCTTTTACACGTGCGCATTGTTTTTACTTGTTGACTGCATTTCCGATTGTACCTCTGAGAATGCTCTCTCATTAAGAAAACAATGATAAATAAAGTGTTAAACAAATAGGGTTAGTTGCTGGAGTTGCAGTAACTGGGTAGAAATCAGAAATGTGTGTATACTACCCACAGATGGGTTAAATGCAGAGGACAAATTTCCCTTCAGGATAATTATAAGACTTAACTGACTAAAAAAACAAGAACAAGACAGGTGTGTCAGGGCACCTAGTAACAGGTATCATGTGACACTGGTGTCCAGTGTAAGTTCAAGAACCCAGTGTCCACTGGCTTTGACCTTGCTGTTGTCCTATCCTGTCGTACAGTCAACCACAAGATGCCAGAGCAGGGCTTCGTTTTTTTTTCTTGCAAAAGATCAACTGGTTACGAAGTCACATTCTCATTATCCCACTCTATCCTCCCACCACATATTTCAGTGGCACCTAGAAATGTATTAATTAATATTTAAAGGTCAACTTCTATCGTTATTTTTATTCATATTGCTGTGTCGCCACTATGGTTTAATGCATTGTGCGTCATTTCTGTGAAAAACCCCTTCAAGGCTCCTTTAAGAACAATATGCCCCTTTGCATGAGCCCACATAAAATGACAAAATAAACTTTAATTGAATAAATGTAATCTTCATATGATTCATATGATATGAAAGCCAAGAAGTGCTTGTTCACACTTGGTTAGAGTTACAGTTTATGAATACCTGCTGAGTGGCACAAATGACTATAGTAGAAGAGTAACTCTGTTACTGTGCAGTATTCTCCTAAACTGAAAGTCAAGCCTGTTACTGGTTGTGTCAGTATACAAAACACATTTGACTGTGTGAAATACCCGAGGCAGTGAACATGAAACTGTCAGATTCCTGTGGGTCTTTGTCTTCATTAGAGTCTGTGTGTGTGTGGGAGAGAGAAAGAAAGAGAGAGATGAAGAGGGAGAGAAAGACAGTCGTCCCCTGAGGTTAGTTAAGGTTGCAGAAGATTGGGGAGTCGCAGGTGCTTCCTTTAAGACTAACAAACTGAAAGAGTCAAGTGAGAGGCTCAAGACCTCTCAGTCATGCCCAAAGTGCAGTCCTGTCACTTTGGTCACCAAGAAACAAATGATAAAATGTAAACAAAAAGCAACAAAAAAAAAATGTGTGAAACATAAGAATGGTTCCCCTGTGAAAGTAATGAATCCTCTGTGTGTGTGTGTGTGTGTGTGTGTGTGTGTGTGTGTGTGATGCAGACCACAGTCTCCTGGTACCCCCTCACCTGCAGGAGCTCTATGAGATGTACATGAGGGAGCTGGACGAGAGGAATCTGGACCGCATCATGGCCCTGGATAAGGTCACTGGACGCACACTCAAGGTACCCCTAAAGACAACTGTAATGATCGCCCCCTGATTACGTCACGGGTTGTTGCCTAGGGTGACATATACTTCTGATACCGCTTGCAGCGTGGGGATGTGTTGCTATCTGTCTAGGAAGGGACCGTAAGTTTACTGCTTATTAGATACGACAGACCATGTCTACCCTATGATTTGTTATAGCAACCTTCTCGTAATAAACTAAGAACAGCATTTTCCTTCGTGTCCGGCTGAGTGTTATACTGTACTTTGCATACATCTAATCTGAAAGTGCTTACAGGCAGGCTGATGTCACTGTTGTTTTCCCTGCAGGAGGGCTCGCTGCCCAAAATCACGCTGCCCAGTAGAGGTCGCGACCCCCTGCAGGAGCTGGACTCCGACCAGGAGAGCGTGCGCACGCTGGGCTCGGATAACCGGCGGGGCCGCGCCAAGATCCGCCGACATACCCTGCCCCCAATCCTGCCTGAACCTGAGGGGTAAGAGACCCCCCCATCCCATCCCCAAAGCA
Organism: Setipinna tenuifilis; assembly: GCA_030347295.1. NCBI lineage: Eukaryota > Metazoa > Chordata > Actinopteri > Clupeiformes > Engraulidae > Setipinna > Setipinna tenuifilis. The sequence continues at coordinate 9,017,518 of CM059287.1, read as the reverse complement.
TTCACGCAGGCCAGTAGTGTAGTGGAAGGAAATTATGACAAGGCTTACATGTATAGGACACCTACACCTGATATCAAGATATCAGAATAAATGCTCAATTGGCTTGCCATAGGAAACTGCTTTTATGTACGTAAAAAAAAGAAAAAAGACAAAACCGTGTGCACAGATTGTTTGGGTGTCAGCTCCAGTACAAATCCAAGGTGCTTTTGGAGTAAATCCTACTGGGGATCTCTAATGTGTAATGATGAACAAGCCCACTCCAGACACTCTCAGAGTCAAGGAAATAAACTTAAAAATCAATTTAAAATGCATGAGGTAAACTCTAATAAAATCTTTTATCATTGCATATATGCATTTACAAAAGTTACAAAATAGAGTTCACTTGCCTTACTATATTAAAAAACATGATTGTGGTTTTGTACAGTTTACCCCACATTTTCTTCCACTGATAAAAACAAAACACTCCAGTAAGACTTTAAGCCATCCAAATGCAGATGTAACAGAAGATGTAACAGAACACTTTGTCTGTCTGTCTGTCTGTCTGTCTTTCTGTAACTCTGTATTTCTCTCCAGGGACAACAACCGTGTGTTCAAAAACAGCCCCCATGCCAGACAGATTAAGAACTCAGTGGTGATGACCCCTCCGCCTATACACATCAATGGCCTGGGCAACAGAGAGGTGAGAGGTCACGTCCTTACCTGTTTAACTGCATTAGCTTAAGCTTGTGTCCTTAAGAGAACCTTCTTAATAGGGCAAATCCAGTATGCTCACTCATTCACTATGTAGTGCCCTAAGTATGAGAATCAGCCAATGTGACTGACTCTGTAGTGCTTACTATATAGTGAACGATGGAAGAATTTGGACATGTCTGAAGTGTTCTGTTTCAACACCTGGGATCCTTATTTATTTTTCCAATCACTTTTATAACGGTTTCACCAACAGTTGCCTGTAGCCTACAGGTGTGCTGTAAATACAAGTATTATGAAAGCAGTGCACCCTAAGACCCTAGTTGTTTCTTACAGTGGATTGCTGAATGTTTAGTAAGTAACCCCCTACGTGAGTTCCGGTGTTTGTGTGCTTACTGTGTGTGTGACTGACTGTGTTCCTCCAGCTGCATCCGTGTGTGCCGGAGAGCGCTCTGAGCTACAGCCACCTCAGCCACAGTGTCAGCAGCCACCTGGACTCGTCTCCAGAGAGCAGCGAGAACAGCACCGACGTCCCGCTCACACGCAAAGGTACCCCCCCCCCCCCCCCCCCCCCCAGAGGCTAGTCTGTACTCCACTGGGGCCCCAAGCAAAAACCCACCACTGCCGTTAAAAACAGCTGCTTGCATTGCTGCGTCCCAAAGGCCCTGTAGTGTCTTTGGGGGGCCCAAACAGTTGCCTACATTGGCTAGTCACCATAGGAACTATGGGTACTAGCTACTTAGCAACTTAAGCGGTTAGGCGTCGGACTTGTAGCCCAAAGGTTGCCGGTTCGACTCCTGACCCGCCAGGTTGGTGGGGAGAGTAATTAACCAGTGCTCTCCCCATCCTCCTCCATGACTGAGGTACCCTGAGCATGGTACTGTCCCGCCGCACTGCTCCCTTAGGGGCGCTGTTGGGAGCTGCCCCCTTGCACGGGTGAGGCATAAATGTAATTTCGTTGTGTGCAGTGTGTGTGTGCTGTGTCACAATGACAACTGGGAGTTGGGTGTTTCCCAGGTGGGCTTTCACACCTCTAGCTACATGTACACCTTTGGTGCCAGTACCCCCTCTGGTCCCATCAAATATGCAGTACATCTTTTAATGACTGATTTGACTTACCAACTGGTCAGTGATCAGTATATAAGAACATTGTAGATAGCATGAGTTTGTGAATTTCACTCCTAACTTCAGATTATTGCTGGACAATGTTGAGGTTGTTTAGTGGATAGACATTGCTGACAGGGTGGGATTTTTTTTTTTTAAATGTTCAGAAAAAGAGTTGTTAAGACTTCCACAAGAGGGATGTTGGGGTGCATGTGGTCATGATCATGTACATGATCACATCTCTTTACACTGTACAATCTCAATAGACAAAAGCCACCCCAAAATCACATCCTTTATGTTTTGTTGTTTCTTTTTTACTGTATTATTGATATCAGTGGTGGGGGAGGGGCTGGGGCTGCAGTGCACATACAGTGTCACAGTGGACCACTGTAAATCTTTAATAAGAAAAAAATAATCACAATTAAAAGTAGAAGATTAAAAAGTAAATAAATAGCTAAGTAAAACATGGCCTTTAGCACTAATATCCCACACTGTCCTCCTCAGAACGGCAGCAGATCATGCGTGGAGTGGAGAGCATCGCTGTCAAGGCAGCCCGACGTCGCTCCAAGGCCCTGGAGGTGGACGCCCTGCGCCTGCCGCCACCCCCCTCCCCGCTGGACGCCCACAAGCAAAAGAGCAGCCTGTCTCTGAGCGAGGCACCCCCCCTTGGCCCTCCCACGCCTCGCGGAGGAGGAGGCGTCGGAGGTGGGGCCAGTGTGGTCGGACGCCAGCCCAGCCCCGAGCTCCGACACGCCACGTCCGACGACAACCTGTCCAGCAGCACGGGAGACGGCACGTGGACCCGCCCACGTCAACGCCCGCAGGCCGCCAGGAACCCCGGTCAGCGCGAGCAGGACTTCGAGGCACGCCGACGCAAGAAGAGGTCACGCTCCTTCGAGGTCACAGGCCAAGCTGTAAGTAAACATCATCTGCGCTGAACAGCAGCAGATACACAGGGTGGGCCACATGGGACTCATTTTAAATGCTGCTATCATAGATTATAAAAGTACTAAGTATGTTTATTAGAGTTCTACATTATCTAATATTTTTCATATTTTTTTAAATATTAGATTTATATTCAGTTGATGTTGGTGACCCTCATAAGGTTGTAGACCTCAGTATATGTAGTCGTGTATTTCACTACGAGTCCAAAACATGGTGAGGATGGAATATGGTAAAGTCCTGTATATCAGTGAAATATATATTTTAAATAAATATCTTTGGTACGCTGTCATTTTTATAATCTAAGTTACTACCATCTGAAATTTGACCCATTGTTATGCCTCATCATGTACATCCCATAATATCAGTATGGCCTTGTTGATGCAATTCAGCATGAATTATTATGGAATTTCACATAGAACTGTTTGGACACCAATTACTAGTACATAATGGAGTACAAGTTGTCGTACAGAGATTCAAAAGCAAATAAAACAGCATGAAGCATGTAGATTGTCAAAGTTGTCATTGACACATGTAGTGCTTGTCTTTATTCTGTATGTGAGGATAACTGAATATGTCACTCTTTCTTTGTGGACAGTTGTCTCAGGCCAAGACCACAGCTCAACGCTTTCGGCCTCTGGACAGCACATCCGACCCCCACCTTCACATCAACCGACCCCCAGCCCCCCACCTTCGCCCCCAGCATCGAGGAGTCCCCCCGCTGGCCAAAACTCGCCTACCCCACCCTTCACAGACCACAGGTTAGCGTTAGCATTAGCATTCCAGCTGTTCCTTCCTTCTGTAAACGATTAAACTTTTTTTTAGAAGGGTGATTTAATCAGTCAGTTTGATTTATACTCGTTCTTCTTCAAAGGGCTATTTTTTGAAAGCTTTGGTTAAGATGGTTTAAATTCTTTCTACAGGCAATTACCCTCTTAAGCAGCCAACCATATCTTCATACTACATTTTGAAGTCCTCCCATCACAGATGGTTTTATATAATGTATGGGCAATTCCACAGAAAGTGTATGATTTAAATGATTCTATTAAATTTGAGCAGAGTAGCGGTTAGATGAGAATTTTTTACAAATTTTCAAGATCATACAATAATTTCTTATGTTCTGTCACTTTCATAAAGTGGAATTGTCCATATATATATATAATTTAGTATTAAGGTTAGGTTAAGATAAATACTATGTGCTTGTCATAGACCTAAACCAATTGATTCCATGTTCTTCTCTCTACCTCCAGGCCCAACAGTGGACAACGGCACCAGCTCCCTGTCCCACCTGGCCCAGTTGAAGCGCGGGCCCCAGCTTCGTCAGCCCCAGCCCCTTCTCTACGTCACCACCACAGGAGCAGGAGGCCAGCGCACCCGCAAACACTAAGAGCCCCCCCCCCCCCCTTCAAAACTCCCCCCCCAAAAACCGGAGACCCTAACTGTTCACATGTGACCCTTCCCTGTGACACCAGCATTAACTGAAGTGGAGACTCTGAAGAGCTCTCGTGTTTAGCTAGCTACTAGAAGGGCTGTGGACTGTAAATGTCTCTCCATCTCTCATACTTGCACTTAGACCAACACACACACACACACACACATACATATGCGTGTGCATTTGTGCACACACACACACACACACACACATACACACACACACACACACACACAGGGACCTAGTAGCTGTACGTTTGGGCAATGTAGACAATGCCTTGGGCTGTTCCCTAACGAAGACAAACAGTCTGAGAGACAAGACAGGACCGGATATTCTGACACTGTTCCCTTTAGCGCGATTCTGTGACCACCTTGCCTGTTTTGTTTTTTTGGGTTTTTTTTTCTCCTCCCTTTTTTTCCTCGCTTAAGTGCTTGAGATGAATCCCTCCCCACTTTGACAACCATCAGCTTTGAATCGACTGTGGATCGACAGCACTCGTGACTTCCTGCTTTGTCTTTGTAACCCTTTGATGTTCACATTTCCAAAGGGCCTCAGCAAGTGACGAAGTAAGGAAGAAGATTGTGGGGACACTAAATATGTGCATTTGAGGAGCAAGAGAAAAAGGAAATACAGTGTAAGTGCTGAGAGAAAATGTAAATGTTTGTGAGATGATAGGATGATTATGACAGAGGGTAAAACCTGCCTTTTTCCCCCTTTAGAGGGAAGGACAGACCAGGCCTTACGGTTAGGGTAACACACAACGGAAAATCACAGAACGGCTACCACAGGACAAGACGAGGCCTCTTTAACGTTAATCCAGTTCATCAGTATCAGACTTGTATGTGCAGTCAATATTTTTTATATACTGTATATCACTTTTGTTTCTAGGGATATAAATACAGTATGATAACACACAATATGCACTCACTGGTAAACAGCATCACCATATACACTTTGACTCATAATCCCAGGCAGTACATGAGCCTAGTTTTAGACTAAATTTAAGAATTTTGGATGGAGCTTTTTTTTTTTTGCCATCCGAAATGCGGTTTAGTCATAGCCTAGGCTTATTCCCTCCCTGGGAAATGGGCTTCACTAGCTTTTAAAATAACCACTTAAACAGTGGCTCTTTCATTCACATTGGTGAAAGTGGCACTGTTTGTTGTAGACCTAAAATATCCCTTTTGAAGCTACATATGGGGAGCTCACTCATTCTCTGTCTCTGCTCCGGCTATTTTTGTACTGGGAGAGGCCAACGAGAGAGGCCTCTACACCATCTGTCTTGTACTGCTGCCTTTTTCTGTGATGTTCACTTTTTTGTCATGTTGTTTTGTTTTACATGATTATACATGCAAGACGCTATTTTCTACACTTTATTTTGTACATTTTTTATTTGTAATCAGAATAAATTTGGATGAAACAAAGAGGATTGCAGTTTTTCATTGTTGTTTCTCTGTGCCGAAGACCCATAGTGGCTTTAGAAAACGCTGTGATCTGCTGTTTTAGTCTTGTCTGTGTGAAACCTAACCCAGGTCATTCCTTGTTGTGTAACCCTGCATACACTTGCTGTGCCATTGAAACAAATCAATATGTCACAGTGTAAAGCGTATATCAAGTGATTTCGAGGCCAACTGCTTATAGTAGTTCAGAATATATGTTGAATGGTGACTCAAAACCTCTGTCAGCATCAGATAAGCCTGAAAGTGAAAGGTGTATTGATACAGACATAACTTGTCAAATTAAAATTCCATTTGTGATGCATTGTTTTTCACAGGCATTTTATTATTAAAGGCCTCTAAGGTGTTTTGGTTAAGAGGTCTTCATTGGTACCAAGCACTGACACAGAAATGGAGAAATAGTACAGATTTGTAAACTTACCCATAGCATAATTATTTATGTGTATTATCAACTTAGACATAGAATAATTGTTTTCCATATTTGGTCTGAAGGAATGTTAAATAAAATAGTTCTTAATTTTATGACAAGGACTCCTTACCGCACACCAATGAAGATGATCCAACAAGTGGACCGGTTTGTGATTGGAAGACGTCACGGGCCTTTAAAGCAGTTGATGGCTGAGGCGGAAGTGCTCCTAGGAGAAAGTAGGGATTCGTTCTTGCTTGTTTACACCGACGACGGGTAGACAGCGGAGGGGAGAAGGCTATACAGAAAAAAAGAAAAGATTGCGAACATGAAAGGCTGGCCTTGATGTATTTCATACGTAAGTGCATTCGCCACTGTTGCTATTTTCAATGTGTGCTAAGCCAGCTGGCACTGGTGTAGGTCGCTTAGCTAGCGAGATACCAGCCAGCTAACATCAGCCACCTATGACACCTTGCTTGATGTTAGCAAGCTGGCTAATGTTACAGAAGGAGAGATGAGTTTCACAAATACAAAATTTCTTTGACTCGCTTATTGCTAACTCATGAAATTACTCGCCTTATTACAAATGTGTGCTGACGAGCTTTTTGACCATGCAGAAATATTAGCTAGGGTGCATGCAGTACGCTTTCCCAGTTTTGCGTGAGTAGAATTCGCAGTCACCCTAAAACCACAGAACAAAATTACTAACTTGGGACTAAAATTATAGCTCACCATACCAAAAAGACTGAATTTCTGCAGTGAGTGTTTAGTGATACAGTGTAAACCTTTTGGATTTATTGTTTGCATGATTGGATATCTTTGGGTTTTATTCACGCTGATGATAAAATAATAAATAATCTTTGTTTACAACGTTGCATGACAGTTGATGCCGCCAAGGTTGTTCAGCAATGTGTACACGCCTGGATTATCAGTGTTGCTTCATATTCGTCCACTGTGCTTGTTGATAAACCAAACTGTTGGTGCTACAAGTTTCATAGCGCCCTTGTATTTTAAATATTGCCCATCTCCTGTCGTTCGCGGACTGTCACATCGCTGGTCGGGAGGACTCGTCAGAAATCGAGTGTTCCCTCTCCTCTCCGCGTGCTTTATAGCTGTCGTTTCGATTCTCACACAGCTGTGCCAAACGTCAAGGTGAGAACTCGTCCTCATGCCAGCCAGTCGCAGCATGCTGGAAGAATGCACCCGTTAAACAAACGAGAGGCCGGTGTCTGGCATCAAACGAGAAGCCTACTGTACAAGAACCTGCTCATCAAATGGAGGACCAAACAGCAAAGTTTACAGGTATTTTTTTTTCTTTTTACTTCAAAGTATGCATTCAGGAAAGTGGAATTGATTGCGCGTTATTGCCAAGTTGAACAGACTGTCACCATCATTAGTCTTGTCAACAAGTGTCTCAGCTGTCAACCTTTTGGCACCAGCTGGCGATCTGTCATCACATATCATTATTTAATGTTTTCCTCCACCTCCACACCTTGCGTCAGATGTGATTAATACGGTTTGCATAATATTTCAAGGGCTGTCAATACAGTCATTATTCATCAGACTCTGACAATTTTCACTGGAGGTTCCTCATCGAAATTAGATTTGTTTGTGTTGTGTGTCGTCTTTTGTGTTTAATGTTAAATGAGATGAAACATTAACCTACTGCCTTTTACAGTGTGTTCATGGCAAAAGGGGTTATGGGGGGGTCAGGGGGGGTGGGGGTCAAATCTTAGGGTCATGCATAGGAAGCAATAAAAAAAAAAAACTTTTTTGCACACACACACACACACAGCAGGCGCTCTGTTCTTGCACAGAAGCGGCAGAGTCACATGATTGTGTTGCTCTGGGAATTCCAGCCTCTCTGCCATTCCCAGGATGTCATTAAACCCATATGACTTTGGGACATCTTTAGCATACATACTCACTTAGTTTCCGCTTTGAGATGAATCTCTTTCTTGTATGTTCGCTCTCTCTCTCTCTCTTTCTTTCTCTCTCTCCCTCCCTCCCTCTCCCCCCCCCCCCCCCTCTCTCTCTCTCTCTTCCTCCCTAACCCCCCCCCCCCTCTCTCTGACTTTCTCCCACTTCACAAACACACATAGTAGGGTTCCAAACCCTCTTTCCTAGAAGTCAGCAGACCTCACAGTCCTTCCTTTGATATCTGACGCAGGAAGTGCTGTGCTGTTGGCATCAAAACATCTGTGGGCCTTCTTACACCCCACAACCCCATACCCCCCCACCCACTTCTTCACTCTCGTCTCCTCTCCTATCCTAACACTATACTTTCATTGGGTCATGTATATTTCATTTAAACTTTACTTGCGCTAATGCATTTTTAACGTGTTCATCTGATTCGCCCCGCGGGTGCGCTGTTGCTTAAGGAGCCTTCTGGAATTAGCGGTCAGTCAGAGAGGAGAGGTGGACGGACATTGGGCTGGGTGGGTGGGTTTGAAGGCGTGTTTGCCTGTGACTTATGCTCCTGTCTGCACTGGCCATCAGAATGAATGAAGTGTGCTGCGCTTTTAATCCCAGACTGATTCAGACTGGGCCTCTTCCCCAGCTGTCCACTGCCGACTGCCTTAAGATGAATCTCTCTTTTTTTTGCATTCTCTCTCTCTGTCTCTCTCCTCTCTATCTCTTGCTCTCTGTCTGTCTCTCTGTCTCTTGCTCTCTGTCTGTCTCTCTGTGTCTGTCTCTGTCTCTCTCTCTCTTTGTCTGTCTCTTGCTCTCTGTCTCTCTCTCTCTCTGTTTGTCTCTCTGTCTCTTGTTCTCTGCTCCCCCCTTTCTCTTTCTTTCTCTTACTCTCTCATCCCCTCTTCTTCTCTCTGTCATTCTGTTGTTGTCTCTATCTGTCTTCCTGACTCTCTCTCTCTCTCTCTCTCTCTCTCTCTCTCTCTCTCTCTCTCTCTCTGTACTTCCTAGTTTCTGTCACAGCTACTCACCCACCATTTCTCTCCTTCTCGTCAATTCTTCTCTGTGGTTCTCCTTTTTTATCTCCATTTCTCTTAATTTCTCTCTCTCTCTCTCTCTCTCTCTCTCTCTCTCTCTCTCTCTCTCTCTCTCTCTCTCTCTCTCTCTCTCTCTCTCTCTCTCTCTCTCTCTCTCTCTCTCTCTCTCTCTCTGTGTCTCTCTCTGTCTTTGGCAGTTATTAAATGGCCTGGAACTCCGAGAGGGGGGTTACGCAACGCTTCCCCGCCAGGGCCCTATTTCTCAGACAGGTGCTCGTTTTGCACTATTGATTTAGCCGTAGGTGGACGCGCCACGCCACGTGGGGGGGGTGGGGGGGAGAGAGAGAGAGGGAGGGAGAGACAGACAGACAGAGAAATTATGTAGTGCTAAATCTTCCGCCGCTCCACTCTCCGCTCTGCTCAGATCAGCAGAGCTGCTTCCAGTGGCTGCTTCCTCTCTTTTGAGCACCTCGCTGGTTTATCCAGGGCCGGATCAGCCAGACATACCCGCCTGCCTGCCTCTCTCTGATAGGCCACATGGAGACAGACAGGTGTCTGGGAAGCAGGTGGATTCGGCCCGGGCATAGGTGGTGGAGGATTACATGAAAGGATGGAGCGATGACTCAATTGGATGGATGGATTGATGGATGGATGCATCGGTGGATGGAGGGATGAAAGTTGTAAGGCAGGGATGGATCAATGATGGATGGGTTAGGAGGATGGACGTATGGATGAGAGAGGAACATGTTGGGCTGGACTGATTA